>OZ004649.1:602500-1090819 GCA_963924495.1 Nemapogon koenigi
TAAATGCAGTGGAATGATATAAAACGTAATGACCGCCAGAACGATGTCATAAGATAATGCGGATTGAACTATGATGTTGTTACTAAAATGAAGAAAAGTAGTTTACGCTGGTTTGGATACGTTGAAAGAATGAAGGATGAAAGATTGACTAAAAAGGTTTATATAGCTGAAGTGAAAGGAAATGCTGGCAGAGGACGACCTAGGTGACAAATATCATCGCCTATAAGAGGGAGACTTGGTGTTCCGCTGGGTACCCTGGAACCGATAGCATAACATAAGTTGTTTCAAAAACAACGACTCTACTGGACTAAAAAAGTTAAAACTTGGTACATATATAGAATTTTATGACAAAATCACGGACGTATAGCGTAAATAATAGATTTGATTTTAGGGGTTAATTTCTGGGGGGAATGTGCATCATGTGACATATCAAGGGCTCGTTACAAGGAATACAAATATATTATTTTTATAATTTTAAAAAGCATAGTTTAAATTATATTAAAGAAAATATACGAAATCTTCGAAACTACTGAATCAAAAATTTTTAAAAAATTGAGATTACTATTCGAAAATCCTGTTCTGACCAAAAAAATGATACGGAACCCTCAGCGCGCGAGTTGTACTAACAATAATTTATCTATCAGAAGGTACTGACGGACGGACTTAAAAAAAATAGAGTTATGTTTTTGTCATTTTGGCTAAGAAACCCTGAACTACAATAAAATAATAACCTGAGTTATATAAATTACATACACCATAAAACATGACGAGATTTCGTAGAACAAATAAATATATAAGGAAAACTCATAATAAGAAGTTTGTACCTACTACTTTGTAAGGTCATCTTTACGCCCAAAGGGGTAGACAGGGCGAATAGACTACAACATCCTTTGATCTCTTCATCAAAGACTCCCGATTCTTGTGGCTATCTCTTATTGCGGTTTTCTCGAATATATTGATATTGCTCGAAAGCAATGATACCGATGGAGAAAGATAGTTAAGGAGAAGCTGATGATCTTCAGTAATGAGGTACCGACTATTGAGGAGGTGAGTTCATCAGTAATGGCTTTTTTTACTTTCTTCATGGGTTGCCTTACAGCTCCCGAAACCGTGTTACCGGTCCCAGGGTACCCAGCGGAAGACCAAGTCACCTCCTTTTAGCCGATGTTTATTTTGAGGTTATACCTGGGGTGGCCGTGATCCAGAATTGAACCCGTGGTCTGCTTAGTTAATACCTTAGTAGGACCTTAGTCTCTGCCTATATCCTGTATTTATTAAAAGCGTTATTATATGCATGTAAAGAAGATATTGTGACGTAAAAGATACGCTTGTTATGCGGTCTATTGAAATGAAACATGAATTGCGATTCACACGCCTCTATTACATCCGGGAATCAATGTGATTATGGAACTACAAAAAACCGGATAAATGAGATTAGCTCAGGGAAATTGATTTTTCAGTTTGTAGGACACAACAATGTTAGCAAGCTGGGAGGTCCGTTATGGGAGCTTGTCGCTTATTGAGATAGACCCATAAAAATATGCATAAATAACAGTTTTTCAAATATTATCAAAATTAAATTTATCTATACTAATATTATAAAGAGGAAAGATTTATATTTTTGTATGTTTGTAATGAATAAACTCAAAAACTACTGTGTCGATTTCAAAAATTATTTCACCATTGGAAAGCTACATTCACCTGGGGTGGGCAGAGGTGAACATGACAAAACTATGTATGAAGTGTATGTTTGCCAACATTCTGAAATAGTCACGTACGAAGTCGTGGGAAACAGCTAGTATTTTATATAAGTATTCAAAGGGGTAACGCAGCGAGTGTTCTTGGCACGATTGGATTTTCTTCAGAGCTGGAGGAGGTATTCTAACTTTGATTCCTCCATCCCTTTTCTTTTTCTTTTTAGTTTTAAGGTATTTAAGGTTTTTTAGATTAAAGATGACTAAATATGTTCCGCGGGGTGAATTTGATGTCGGTTGGTGCCAAATTAGGTTACAAAATAAAATAGATTCTAAATAAGATCTGTTCAATATCTAGGCCTATAGCTTGGCTATACAGCGAGGAAATGTCGCTAGCATTCTGGGAACTTTTGGCAGCGATGGCCTGGAAAAAATATTTTAAATATTTAGTTTTAGTTTTGTTTTAAAATTGTTGTTTTTTTACCCGTTTGTGTAAATAAAGAAATAAATAATCAAGACCTGTTCAATATTTATCTATGTTTGTAATTAATTGACTAGATTAGTGAAATTTAGAGCTAGGTAGTTTCTCATTTGGCACCAACCGTCTTTAAATTCAACGGCGAAATTAAAAATTTAATTATACAATTTATTTATATTAAATATATTTGAAGTCGGTATACTTTTTAAAATGTTTAAGGATTTTGCTAATAATAACATTATAATATAATATCATTACAAAAATAAATCATCGAAATTAATACGACAGAGTTATGACTAAAATTGCCTGCAAAACTAATTTTCACAAACAAAAATGGGTTCAACCCGAAAGAATTATCTGTCGATTAAGTTCACAATTGGCGGAGTAATCGCGTTTCATACATAAAAACACAGTTGAATTGATGTAAGAAATTATGCAATGCATAAGTTTGTCAGGTTCCGTCCAACATAAGAGATCTATAAGATTCCAAACACTCACGTTGTTTCCTTATGCTTGGATCTTGACCTTTTTAAGGGGCGGTGGTCAAGTTAAAAATATGGCATAATTATCTCAGTTAATTCTGTAAACGTGGGTTTATTTATACAACATTTCCTCAGCACACAGTTGATAGTTATTATTTTAAATTGGATTGAGTTATATTTTCATTATTAAAAGTTCTAAATAGCCATAATTTCCAAAACGCAAAGGCACTGCTCGTATCGAAAACTACGGCTCTTTAGAACCCTAAATAATAAAAATATGGCTCAATCCAATTTCAAATAATAATCATTGTGTGGTGAGGAAATGTTGTATAAATAAACTCACGTTTTCAGGATTAACTAAGATTTGCCATATTTTTGACAGATACAAGATGTCTGAGAGCCACGGGTCCTATTTGATTTATTTTTATGACAGTTGTGATATTTTGCTTCGTTACGCCACAAAAAAGACAAGTGAAACAATGTTTTAAGGGAATAGTGTGGACAAAGATGTAGATACTTAAGAAAGGTATATTTTTTGTATATCATAATATGTGAATAGGTTGATCGAGGTCGCCACAGAAAGAAATTTTCTAATATCTATGATATTTAAAAATAATTGGCCAAGTTGCGAGTAGGTACGACTCAGGATTTGTGTTTAGATTTTCGTGTACATTATAAGAAAGGCCTATATTCCCAATTTTTTCAAAATTTTAGACTGTGGTGTCGGAGATAACGGTGAGGAAGGGAGAACGGTCAATTATTCGTTTGTTCTCAGTAGTTCCTTTAGTGGCTCCTTTTTTAAGTTTTAATTTTTTCCCAAACAAAATCGAAACTCGGTTATTTACTCTATATGTCTGTGATTGGGTCATGAAACTCCAAGTACCAAGTTTCAACATTTTTCGTCCAGTAGATTCGGAAAAAAGTAAGCTGTGACAGACTGACAGACAGACAGATAGACAGACACATAAGGGTTTCCGTTTTTTTTCATCCCTAAAAAATAATGGCAGAGCATGCATAGAAAGATGTATGGATTTGAATGTGGCGAAACGAGGTGTGCCAGCATCGTGACAAGTAGGTAAGAATATGTATGATATTTTGTTACTCTCATTCATTATATGGACTCTATATTTTCAGACTTACTTAAATTTATATAAACAGAGCATAATTGTCATTGTAAAGACGAAGTTATCCAATTCGCCTCAGTATTGAGTTTCGTAAACATTGTCCCAATTGTTTTTATTTCTTTATTATAACAAAAAATATTTAAATTTTCATATAAATACTCAAATCTTTGAAAAACCGACGGAGTCAGAGCAAGAAATATGGTCATTAATTTTGTTTTTGAGTTATGGCACCAAGAACTAAAAAATATACAATTGTATACTTAGTGGATACAATTACACCCATGCCATGACACAACATGTTGGAAATTAAGTACAAAAAATATATAAATTACATTTGTTTGAGTTACTGGTTCTGTTTTTCCGCTTACTTTTTCAAGGTGTCTTAGGATTTAATTGGCAGCACAAAGAGAATGATATAATTAGCAATTTCTGCGTAAATAAATAAGATTGCCAAGTTACATTTACAAATGACACTCTTTACATTGACTGAAATTTTGAAAAGCTGATGCTTGATTTACTGAAGTTAAGTTAGGTGTGTATGACGCGTTCAGTATTTGATACCTAGTGTATAGATATGATCTTGTGCGAATTAAGGTGTATTAAGCGATGAAGTCAAAGGTCGATCACAGAAATAGAGTCATGATACTTGAGCGACATTGTGACGTGCTGGAAGGTAATTGTACCTCGGGACCGCGCCCGTCTTTGTTGTTCGTAATAACACGGTCCGCAGCAAGGTCACGAGCGGCGTGTTCCCGCTATGTAGGGTTGGTGCGGGCTGCGGGCGGCCTCGAGCTGGCAGTGCTGACACAGCACGTCACGGTGTCGGCAGACGGGTATTAGTAAACAACGTGACGCCGCGACCATTGTTCTCCATTAGTGCAGGTTCGGTCAATACGCGAGACGAGCGGGCTGCGGGAAGGATCGGCGCGCGGGCATTACGGACATTACGCGGCGCGCAGCCGCCACGCTCGCACATCATGGTCGCGCGGATATCTGTACTGAGGTGGTTCACGAGGGCCGACCGGGACACTGACGATGTGGAGATGGGGAACACGAGGGTCGCGGGGACCTCGCTACCGGCCCGGGGGCTGCGGGGGGACGCGGGAGGAGCACGCTCGCTGTCCTCCCCGGCACGACACGGTGCCGCGCGGCACGACCCGGACGACGAGGACTCCGGTGGGGCTTCTCAGTACGTGCTGGCCGGGTCGCCGCCGCCTGCAGAGAGCGCCCCCAACCTGTACGACAGCTTCGAGGAGCCGCCGCCGGACGCGGGCGCCCCGCTGTGTGCTGACAGTCTCCGGGCGGGAGTACACGAGGGGTTAAGGGCGGCGGGAGGGCGGCCGCGCCTGCTCACAGACATAGAGACCGGCGCGCTCACCGCCGATACAGCACGCGCTGCGTTGCACGCCGCCGCGCCTGCCGAGTTGGACGCCTGTCTGTACTGCGCCGCGTTGTCCCGACAGTCCACGCTCCTGATCGTGCTGCTCGAGCTGGGAGCGGACCCGCGACGACACGACGCGCTCGGACTGACCTCGCTACACGCGGCCGCCTTCGCGGGGGACGAGCGGTGTGTCGAGCTGCTGCTGGACCGCGGGGTCGACGTAGACTGTGTCCCGAGGTCGCTTACCCCGCTGCAGTGTGCGGGGCTCGGCGGGGCAGTCGGGGTGGCCAGGCTGCTTATCGAGCGGGGCGCTGCTCCGGCGGCCGGGACGCTCACATGCGCGGTGCGGGCGCGCTCACCGGAATGTCTGAAGTTGTTGCTGGACGCAGGTGCGGACGCGGCGCTACCGGAGCCTGGCGGTACTCCGGCGCTACACACGGCGGCCGACCTGGGCGAGGCCGGCTGTCTACAGCTCCTGTTGGCGGCGCCGGGCGCGGACCCAGACGCTCGCGCCCGCGTGGGTGACCGCGACTCGACCGCGCTGCACCTCGCGGCGGACGGCGGGTACGCTGAGTGTATCGACGCGCTCCTAGCTGCAAGGGCGGACGCGCGCCTCAGAAACCACCGCGGCTGCACGGCGCTCCACCTGGCGGCGCGCGCTGCCAGCCTCGAGTGTGTCGAGTCTCTGCTGCGTCGCGGCGGCGCGGACCCGGACGCCCTCGACTTCGATCGACGTACTCCGCTGCACGCCGCCGTCGGGAAGACCGACGGGGCCTGCGACGTCATTGAAACGCTGGTCGGCTGGGGCGCAGACGTGAACCGTAAAGACGAGTACGGCTTCACGCCACTGCACCTTGCGGCGCTGGACGGGCTTGCGAGCTGTGTCGAGACCCTCATCTACCACGGCGCGGACGTCACCACGCGCTCTAAGAAGGGCAACTCGGCACTTAACGTGATTGCGCGCAAGACACCCGCGTCGCTGGCTATGATCGCCCGCAAGCTGGACTGCGCCATGACGCTGCATCACTCCCACTCGAGCAGCCGCGAGGTGGAGCTCGAGCTGGACTTCCGCAGCATCCTGCAGCACTGCTACCCCCGGGAGATCAGCTACCTGAACACATTCGTGGACGAGGGGCAAAAGGAGGTGCTCCTACACCCACTGTGCTCGGCCTTCCTGCACATCAAGTGGGAAAAGATACGCAAGTACTACGTAGCAAGATTGTTCCTCTGCTTTATATTCGTGCTCTGTCTCACACTGTACGTCCTGACGGCGCTCGCTCACAACTGCTACAATGGCAGTAAAGACATGGAGGAGACCATACAGGAGCAAGAACTGTGCCAGAAGCAGTCCATCCTCGGTGACCTGCTGCGGAAGAACCCGTTCGTGATAGAGATGCAGTGGTGGGTGCTGGCTGGGATCACGATCTTCGAGATCTTCAGGAAAGTGTACGGCATCGCGGGATACTCCACCGTGAGACAGTACGTCATGCAGTCTGAGAACATCATAGAGTGGTTCGTGATCATAAGTGTGTTCCTGATCTCGTACATCTACACTAACATCACATACACGTGGCAGAATCATGTGGGAGCGTTCGCAGTGTTAGCCGGGTGGACTAATCTCATGCTTATGATAGGACAGTTGCCCGTATTCGGAACTTACGTGGCCATGTACCAAAAAGTGCAGAAAGAGTTCGCGAAGTTGTTAATGGCCTATTCGTGCATTCTTATCGGTTTTACTATCAGTTTCTGTGTCATATTCCCGGACTCTTCGTCGTTCGCTAATCCGTTCATGGGTTTCATTACGGTGCTAACTATGATGATTGGAGAACTAAACCTGGATCTGCTTCTAAACGAACCGGACGGTAACGATCCACCTGTTCTGTTAGAATTTTCCGCGCAAGTAACCTATGTGCTTTTCCTGATGTTTGTTACGGTCGTTCTTATGAATCTGCTTGTGGGTATAGCTGTGCATGACATCCAGGGTCTGAGGAAGACTGCTGGTCTCTCAAAATTAGTGCGACAAACAAAGTTAATATCGTACATGGAACTGGCATTGTTTAATGGTTACCTACCAAAGTGTTTACTTAAGGCTCTGCATTCGTCCGCCCTCGTATCGCCTCAAGCTTATAGAGTAGTTTTGAGTGTAAAGCCACTTAACCCGAGCGAAAAACGTCTCCCTCGCGACATAATGATGGCAGCTTACGAAATAGCGAAAATGAGGAAACAGTACGGCCACACTATATCTTCAAGCGGATCTACATCGGGTGCATACTCGTGTTTCAAAAAATACGAAAATAATAATGAATCGGGAAATCCTGATTACGGTTACGGGTCTGGCCTCGCACAGTTGCAGTCACGGATGGATGAGACTGCAGAAACTGTGAGGCAAATAGCTCAAGAACTGCATGAGCTTAGAAAGCTGATGAGCGCTCAGCAATTAGTGCTACAGAACGCCTTGACCAGTGCATTGGATCAGCCGGATCCGAGATGATCCCGAGGTGAGGCAATGAACCTGCGCATCATTTACTCGATAGCGCTCGAGGACTTAAACGAGGTGATATTTTTTATATTGTGACTTTATTTATTATGGTTTTAAATTAAGTCCCATGCTGATCTGGGATTAAAGATTGTATCAGCTGTAGATATTCCTGAACAAGTTTATGCTCCTGTAAAAACGACTGAACCGATTGTGATGAATTTAAAGTCACGTCGTAAGTAAAGAATGGTCTCTGATATTGGTTTAAGCTATGTATGAATACATCTTAGGTGTTTGCCTATTAGAGAAATATTTATTGAAATATACCTAGACTGGAATTAACGCGGGTAAAAAATCGCAGGAGGAAAAATGTTACCTTTAAAGACAATATAACTTTTGTGCTATTTATAAGTAAATATTTCTTGAATTGACATTTATTTCAGTACTTTGACATATAAAAATGTCAACAAAGCAATTTTGATCAAAGTTTCAGGGACCATGCAGCATCTTGTAGAAAATAGCATAAAATAATATTAGCTATAAGAAAACTAGCCTGTCCGTGGTTGATGAGATAATGAGTCTAGGTTAGGAATGACTATTGTAGTAGGTATTGTGAATAAATAGGTTTGACCTTGTATGGTTTTAAGATTAAACACGCTGGCCGTTCGAGAAATAATTTACAAAATATGTTGAATAAATGCATTGTGTATATTGGCGTTTTATGTGCATTCCTTCATACCTATATGTCCTTTAGGTGTAGGTAAGCGAAGAAAGTATAACTTTTTGATAAGAATTTCCCCATACTATCCCAGCATCCGTATCAAATAATCTCTAGGAAAAAAGGTCTGAGGTCTTTATCATAATAAAATCTTTATAAAATTAAATACTTACTAAAATACTTTATATTAATTAACTATTTTTTTTTATGTTACGGAATTTTATTTATTTTGACTTATTATGAAAACAGTATTCCCTTCACCTTCTTTGTGCCGTCAGCCGAAAATATATAAAAATTAATATAAAAACTAAAATCCTGTCTTAAAGTTCTGGGAGGCCACAGGTACCTAACTAGGGATTGAACTGTGGTCCGGTTAGTTATACAAGACGTTCTAACCACTCGGCCAGCGACGCACTTTTCAATATTACTTGTAACCTTTACAAGAACCTTCTATCAATATGATTACGTTTTCAATTCATAAACTTCCTAGTTCAGGTCATTTATTCCATTTTAGCAATCTAGACGATATTCTAACCTTTGTCACGCTATGTAAACGGGATGGTGAAATAGGACTTGGCTAAAAGTACATTTTTTACTTGTATTATTTGGTAAACAAACTTTGCACGTCGTTTAAATAAGTTGTAATTTAAACCCTTTTATCCCAAGAGGGGTAGGCAGAAACAATGGAATGCCATTTGCTACGATCCTGATATACCTACCTTTTTATATACATCATACTATTCATACATGCACGGCGATTGTGTGAATCACAATTAAGAAAATTACAATATTATTCCTGATTACAAAACCGAATTAACTATAAAAAAACTTTCTATAGTGTTGTTAAATATATGTTTTGTTACCTGTCATGATCGCCATCATATGTTGAAGTGTGTAACGATAGAACGCACTAAAACTTGCACTGTAAAGGTGCCCACTCATTCGTCCAATCAGCGGCGCGCCGCCATACGGTTCACCGAAATCGACCACAGACTCGTCCAATTCTTGTACGCGCGGCCCACCATCCGTTTTCAAATCGTTGTATTTATGGTTGATTTCGATGGCACACATCCACACGCCTTTGTTTAATCGAATCTTATGTGTCTGTGTGAATTGCATGTGATCTAGATTGTATGATTTACATTGCTGTGGGCCTGTCTTCAATCTCGATCATACGGCGGCCGGACCGAAAATCTTCTGTGAGATACCGGACCAGTGCGTGGGCTACTTAAGTGAGTACAAGGAACAGTGGGGCGTGTTTTATATTCTATATATATAATACACACCAGCATCTCATAGAGGACTCCATAGCCACTTACCACCAAGTATTGTGATAACTATAAAAATATGTTACACAATTTTAATACATGCGAATGACTTTCAAGAAAACAAAAATGTATAATTTTGAAAATATTTATTATTATATAGTTGACATAATAAACAAGTAGGTGTTTACTGTGCATTTGGGATTATAACTTAATTTTCTTTCAATTATACTGAAGTAATTGTAATAAGATAAAACTAACAAAAATAATTTGCATTCATTTAAAAACAAACGTGAAAAACAACTAAAATTACAGCTTGCCAATTTAAAATTAAATCATACTCCATGTTGGGTTAAAACAATATAAAGAAGTCTAAATATCTAGTGTTAATAATAAAAATGTGATGAGTTAGAAATAAAATGAAAATAACATAACTAAAAATTATTTTTGGATAAATGTACTTTTTAAAAACTAAAAATAATAACTATTAAAGCTAACACACTATTGTATAAATTATTAATTATTTACAAATTATACACTTTACATCATATTTTGTATCATTCGATATAAAATCAGATCACTAAAACTTCAGGTAAATCATATTGTTATCTATTGATTTTTTCTTCGAAAAGTGAAAATAAAAAAAAATGTGCCAAAACTTGTATGTTTAAAAAAAATCTCTAACCAGCCATGGCACTGAATAGTTAAAACACCATAAGAATAATAAACTCTGACATTTAATATGATGCCTTTCCCATTTAACAAAAAATAAGCTTACAAAGAATATATTATTAAAATTAATATTATTAAAGGATATTTATATTTTAACATATAATATAGTTTTACATCGTTATTATGCACTTGGAAATATTTCATAAAGTAACGAAGGAATATGAACTCTATAACTATACGGTTTTGATCGAAATTATAATGCAGCCCAGCTAAATAAAAATAAAATTGAAACAAATTAAAATATTTTAAGATGGAACGTGT
Organism: Nemapogon koenigi; assembly: GCA_963924495.1. Lineage (NCBI taxonomy): Eukaryota > Metazoa > Arthropoda > Insecta > Lepidoptera > Tineidae > Nemapogon > Nemapogon koenigi. The sequence goes on from OZ004649.1 coordinate 613,112, forward strand.
CGATTCTAATGGCGCTAGTCTCGCATTTATTGGTTTCTTTATTTTTACGCGAAAAATGAATGAATTAAATCAAACTCCAAACCAAAACCATAGCGCAGACGATTTATAAAGGTAACTTTATAAATAAAAATGGAAATGCTGTTCGTTGATAAGCGCATCACTTGAGAACGGCTGGACCGATTTGTTTATTTTTTTTAAAAGTTCGTAAAAGTCCGAATCAGGTTTTTAGGGAAAGAAAAATTGTAAAATTCGGGAAAAACTAAAATGATGTTTTTTCTATGTGATTTTTGTATGAACTCCGGGTATGGAAGTTTTGTAAATTAATTAGTAACATATTTCTTCCACATTATTATTATTTAATTAATTACATTACCATTAAAAATCGTCTGCGCTATTATAATAATTTGCATTTTATATAATTCATTAAAATTTCACTTAAAAAATAAAAACCAAGAAAGCGACACTAGCGCCATTAGGATCGACACATTCCACCTTAACAAAAGAAAAATAAAATCAACTATGTATTTACACACATTTTATTATACAGGGGTAGACAGAGCCAGTATAAATAGAAATAAACTTCAAGCAATTGTGTGCCAAACCGTGCAGCGATATTTCAGAACATGCTGAGATATCTTGACGTTTTGTAGTGCGCTTGTGAGACAAAGAACTGCGATAGGTTTCTACCGAACTCGGTCAACATTTTTTTATATATGACTAAAAACACTATGAAGCCAAGCAAGTAGGTACCTAGATATTTCAAGATCATGCAAAACCATTGAGTTAGGTTTTTTTATATACAAAGGAATAGAGATAACGTTAGTGCGTTTTTCCACAACAACTAAATAAACGCGAAAGTTTGTATGGATGTATGTTTGTTACTCAATCACGACAGAACGGCTGAACGGATCTGGATGAAATTTGGCACAGATATAGATTATAGTCTGGAATAGCATATAGACTACCTTTTATCCCGGATAAATGTATGGTTTCCGTGGGACATGATTTTTTGCATAGTGATAGTTTAGGGGACAGATAACGACATAAAATATACTACTTTTTATATCTCGAAAGCGGGCGGGGGAGGGGGCAAAGGGAGCCACGGGGTTATTTCTTTTTGGATCTATTTCCACGCGGGTGAAACCGCGGACAGAAGCTTGTTAGGCATAAGTATGAAGACGTTGTAAGCCGCCGGAAGGTTATAGATTCAGAACATTTTGCGTCCAGTAGGTAAATTTTTTTTTATAGATGTAAGTACTTTTGGTAAGGAAATGTCAGTGTTACTGCGAACTCCATTCTTTTGTATATAAAAAACCTAACTCAATATACAAATAGTCTTTGACATTATTTCTCACTCTAAACCTTAGCCGTTTATAAATTACTATAAATCTTGTATTTATAATTAGAATAGATAACGTGACAAAAAAAAATTAAACTTTGCAATGTTATATCTCTGTTATATATTCAAGGCCATATAAAAGTCCGCCATTTTATTTGTCAAAAGCATGGCAAATCTCGAAGTTTATATAAGTAGCCATATGTTGACATAAATAAAATGACAAACAGAGAGGCCACTAAAATATTCAGGACTTAAATACTCGATTATTCCAAAACTACTGAACCGATTTGAGAATAGTTTTGACAGGAACACAGTTCAGACTTGGGAGTATTTCCTGCCATCATCAGCAGAATAACAATGTTGACAATGTAATCGCCCACTCCTGACGCGAACGTCTGCGCCGCAACGGCCGTCGCCAAGTCTAGCGCCACAGACAGCGCAACTAAAGCACCAAACGTGGTAGCATAATGACAGCGATTCTATTATCATGGCTGCTCCTCGACCTGCAAACATAATAAAAAAAAGTTGGATCTTGTTATTTATTAATATTTACCTACTCTAAAGAACCAAAGATATAAAACTCTCTATATTTACCCGCCAATGCAATGTCCCTCCCCCGTCCCGATTTCCGGCATTAAGTTTGTATTATGTATTTCTAACGATATCGTTAATTGACTTGATCGTTAATTGATTGTTCTCTTTTATACAGATTTATACCTACTAATTTATTTATTATAGTGATATCTACTAATACCAGTTGCCCTCGACTTTGTACGCGTTGTATTAGGAATAAAAAGTTTACACCCCATTTCACTCCCTTAGGCAGGTAGCGTGATGTTAGATCGACTGGTAGATTCAGAGATTAGCGCATTCAAACAAACAATCTCTTCAGCTTTATTATTACAGCACAGCAGTAAGTCTCAAAAATGTAATTGGCTAAATGACGAAGACTTGGTTTGGTATACTGGGGCCGATTATTACGAAACTTGTGACAGCTTGTGTAGATATAATAAAGTTCCATTTACTCATCAAAAGATGGATTTTCTAAGTAAGGTAAATTATAACTAACTTTCCGCCCCCGGTTTCGTTAGTCGATATTTTCGAACAAAATAAAATATAGCCTATAGCACTCAAGGATAATGTAGCTTCATATTAGTGAAATATTTTTTAGAATTCGTTGTAGTTTGAGAGACAACCCCCTAAATTCAAACTTACAAACTTTATACCTCTTTATAATATTAGTGTATTTTATTTATACCTTTAAATGTCTTTGGTATAGATGAACATAAAGGTAGGAACTCTTTATAGTCTAATATCGTATCACAATATATTATTTCTCAAAGATATCTCTTAATACTTCATAAAACCAATTATTGAACCATCATCTCCACTGCTAATGGGGAAAAATTAACAAACAATTCAAAATTAATGTTTTCTTTAAAAATTCTACATAATACATAGCAAAGTGCCATCTCTTAACAATCATGGGAATTATTCGCATGGGCATATAAATAATATAATTTACCTAGTTCCTCTCCACAATGTGAACATTTCTTCTTCCCGCTGACACTCAGTATCTTGTCTGTCTCTCGAGGAGGTATAGACTCCGGTACTGGCACTGAGTTACATTTGTTGAACTCTGGACTGAGTTGTTGGTGGCTGAAATATGTAGATACGGTCTGTTAGTCATATTGCTTTGATACTAGACTGTGGGTAGGTATTAAAAGGGCAAAGATAAAGGCGAAAACGGAGCCCGTATAATTTCGTATGACAGGCTTATTTTGATATTAGCTCATAATATTCCCCTCTAATTTAAAATAATTAGCCAAGAGCGAGTTGATTCCGTTTTCTGTGAGAACTTTAAGACAGGATTTTTGTTTAGTTTTTCCTGTAAACTTATCTCTTTATTTTTCTTCAAAATTTTAAATTATGTAGTTTCGGAGATAGGGGGGGAGAGCTCAATTTTCGTATATTTTCTTTAATATAATTTAAACTACGCATTTTGAAATAATAAAAAAAATGTATTTCTTATAACGAGCCCTTGCATGATGCACTTAAATTTTTTTTTGTTTTTAATTTTTCCACAAAATAGAAATTCGATTATTTACGCCAGTGATTGCCAATTAGTGGTACGCGTACCCCCAGGTACGCGCGGCAATCTCAGGATTCTTAGGTCCTAATTTCAGGCGCAAACATATCCCATCCACTGGCAGCCGGAGCTGTTTTTACGCTCGATTGTACGCAAACAGCAATCGCCGCGATATATTTTGAGTCAATCAATTTGATTAAGATTTTAAATTTATTAAATGACAAAAAACTAATTTAATTTATTAGTAATCACCTGGCTACAGGGGGGGGGGGGGTACGCGAGTTTGGGCCCCTCTAATTGGGAACCACTGATTCTATACATGTGCCCGTGATTGGGTCATCATATGTACCAAATTTCAACTTTTTTCGTCCGTTTCGTTTCCGTTTTTTCATCGGATGTACGGAACCCTAAAAATAACCTCTTACATAGGTTCGACTCAGGAGATGTAAATGTCGGTTATATACGAGAATCTAAAAGACTTAAGTATAATAGCTCATGGTCCTCGCGTTTTCAAGTCCAGCGCTCTTCTACTAGCGAATATTTACCTAGAACTTAATTGTTGCATCCTCAACATGGCGGAGTGAGCATGTTCATGATGGTACGAGTGTCTCTGTTGTGGCCTCATCTTGTTACGGAGATCTTCTATCCTTCTTTGTTCCGCTTCCTGAAATTAACAATTATTTAAATTAACACTAAAACAACCTTACCAGTGTCTCTAGCATTGTCGCATAGCATAGCTGCCTTATATGCATACAGTCCATGACAAAATACTTGTTTGAATAGACTTGGGCATTTCGCGCAACGAAAAGGAGAACAAGACATTAAATTATCACAAAATTATTTTACATTCCACCTAAATATTAAAATTAGTGAAGAACCCCAATACGGCTACGTATTCAGCCTGCCACCATACTCTGCGTGCGTAATGCTGAAAATACCCCCGGCCTAACAACAGCGTGGAACATGCGCGCAGCCGAATGAGTACAGTGCGGGCTTATTGCAATTTAATTCTCTTTAACTTGAACTACATACTACGTCCGACACCTAACTATTACCTATTTCTAATTGACAAGGAGATAAGTTAACCAGCAACAATCTTTGTAATTATTTAACAGCTGAACATATTTCAGTGAAATTTAATACAGATATAAATTAAACCCTGGACATAAGGAAGCCTCAATTCTTACCTGTATAAGCCAATGTTGGTTGTAGTTATAGTTGGCAGGCTTCCTGGTTCTCGCTTGTAGCCAGTCATTATTTGATATCAATTTGGAAGTGGGCGCCGCGCTTAGAGCCTGCAAATATTAAATATAACTATTATTTACATAATAGCAATTGCCTGCGACTTTGTATGCGTTGCTTCTCCCCCTTTGGGTAGATAACGTGATGTCAAATAGCCTATAACCTTCATCAGAAAAAACAAACCCTTCAGCTTTATATAGATAGAATAGATAAAACCTGATGATGATGATAAAACGTTTCATCAAGTTTAATTCAGAAACATTGGGGCAGACAGACAGAAATTCTGAAAATCTACCATTATAAATATTTGTAGATTGAAAATCCTAAACCTAAAACCCAAAATTAAAAAGATCCGCGATAGTGGCAAGCTTAATATTCGAATTCCGGGAATATGATACTATAACGCTATAATACTTGACATTGGCGGAATCAAGAAAACCCTGATGGAGCCATAACACAAAAAATAGAATAGAATAGATACGATTCATGCTGTAACAGCTAAAATAATTTGGATCAAATTAGGCAGGGATGAAAAACCCCTTTTCGTCATGTCCGTTCCGTCACATAACTCAGCAATCTTTCCATCGGTTCTAATAAACATTTTTACGTAACAATTTTTAAGTTAAGTTTAAATACCTGTAATGTATGCCTGGTCATTTGATGGTACTGACTGTTACACGGTTGTTGGGAAACGGGTTTCTGTCGGAGCTGGACAGGTGTACGATCTATGTTCACGTATTCTCCCGCTGAAGGGACTCTACTGGATCTGAAACATTTAAATACTCTGTGAATAACTTGACTTCCATTCTAATATAGACTCTTGCTTCTCCAAATACACAAAAACGGTATAATTTGGAAAAGCTTAAATGCGGTGAAGGGAATCCCTGAACGATGGACCGATCATGTCTCCTCGACAGTAGCCACATTTTTTCATCAGGCAGAAAGTGGTTGAAAAGGCTGTGATCGGAGTTACGACCATCAGTAATGAAGAACCAAATGAGAAGGAGGTTTACACATACATCTTTTTTTAAGAAGTAAGACATTGAGCCATGAAAATAAACTGGATGTCCTTTCCAGAAGATTAAGGAATGAAAAAATTGGATCAGCAGTTTTTCATTTTTAAGAATTAAAAAGTACAAATCTTACCTCATAGTAATTTCTCTTTCCACAGATTCCCGACTGCGTGGCTTCGGAGGAAGAACTGGTTGTGGCGGTCTTACTAAATGTGCATTCTGAATTACTTGCTTCTTCACACCGTTTTCATATGGCTTCATCTCTGAATATTGGATTAGTTCAGGGCCATTGTGGTTCATTAACGGTTTAGTATCATCTTCATATAAAATTTTCCGACTCTCTTCTACCCCAAAATGTCTCTGCATATGCTCTTCAGACACAAAAGGTTTCCGTTTCATATTTTCATCTTTTGTGTACAGCTTATCTATGTTAACAGTTTGAGTAGGTATGTAATGTTCATTTGCAAGTAAATTAGGCATAGAATGTCTGTAGTTTTGATTTGGGTTGTGTCTTATTTTTGGTGGTTTTTCAACTAAGTTTGGTATGTGTGTGACATCTTGAACTGAATTTTGGATGAGCCTGGTTTGACTTTCTCTTAGTTTTTCTCTTTGACGACGTAGCTCCTCTTGTTCTAGTTGTAATATTTCACGTTCGAAGCGCAGAACTTCCTGAATTTTTAAAATATTCAGTCAAGTTTGTTTATTTGTATTGTTAGTATTTTTCACATGTTAGTTTGATTTGTGTAAGTATTTTATTGAAAAGCTAGCGATAATGAGAATTATAATCCTATATTTATGTAATTTTAGTTAGTAAACATTGAATATTATTATTGTAGGTATGTACTGGATATATATATACAGTTTTTATGTTTTGTTTATAAAAACAATGTATAGGAAAATAAACAGTGCGCGAATTATGTGCTTCTAAAATGATTTGATGTTTTTTGGCACAATAGCGAAAAGCGCAAGTTGTTTAGTTGCACGTAGCTCGCGCGCGAGGTGTAGGTACTTTTATTGTCGCAAAATTATTGTCAAAAAAAATTATTTTATTAAAAATGAGACATTTTCCAATTTATTAGAATAATAGGTGTATTTGACAATATTTTTGGCCAATTAATTTATAAATATGGCAATCACCTTAGTATGAGCATCGTGATATAGCCCGTCAGGCCAGTCTCCGTTAGTTCGCCCCCTCGTCTGTAAACGCACCAACGCCGACACACATATGGTTACAAATACAATTTAATGATTAGGAAAACATGACAGTGGAGTAGTGTTAGGTTGATGAATATACACAATGTTATGAAATTAAATATGAACTTGTCCTTTGGAAACTTCGTAAAATAGCTCGTAATCATATTACTGTAAGCACATTACAACTAATTATTCTGAATTTTGATAATAAATGTTTTTAACGATGATAGTATGCTTCATAAATTTCCTATCGTTTCGGATAAACCAATTAGCAATAGTCAGTAACAAAAACTGTACGTAAAGTATGGGTGCAAAATCAACATAAATTAAGTTCCGTTAGTAAACATACATAGAATGTTATTAAAATATAATAAACATAAATTACATAAAATACAAATCATGCAAGAAATAAAAAGGCCAATTAAATATAATACTTTTATTGTGGAAGAATTTTAACAATAGCCGCATGCTAAATCTGAATATACTACCAAAAATACAGTAACAAAATGGAATTTAAAACTTTGTTCTAATAATAAGCAAGCAAGTGGGCTAAAAGATAATAATAAATAAACTTTAATAATAAAAAGGTGCAAAGTATACATAGTGCAATATATAAGTGAATAACTTAAAGTATCTAGCAATCTAGGAAAAAGCTAACGGTAGGTATATAACCATATATAATATACAGTAATATCTTTACTAAATAGATACTCCTATTTATTAAACTTACCTATTATAGTGATTTATATCTAAAAACAATGTAATATAGTCTTTCAGCGAAAATATAAAAAAAAATTGCTTTATTTGTAAAAAAAAATTGCTATGGTTTTATTTACTTGTGCAACCAAAAACCTTTGTAGTATTCATTCAGGTCTCACCTGTTGTTCCTGAATTTTTTTGTCCAAATTTTCTATTTTGTTTTCTTGCGACTCTGAATTGATGTTCTCAGTTTGTAAATCTTCAAGTTTGGATGTAAGATTGGTTGTGAATGTTTGGGGAGCTTTATTTTTCATTTGCTCTTCTTCGTCTGATGTTAATGTAACGTGTGTGTATGGCTGAAACGGTGAAAAGTTTGGATCTTTTCAAAGTGTTCAAAGTTATATATAGCGTAATATTAGATGCAAAAAACAACGACATGAGTAATTGACAGACTAGGAAACAAATATCTGTGTCTTTACCTCTGTTCTTGTTATTAGATGTTGTTATAAATGAAATTGTATATTTGCGAACCGAAACCACCTACTTCGTGGATAGGATCACTATACTAAAGTTGTCATATATTATTCCTGAAGCCAATTTCATATTTACATTAATACTAACAAGAAAACATTAAAATACACATAATTAATATTAATAAGACTCACCTCGCTGTTTTGTCTACTGTGAGGATTAGACGTTTCTGGAGAAGATTGTCTATTATACCACGCTTCAGCTGAGGGACCTCTATCGACATCAACTCCTGAGTCCCTACTCTCTCTCAATTTAGCATCCATATCATAACTCAAAGTTTTCTTGTAAAGTAGTTTTTCTATTTTCGTTTCTTCTTGTAGAAAGGATGTGATATCTGGTCTAGGGGCCAAAGTAAGGTCAGCGTCTAAATAGCTGTCGTCAACTTGACCTTCTATACCGAGAAAGCTGGTGCGTTTATTTCGAATCTCCTTCTTTATGCGACGAGCTGAGCTAGTGTGCTTGAAATTTCCCTGAAAGGGCAACAGAAATATTTTTATTTTAGGACATATTAAAATCTTTTACTGGTCATATTATGCTATTATTCTAGATGTTTTTCTTTCTTTCTTCACGGGTTGTCTTACAGCTCCCGAAACCGTGTTACGGTCACAGGGTACCCAGCAGAAGTCTCGTTTAGCCGATGGTATTTGTAAGGCTATACCTAACGAGTGGCCAGTTCTGTTGAGGTATATTGAGGTATTTTAAGTGGGAAAGCCTCTAAAGTGTGGTTTGTGAGATTGTGTACATAAGTTTTTAATTATAAAAACCCATTGGATGGAGTTAGACTATGTTTAATTAAAATAAATGTAGGGCTCCGTATAATATTTGTAACTAAAAGTGGAGTTTTCTCACATGAACATTTTTAACGGAATTAAACTAAATCTATTAATTAGCATCACGCCTTTTATCCCAAGAGGGGTAGGCAGAGAAAATCGAATACAATTTGCTACGATCCTTAAATACCTCGTTCGCTTCTTTTATATTCATCATATTTACATACCTCGGCAGTCGTGTGTACTGTTAAACTAAATTATAGTTAAACTTACATTTCCGAGAAGTTCATCATGATCAGCATCTTCTTCAATAGGGGGTGGAGGAGGCTTTTCTTTCGGGGGTTCCAGAACATTAGTTGGTAGATCTAGTGGGAAAGCTGATGCATCAGTAGGACCTTCATTTTGGTAAAACACTTCTATATTTTCATACAAAGGTGCAATAGCTCCCTTTATGTTTCCTTCTGTATTAGCGTTTTTTGCTTTCGCTTTTGTTTTAGATTCGTTGTTATTTGTTTTATTACTGGAATCAAAACTATCTTCTGAGTCTAATTCTTGGAATGCTATGTCCAACGCATCGTAAACCTGTAAATACATGGATTTTTCATTATTAATATGATACGTATAATTTTACACAACAAATATACATCCAACAGTTCACTTTACCTGAGCAAAACAAGATATTTAAAGAGAATTAAAGTTGAAAAACAAGGAAAAGTAAATTTATATTCAATCAAGAAGTACAAACGAGTTAATGAACCAAAACGTAAAATGTGTCAAGCAGAGTTATTGTGTTAGTGCAAGCAAATTTCATCAATGCAATCTTACCTTATAAACCCATCACCAGATGAAAGAATACTAGCATCTACATACCAAAATTAGGTTTATACAAATTATTTTTTATAATGAGAAATGACTATGAGGTCCATTTATAATAGAAATAAAAGTCATATGTAACAGAGTAACATATATTTAAATATTATGAATGTACAATATAAAATAATATATCACTTTTCAACAATAAATATATAATTATTATGATATAAACTATTTATTACGTAAATACATAAATAGGGATGTAAATAAATATGGTGTGTATAATGTGTATTTATTTTAAATTAAGGTTTATTAAAGTTTATAAACAATTTTGATAAGAATAGGGGATATTTTATTCTCATTATTATGTTTACGAATACAGTGTGTTAGGTTAAGTTATTAGTTAGTTTACGTATCAAAATTTATATGTTTTTTATATTATTTATGGTTGCAGTGGAGTTGAGATCATGCACAATCAATACTAATAACATCCATTCTAATTTCTCACCCATCTTGCTAGGCAATTTTGTGAGAAATTGAAAAGATACTCTACGGCATCTACTTTATGTATTTTATTTGGGAATTTAAAAAATAAGTTAATTGGCATTTGATGACTTCGTTGTTGTTGAAGTAGTCTTAGTAGTGACTTTGTTATTTATTAACAAAATAGTTTTTCTTCTATTTGGCTCTATAGAACGCCGAGTGCGTTTTTGCCAAAAAGGATTGGAATCTTGAGAGCTACCGCTATCGTTTGAATCGTATTTATTTACTTTGTTTTCTGAATGTGTTATAATAACATCAGAATCACGATTAGACGAATTAATGTTGTGAATATTTGGTATTTTATTGCAGGTAACTAGTTTACAATCATTAGTAGATTCAATTTTTCTATTGACATTATGATTAGGACCATTTGAGCGGTTAGATGAAAATGATAAATCGTTTTTACTTACTTTGTTATCCTTTAGTGTGCTAATAATATCAGAATTACGATTAGAAGCATCATGATTATGAATGTTTGGCATCTTATTATAAGTTGGCGATTTACGATCATTAGCTAAATCAATGTTGCTACTTAAGTTATAATTAGTATCGTTTGAGCGGTTAGATGAAGATGAATACCCAGTTACTTTGCTAAGGAGTGAACTATGCTCACATGACTTTAGCATCTTTAATGAATTTTTTGGCGAAATGTTAGTAGTAGTGGTTATGTTAGAGACAGTTACCATAGGCATGCTCTTGACAGCTGCAGGATCGTTAGTAGAAGTAGAATTGTTAAGGTTAGAATTGCTCCCAGCACCGGAATTTACAGTGTTGCAAATCTCGTTCAAGTTTAAATGTATTGTCATTTTGCCCTCAAACACCACAGTATCACCTTCAGATCCTGAAGAAATAGGTTCATTTAAACTTACACTAGTGTCTTGATTATCAAGACTTTTCAATGTATCTTCATCATCTTTGTCTAGATGAATTTCAGTTATTTCATCAGTTACACTTAGGTCTTCGATAGGATGAGACGTGGCTTGGGTGTAGTTACTCGCACTGTCGGTATCTTCAGCTTTACTTAGTTCTTGTTCATCAACTTCCTCAATAACAGGTTCTTGCCTCACACTTTCCAAGTGTTCAACTGGTTTCATAATCGGATCTCGAATTTTTGGTTCTACATCTTCATTTGAAGATTCGTACTCCGACACATCTACCATAGGTTCACCTACAGGTGACGACACTTGAGTCAAATCAGCAATATCGTCTGCAGGCGCACAAGAATCACGAGCGGTGTGGATACCGCTGTCCTCTGTCTCAATGTCACTCTGAACTATATTATTTTGTATATCAGAACAATCGAAGTCTTCTAGACTTTGCACCCGTTCAAACGAACTCGGTGATGACTGACCATTGATGTCTAAACTGTCTAAGGATCTACAAAAACTTTGCATTTGATTTTCTAATCCAGATATATTAGAATTTATAGAATGATCAACATGTTCTTTGGTTTCAATTTTAAGATTGGTAATAGTTACTTCATCAACAATTTTTAAGATTTCCTTATTTTTCGCAGCATCTAAAGAAGATAGGCGTTCTTTAAGGGTCATTGATACTTCTTTTAAGTCAGATCTTGTCTTGACTTCCTCTTCAGAAGTCTGCGAGGTCAAACTTGAAAGTCTCTCTTTGACTGACTTGGCATTAGTAGATAGATCGCCATTGGACAAACGTTTTCCTTTATCAGTTTCCATTTTAATTTTTTCAAGTGAAGAAAGGCGTTCTTTTAACGGCTTTACTTCAACAGTTAACTTTGTCACGTCTGCAGTAATTTTCTGTACATTGGAATATTCATTGAACTTTTCCAAACTTGAAAGTCGTTCCTTTATAGATGTCTTGTTTGCAATATCGGGCAATTTTGTTTTATTCAACTGCGATTCCTGAGAATTTTCTCTTTCAAATTGTTCCCTTCTCTTGTGAATATTTCCTTTTGGAAGATCGGCTTTTTTGTTATTGATATCAATAGCTCTGTCCGTCTGGAAAGATGATATTTTTTCTTCTAATTTGTTACTAACCGATTTTCTTATTTTGTTCATATTATCAGGTGACTTTTCTTTGTGGTTGTCATTGACGACAGTTTTGACCATTTGACTATTTGTTTGGGATATTATTCTGGACTTGTATCCTTCAATAGCCCCTTCGTATGTATATTCTTCGGGTTCTGGTGAGCTTATAGTAGTGGTAGTACATGTGTCGTATTCGTTGGCACTAGAGCCAAGTTTACGGTTAGCTGTTTCACAATTTACATTATCAACATCTGAATGATTTTTATCAAGATCCATACCATCACTCTGAAAGTGAAAACATTATGATTAGATTACAAGGCCTTGAAAACACAAACCTAGATGAATTGAAAATTAATTATGAACTCACAGCCAAACTATGTGCATCGCAGTCTTCACTGACACTACTCTTAGTACTGGATGTACCAATACCAAGATCACTTAGGTCGTGGCCATCATCTTCTGTGTATAATGGTAAGGGACCCCTCCTTCTTCTGCCAGCCCTGGAACAAGGAAACAATCATTGAGTTTGTGAATGATTAAAGATGAATTGACTAAAGGCTACTTAATGTAAGTATCATAACAATTTAAAAAACCTAGTTTCAACAAGACGTGTTTATCTTTTACTAAACAACCGCAACAAACACGATGTCGTGTGAATAACAATAATAGAATACAATTAATATAATAGTTAATGTCAAACACGTTAGGTCGCAGGGGACACCTGATTATTACCGAAATAAAAGTGAAAACTAGTGGAAAGCAAGTCGGTAATCAAGATGCGTCGGTAGAGTCGTGTCCAGTACTTTCGCTGTATTGGTGATGGGGTGACAATGTTTCTAGCTTCTTGGTAGACAATCACTATTTTATAATCCTTTGATTTTTACAAGAAAGCCTATGATCTATATTTAAACATGTATACTATACTATACACAAAAAGTATGTCATTGAATATAATATATAGAATTTTTTATTAATAGAGACATCCAAGTAGAATGCTGAAATTTATTAAATCAAATCAAATAAATATGTTGAATCACGTCTAAACGGTTGAACGCATTTAAATAACATTTGAAACGAATATAAAATATAAACTAGATTGATCCCATAAAATAAATAAAACGAGAAGGGACTTTAAAAATATTTTACATCCATAGCGACCGACTATTTCTTTTAGTTGTCCAAAACAGCAATCAAAAGTTAATACATAAAAACAAGTTTCAGTCTAATATTTTTTTAAACATATTAATAACTGGTAACCCTACCATGCGCAGACGCACCTGTAACACTTTTTTGTTGTAATTTGAATAGAAAGCATCGCGTGGTTGTCTTAAATCATTAGTGAGCGACTTGTATTGTATCATATGATTTACACGATGTCAAGAACTATTGTTCGTCTATTGGTATTAAGTGGGTTTAACCTAAACACAGCGTGTTCCTATGTTTGTATAGGATTAAAGAGACTGTCATTCTTACTTTTATATATAGAATAGTATTTGCAAGTTTAAAAATACAAGTTCAGCTTTTTTCACTTTGACATTATTAAAAAAGGCATAGGCAGTCATGGGGACTACCGACAGAAGTAAAAACTTAATACTATCAATAACACTTGGTTTTTTAATTTATAAGTATAATAACGCCATCTAATAGCGAGCATTTTTCACTTTAAAAATATCTCGGTCCGGGCCAAGAATTTCCGGCCAGAAATCCCAGCAATTGGAAGCCAGTGCACAAATTCCTGACCGCATATTCTCGGGCCGGACAATTGATGGCCGGCTTTTGTGCAGAGCGCATGTCGCGAACACAAAAATTTTTCCCTACCAAAAATCACTTAACGAAAGAAGTTTTCACTTCAAATTTATAAAATATAAAGTATTGGCGCGTAACCAAGTGTAAAGTGTTACATATTAAAAATGTGGAGACTTGGATGACCTGATGATGGACTCTAGGTTCCAGCTGAATTAGATAGGCAAATTAATGCGCAAACAGAGAATAATCTGCAACGAGACGGTATCAGTGCACGCCAAAACCTTTTAGATTTTTTAACTTGAATCATGTTATGTTCATATTTATGTTATATCATATCTATTCACGCATTTTTCGTAATAGGTATGCTTTGATTTAATTTGACTATTTGATGCATTTATTTTCCTTTACCTAAAGGATTCAGAGCAGGCTCGGTCCGCATTGTGGGCCTGTGTTTTTAATTGAATTAGGATTCCAACTAATTAAAAGAAAGTTATTTTGTTTCAACATTAGGATTAGCCCTAAATGTATGGGCACATTAAGATCCTTATTTAATATCTTAAAAGAACTGAGTGGATTTCCCTAAGGTTATAAAGCAGCTTTCCAAAATAGGTAGATACCTTCAAAGATGCTATTACTGGTAATCGTTCCCTCATTACATAGACGTTTGAAATCACCTTTCTAGACTACTATTGCATATTTTTATTTTTATACTAGCACGAACAACATAATATCATACCATCAACTTCTGGGATCAAAAATGTATCGGTGTGTATATATAGGATATATTCGGAAATATTTTGATTGCTAAACTAATATTATAAACAAGCCCGCGAAACTTATTAACTTAGTTCATACAAAATAGCACTTTAAGTTTTTCCCGAATTTTTAAATTTTCCAGGCAAGTTTTCCAATTTTTCTTTCCTTGTCCTTACAATTTACGAACACAACAAAAAAATCAGCCAAATTAGTAAAAAGGCAGTTTTTAAAAATTTCTGAAAAACCAGTCAACCAATTTCTATGGAAACAAAATGGGACCAATCAAGAATTATTTGCTGTTGAGTAAAAAAGAAATTATCAAAATCGGTTCATACATACATATAAATAAATAGACTACCTACTATTTATTCCAGAAATCATTGGGATAAATTATTCATATGACGCATTTCAAAATTATATTGTACATAATGCGACAATCCACACTTGAGAGGCTTTTCCATCTAAATATACCTCAACAGAACTGGCCACTCGTTAGGTACAGCCTCACAAATACCATCGGCTAAAAGAGGAGACTTGATCTTCCGCTGGGTACCCTGGGACCGTACACGGTTTCGGAAGCTGTAAGGCAACCCGTGAAGAAAGAAAAAACATTTCAAAAATTCTCACGCACGAAGACAGGGCGGAAAGCAAGTTGGCAATAATTTTTGTCCCATACAAATCAGATGTTTCGTTTTTCCAGTTTTACGCGATATTTGTATGTGCTAGGCTCGAAATTAAAATTGCTAATCAAAGATAAATATATTCTAAAGTTTCTCATTGAAAGAAAATATCAAAAATCAGTTACCCCTAAGTTTTCCGAAACCTTGAAAATCCTCAATTTCACGCGTATTTCAGCAAAGTTTGCGTCTCGAGTTCTCTTAACATATTTACTAATTTCCAATTTTCTCGACATTAAAAGATAGATAATTTCACATACTTTAAGAACTAGACTATGATAATTCTAATAGTTTTTGTAAAAACATAGAAAAGCCAAAGTGCTCTTCGTGTTTTTCGAAATAAAGATTTTGTTGAGAAATCGTACTTTGTCATGTTTCTAGTACGTGAATATTGGTCTATCTTATCTTATCTTTGGTTACCTTATCGATTTTAATAGTAGTCTATCTCGCTCACATCTTTCTAAAGAGATATAGACGAAATAAGCCGTGCGTAAAACTGAGTACGATGCGCTGTGATGCGTCGCCTTAATTTGATTCGCTGAAAAACCCGGTCTGAGATGACATAAATACTAACGAAGCCGCGTGCAAAGACAAGTTAAGTAATCTTGCAAGTGCGTTGAATATAAATGCAAACGTGTGTGATAGACAATAATCACTTTTATTACCTACGTTCATTACGAAAGAACGACAAGAATTTCGCTTAGAGAGGCGATTCGTGTAAAAATTCACGAATTGTCAACTGATTTTACTGGAAATCGTGACACGACTGTCGTGTTATGTGAACGTGCTCACATTACGGTGTTATTTGTCTTGTTTGTAGGTACTTTTAGTTTTGTTAACTTCATTTTGGAAGTAGAACTTGGACGACATTTTTTAAACCGACGAATAAGTTATTATTTTTCACCACGCATAACTTTTTTGTCCGATTTTAATATTTCCTTTGTGGAAAGTGGAAAGATAGACAAGGAAATTGAAAGGAGACTGAAAGCGGGAAGCAATTTGGATAACATTTGGTGGCAGAAATACACAACTTACAACTAAAAGTAAAAAATGCTGTTTGCTAAAATGAAGAAAAGAAAATGAAATAAAATGAAGGATGAAACATCGACTAAAAAGGTGTATATGGCTGAAGTGAAAGGAAATGCTGGCAGAGGACAACCTAGGTGTACTTTTATTGAACATATAATGTCAGTATTGTTGTCATAGTTTAACTGATCTATAATAGATGGCGTCTAATTTTAAAAGAAACATTTAATTTTGATTTGTTTATTTTTCGTCATTAGAGGGAAATGTAATCTTCAAAATAGCGTATCAAAACACCTTTGAGAAATAATATAGAGATTAACAGATTGGAATTACAGGTATCTGAATCAGAATTACAATTGGTTTGAAATTGTAATTGAAAATCAAGAGTAACCCTTCGGGATATGTGTATCCGAACAAAGAAATTCCCATAAGCAGGGAATTTGTGAGTAAATTACTTCATGATTGGCAGAGCACGCGCGGCGTGAGGTCCAGGATTCGATTCTAGACAATTATCGTTCCTTAACGAATACTTCTCGGCATTCAATCGCATCTTGAATACCCTAATCTATTGTGAAAAACCGCATTATTATATTAAATATTTTTTCAAATCCGACGGTAATTACAGAGCTTTATTATTAGTACAGAATTACAGATTATAGCGCGAGTTCAATTATCTCTTTATATAAGTACTTCGGAGGGCAAGTAACGCCGTCCTTCTGAAATTTAAGCTCAACATCTGTTTTGTTTAATATGGGCAACTAGTTAAATGACGACATTTTTACCAATATAACATTTATAGAGGCAATTTAAAACATCCAAGAAGTATCGAATATTTAGGATTTAAAAAAAAATTAAGGCGTCGGTGGTCGAGTGGGTACAACGTCGGCTCACAACTGAGAAGCCGGGTTCGATCCCCCAATCTGACCATGTACCAATGGGTTTTTTATAATAAAAAATCTATATTATCCGACAAACCGTACAAAGAGGCTTTTCCATCTACATACCTCAACAGAGCTGGCCACTCGTTAGGTATAGCCTCAAAAAAAATCTTCGATTAAGTGAGGAAAGGCTTTGTCTACACCTGGGTACCCAGGGAGCTGTGAGGCAACCCGTAAAGTTTTTTTTAATCTTTGTACTTGACAGCAAATTGTAGCTTGGAGCTTTCACAAAAACTCTTTTATAGCGATCGAGTGAACTTTAAATGATATTTATTTAACTGCATTTAAAAGTTCATGGTCTAGTCTATAGTGGTATCAAAATCTAAATTAATTTCATAAACGATATTATGCAATTGTTTAGAAATGTTTTTAGGACTGACCTATTCTTTTAGGGTACCGTAGCAAAAATACCAAAAAAGAACCCTATTGGTTTAAATAAAATATAGATTGAAGGCTATATTAATGGTACACACAATCGGCGAGCATGTATGAAAGGTATGATGAAAATAAAAGAAGCGAAAGAGGTATGTCAGGATCGTAGCAAATGGTATTAGATTGTCTCTGCCTACCTCTCTTGGGATAAAAGGTGTGATGATAAAATAGGTTAAATAGGTAACCGTTTAAAATATGATTATTAGTTCTGCAAAAGTAAAATAGGTTAAAAACGGTGTGTTCTAAGAATTTCAAATGACAACTTATTAAAAAAGTGCGAGTCATACTCGCGCACGAAGGGTCCGTACCATTTTCTATAAAATCGGGAAAAAAAATCACACTTGTTGTATGGGAGGGAGCCCCTTAAATATTTATTTCATTCTATTTTTTAGTATTTGTTGTTATAGCGGCAACAGAAATACATCATCTGTGAAAATTTCAACTGTCTAACTATCACGGTTCATGAGATACAGCCTGGTGACAGACAGACAGACGGACGGACAGCGGAGTCTTAGTAATAAGGTTTACCGTTTTTAGCCTTTGGGTACGGAACCCTAAAAAAACTTGAAAACAAATCCCTGGCCACATAGCAAAATATAAACGCCGTAAAGGTTGACAACCATTTATCTCAAAGTACGATCTTATTGATTTTTTATGGTCGAATCAATTAATGTTTAGTTTTATAACTCTCTTCTGAATAACATTAACACAGGAAAGGGCATCGTCTTTACTGGTCGGTAGTAAATGCAAATTAATTAGTCATTTAAAATTCAAACACCTAAGATCATGTAGATCTCTTCTACAGACGGATGTAACTACTTGTCGAATAGTCACTCGTTAGTAATTTGCCGGTATTGGATTTGAAATTGTAATTGGAATCTGATAAAGCATGCTATCTATCTATACCATAGATTTAGTATAGTCGGGTGCTCTACTAGATTGGCAATGCAAAAGAGAAAGCGCATGATACGCGTATGTTAAAGCGAGACAGATAGATAGATGAGACCGTTTTATGAATACAGTACAGCCTAGCGTCAGTTTTAAAGTATAATTTTGTGTTTTGTAGACGTGATTAAATGATGAGTACGTGTGCAGTGCCTGGATGTAAGTCATCCAAGATGAAAAATCCACAGAATTACACGCACTCTCATGTATGATTTTTTTTGTCACGACCAATAGCGACATTACCAATAGAGCGCCTAATACTACATCTATGCATAAATAATATGCCTTTTAAAAAAATTCGCGTACCGACTTCAAAAATTATGCACTGAAAAGTGTGCTTTCCGAAAGCAAATGCACAAGTCACTATAAAAAAACCCAAATCGCTTCAATAAACTTTGAAGAGTTCTCGATTTCTCCAGGATCCCGTCATCGGATCCTGACCTGATGACCATGGGACCACCTGGAAAGTATACCCTTTCAAACAAAAAAAAATCCAATTCGGTCCAAGCGTCTTTAAGTAATCGGGGAACATACATAAATAAACATAAAAGATTCCGATGAATTGAGAATTTTTGAAGTCGGTTAATAAATTATGTATTGTTTTAGATTTTTTTGTCGTTCTTTCTGTGTATATCAAAGAAATTAGAGTCGTTCTGGGCTCTCTAACGGCTCTAGGCTTCGAAACTGTTTAATGGATTTTAATGAAACTTTTTTGCTTCATTTTGATTTTGAAGAAAAATTAGAAAATCTATTTGCCCATATAATACGGGTGAGAAGTATTAAACATACTGATTTTAGAATTTTTATCTGTCTATCTGAATGTTTGTCTATGAAAGGCTCCTAAATGGCTGAAGAAAAAGAATTCAGTTTCAGATATTTTTTTTAATTAAAGCTATGATCAGCATCTAATTTTGAATATATACTTACGACTTAGAGTACACCTAGTATTGGCTATATGAAATTAATATAATCGTGGACTATTGTTTTTAATCTAAAATATAACTGTGTTTGATATTATACAAAACCAGTTAAGAATGCTGAACTATTATTAAAACCAATTTCAATTCTAATCAGATCCAAATCCAATAAAACTCATTAAAGAGTAACCGTCAATACCAAATTAAAATATAAAAGAAACAGCTCTTCAATCAACATTTCCCGTCTGCGGTAGGTTTCCATAGCAAAAGAAAATTTTCCAAATCTAGCAGTACAAGAATGTGTGACTCGAAAGCGCATACACCATACTTGTTACTAGGGCAACCTAGACCTACAAAGTAGACGTACGATGCTTTTAAGTCTTTTTAACTTGGGGTGTGTCGGTGGCGAGTGGTTAAGGCATCTGGTATATATCTAGGCGGGTTACGGTTCGATCCCGGCTTAGGTTTTTTATAATTAATCCAACAATGGTTTGTTGAAGCTTTTCCAACTGAATATACCTCAACAGAACTCGTTAGGTATAGCCTCACAAATACCATCGGCTAAAAGAGGGAGACTTGGAGACCGATAGCGGTCACAGGGTACCCAGCGGTGGATAACCTGTGAAAAAGAAAAAAAATCCTACGGATCTTCAAGCGAAACGTGAAAAGATATGACTCTCGATGCAGTAGTTGTATTTACTTCACGCAAACTTTAGCTCAATACTTTAGTCATATGCTTGTCTTACAATAAAAACGCCCGGCAGATGTGAAACATCGATATTGACGGGTCAAGTATACTGTAGTAGAATAGAGGCACACACAGTATACATAGTATACTCGCCACGCACAAGAGAGCAGAGAGCGGCGGGGGAGACGGGGCATGACGCAGTTTTCCATCACTCCATATGAGTCGGCTTATCAAAAATTAGAATACCAACAATTCTTAGTTCGAAACGCATTTGGCTGGAGTTATTAGTAGTTACATCTTTAAAATTTAAATAAACAACAAAATAGCAAAAATTATGAGTAAAAAAGAGTATCACTAGCTAGATCCATCATGGATCTGGCCATGGATCCATGAAACAGACAGTACCAGGTTCGAAACCCAGATATTTTTTTTCGGTATTTGAGGTCAAATCAGTGGGTATTTGCGTACCTATTGTGTTATCCTTGTATATTTTTCTTCAGCTATACTTAGAGTATAGAGAGATATACTCGTATCTCATCTCGAGTCATAAGTAAACATTTCTTGTAATCTATCTATATAAAAATGAAACCCGTTTTCCGTTGTCACGACATAACATGAAAACGGCTGAACCGATTTGGCTGATTTTAGTCTTAAAATATTCCTAGATATCCAGGGAAGGTTTTAAAGGTGAGACAATTCGAATAATTGCCGAAAAACCCCTTAAAACAGCCCTTTTCTTTTTCTCATAATAACAGAGTCAATTTGAACCTTAATGCTATTCAATAAAGTTCATTTTAAATTAAAATCACTCATTGTTGTCTATGCAATGTAGATGTGTTCCTAATGTCACCGCACAAATTTAAAATTCGCGTGCGTGTTGGAGAATCTAATGTCGCGTTCCGACACTCAACAAAAGTGATAATATCGCGAACGCGACAAAATTGAATAGTCACAAAATGTAATTTAAGTAATTTAATAGATCATTAGTAGTACTGATTTTCAGTTTGGTCGGCTTCGCGAAACTTAATTTTGCCTAGGAGTAGGGGTAGGAGTAGAGGTAGGAGTAGGGGTAGGTGTAGTGGTAGGGTAGGGTAGGGTAGGGTAGGGGTAGGGGTAGGGGTAGGGGTAGGGGGTAGGGTAGGGGTAGGGTAGGGGTAGGGGTAGGGGGTAGGGTAGGGTAGGGGTAGGGTAGGGTAGGGGTAGGGGTAGGGTAGGGGTAGGGGTAGTGCAGGCAAGCCAACGTTTGGGCAGGACAACGTCTGCCGAGTCCGCTAGTTATGTAATAAAAACATTTGTCGCAACTTTCTTATACATTAAGAAATATCAACCCACGGTTCTAAATATCATTAAATATTATATATTATGTGTAATACAACAAATTGTATGCTATTTGTTAATGCCTACACAAATATTTTTTGAGATATAATTTATTAACTGTTTATCGAGCAATTTTCAAGAAACCCCAAGATATCCCTTTCTCTCGCATTTGCTTTTACAAAAAATAGGAAAAATAAAATATAAATTTGCAGCAAAAATATGAAATACTAATATTATAAAGAGATTGTATGTATGGGGTATCCTATCAACCTACTAAATCGATTCTAAATAATTTTTCACGAAAAGAAAACTACGATATCCGTGAGTAATATAGGCTATATTTTATTTTGTTAGAAACTATCCACGGTAGCGGAATGCTAGTGAATAATAAAGTGTGTGAAATTATTTACACAGTAGAAAATTCTACCTGCAAGTTAAAAATACGAATCATTTCAGAGCGTGACAAAATTCCCACGATAAGCCTCATGGCAATTTCGAGAACAATTTTAATTTTGATTCTTCGAGATAAGTAAGATTATACTGAAATCGTTGCTGAAATTGGTGCGAAATATATGAAATGACGTGTTGAAATTGATAATAATATATTCTAGCAGTAGTAATTTACGCTGGTTTGGACACGTTGAAAGAATAAACTCAAAAACTATGTGATATAGGCTAGTCTAGTTGAACATAATAATAAAAAACTTTTTAATTGAAGACACTGTCGAAAGTACACACAATCGCCGAGCATGTATGAAAGGTATGATGAATATGAAAGAAGCGAAAGAGGTATGTCAGGATCGTAGCAAATGGCATTCGATTGTCTCTGCCTACCCCACTTGGGATAAAAGGTGTGATGATAGATAGATCCTCTATTCAGTTCTTGTATTTTTAACTGGGTTATTCGAAATCCGCAATCTCTGTACCCACTCTTTATCAATTTTATTGATTGTACTATCTATGGTACTAAATTATAAAAATAAGATTTCTATGTTTATAAGAACTTAACTCGAAAACTACTGGACCGATTTTAAAATTATTTTCACTGTTATGAAGCTACTTTATTCCAGAATAGCTTTTCAGAATAGTGAAAAACCTATGTGAAAAAAAATGTCTATCCGTTTCTCTGTTTTGATGTGAACACAACAAACAAACAAACAAACAAAACACATTTTCGACATTCATACCCTATTATACCCCTTAGAAATTTAAAAAAGTAGGCCAAGTCCTTTCCTAGGGTTCAAGCTTTCTCCAAAGCAAATTTTACTAAAATCGGTTCAGTGGTTTAGGCGTGAAAACGTAACAGACAGACATAACAGAGTTACTATAGCATTAACTAGCGACTCCGCTCACAGCTTCGCATAAAATAACAATTTGAATATAATATGTAAATACGCTGCCTCTGTGACGCTGCCTTATGACTACTTATCTAGTAGATTTCTAGACTTTTTTGTAGATAATTTTATTCTACACAATTCTTTCCTATATCATTTTGTTATATCTCTGACGGATTAGACAGCATACGTCATGAAAACTCGCTGAGGGTCTGAGGCTAACTTTTTTCCAGACAAGTCACTTCGTAGGTCCATGTTTAAAATACTATTAAACCTTCCCGGTGAGAGTGCTCTAGGGTTAGGGTTCCGTACCGACTCTTGCTTTGACATCTGCTCTATTTTACCTTTGATTAGAAAACATGCGTGATGCAAGTATTTAAAAACGCAACGGACAGTTGTCATAATCATTTCTAAAACAGGTCTCGGACTTCTAAGAACGCTTTCCAAGCCTAAGGAAAAGTTTTATGTCGGCTCTCTACAAAATTACGAACCAATTTAGCCGATTAAATATTTAGACAGAATTATGTACCTTCTATAAAAAATATCATCAATACTTTTATCCCAAGAGGGGTAAGCAGAGACAATCGAATGAATGAATTATAATTCATCACACACACCTCTCTTATGTTAAAAATTCCCAATATAGGACCCTTCTTTGCCTTATATATTTATTAGAGATAGATATATACTATCATAGACTTTTTTGTAGATAATTTTATTCTACACAATTGTTTCCTACATCATTTTATTATATCTCTGACGACATTAGACAGCATACGTGCGTGAATAAGACACAGACAGACATACATACAGACAAACACAGCAGTGGACTTTGTTTTATAATATGTAGTGCAATTTACTACGATCCTGACATACCTCTTTTGCCTCCTTTATACACCATTTATATGCCCCAATGTCTTCAGTATCAATTTTTAGTAGGTAATGGACCCTATATGGAAATAGGCGAACAAAAGTTATTTTATCAAGATAGCCTATCAATTTTCGTTGACCGTTCATGTATGACAAGTGTATATCACTTGTCTGATAAGGATAACGAAATTGATACACTGATATTATCATTATTTGTCATAAATATCGACAAACATATACTGCTAGTTTCTTCTCAAGCGACACGATATTAAGAACTCCCTTTCATAGCGTTTGTCCCATACTAATTACAGGCTGCAACTATATGTAAATTACGCGATAACTATACTTCTTGGGTTCTAAATTAAAATTGCTTTTTATAGATTGATATATTAAACATGATATAAACGAAATAAAATTTTCAAAATCAGTAAAACATAAATTTTATAAAGCCCTGACAGTCCTAAATTTTTCACGTATTTTTAACCGACTTTGAGACTCGAATTCTTCTAATACATGTATTTATTAATGTACAAATTTTATTTCGGTTATTTCACATAATTTTATATATTTTAAGAAAACATTAACTACTTTGCTTTTTTAAATAGTTTTGGTATGATACTCATACACAGCCGTCTTAACCACTCGGCCAACGAAGCACCATAATACATAATCCGATAAGTCACACTTAGAGGCTTTTCCATCTAACTAAATATACCTCAACAGAACTAGCCACTCGTTAGGTATAGCCTCACAAATACCATGGGCTAAAAGAGGGAGACTTGGTCTTCCGCTGGGTACTCTGGGACCGTAACACGGTTTCGGGAGCTGTAAGGCAACCCATGAAAAAATAAAAAAAACTAGCTTCAGCTTTTTTAAGCAGGTATTAGGTTGGCTTCAACACTTCTTCATAAAAAGAGACATTTCAAAAAGTCTAAAGTAACAGTTTAAAAAATATAATTATTAGTTCTGCAAATGTAAAATTGGTATAAATAATATGTAAAAATGTTAATATAACGTCTTTTAAGAATTTTAAATGACAACTTATTTAAAAAAACTTGCTAAGTGTGTTCACCAAATAAGACAAGACTATAAACAACTCGCTAGATACGGTCATTGTTACTCGAGTCTTCAAACCAAGCCGCAGGTTTGTTCGCTGCCTATACCCTTCAATAAAGTCAGCGTTATAATACGTAGACAATAACGAACAGTTTCAAAACGATTAATGAACGTAAAGTTATGAATCACGTCCCGGATGTTTACATCGTAATTTCCTTTAACTACATTACAGCTATCTTTGGAGGTTTCTATACTGCGTACAAAATGTTCAGGAGACTTTCATGATCTTACCCGACTGTAAAACCTATATTTAACGCGTAGCTGTATCTAGGTACCGAATATTCAAATCCGTGTAGCAGTTTCTACAAACTAGGTATAATTTATCACTGCTTATTTACACACACGGAAAACTTAGTATCTCAATAAAAATTATATGAAGGAAGTTGTGCGCCCACCGGCTATCCCTATGAGAATCAGGCGTCAAGGTTTTTATTATGTATATAAAATTTATAATTAACTAAAGTTGAATAAAATCAAGCAAAAAGTAGTTGCTTCAAAATAATAAATTATAGTTTATTTACTTAATACCATACAAACATTACAAACGACAACATAATAATTTCAATTGTCGAGAATACGCGAATTTGTGTAAAAATACTTTCTCTAAGTCAATACAGGACTCGAGAAAGTGCAAGCTTCGATCACGACGTGTCCAACTGTCTGTTTGTCTGTTCGACATGATAATTCTCTACTTTTAGCATATTGTGGGTTTGAATTTACACTAATATAAAGAGTTTGTTCTATCGTGCTTCGTAAAGTAATCAAAGAAAAAACAAACAATTAAACACCCGGCGTATATACATCAGTGACAGTGTCCACTTTTAACCAGTTGTGCCCTCCGAAGCATAAGACGACTATAGCCCATATAAGAGGATTGTTTAGCTAGCCAGCTCGCAAGGGTCATCTTATTGACATAGTGAAAAACTAGCCACACATTATTTTTTAACCGTACTTCAAAAGAAGGAGGTTTTCAATTCGTCGGAATCTTAATTTTTGTTCCCCGATTTAGAATTTTATTTTTGAAAGAGTATACTTCACAGGTGATCCCATGGTCATCAGGTCAGGATCTGATGATGGGATCCTGGAGAAATCGAGAACTCTTCAAATTTTATAGGCACATTTAAAGCGATTTGGGTTTTTTTGTTTTATAGTGAATTTATTTGCATTCGGAAAGCACACATTTCAGTGCATAATTTTTGAAGTCGGTACACATTATAACAATAACAATCAATCCTCTTTTTCGACACGAGTAGGATTGAACCCAGGTCTCAAATCCAACAACCAACTAGGCTATATATATAGACTCATATCTAAATAAATTCAACCCTAAGAAATAGCACGTTATAAACAATGTCTACTCTATGCCTGCCCATTATGCACAAGTAACGTAATCACAGTGTTTGATAGTGAAAGTGATCTGCGAATGTACGCTGTGTTCTTACAACTCTATGTAGACTAGCTTCTCCCCCCGACTTCGCATGTCAACATTTGGAGTTAAAGTTTGTATTTCATGTAAAAATAAAAAAAAAATGTTTTTAATACTAATATTATAAAGAATAATGATTTGCCAATGTCAAGTATTATCGACGTCACAGTAACAATAGCCGATAAATCGGTACTTAGCTAGGATGTTCCCGCCGACTGTGATATGTCATATTAAGGCGCTTAGTGTCCCCAATGACCTTGGCCATTCAGACGGTCACCGAGCGCTGTCCCCGAAACACCTTCGAATTTGACATATTTCGATATTATTTAAAGGAAAATGTTAATTGATTTAGATGGGCTTTGTTGTGTTTAAAGCACAACGTATTATTTATTTTTAGGCATGTAAATATTTTCAAACGTCATAGCCGTTTAAGAGCAGTAGACACCGTTCCATTATTATTATTTTAAATATTGAAGTTTTGCTCTTACAAAAAAATCTTTTTTACGATTTGTTGTACTAGAATTGATAATTACTACATAATTTTTTCTAACATTTTAGTCCATCAGTAAACGAGCAGTAGTCTGTCGAAAATGCTCATTCCAGCGGATTTGAGGATACTATATACCACAGTCGGCGGGATTATCTTAGATACTGATTAATCGGCATATATAATACTTGACATTGGCAAATCATCGATTAACATTGGTGGACCCACAATAAAAGAAAAAGAAGAACAACTTTTCTACCCATATTTTTTTTAAATAAGACAATTTTTCCCACTATACCTCTATAATTTAATGCAAATATAACAGAATAATAAAATTACATAACATAGCACATCAGAACCATATTTGTAATCTAGTTATTACACTTGATATCTCCATATAAAACCAGATATTACTATAATATATACCGTATTCCCAATACATTAGGGTATAAACTGCATTGATTATGTCTATGAAATTACGACGTTTTTCTGGTATTCCATAAATAGATTCAGGTATGTAGGAAGTATAAACAATAATTGTACTGACTTTAAAAGGATATGCATGTAATTGCATAAATATTATAGCCTATGTAAGGCCTAAGACAAGATTTTTTTGCGGGTTGTCTTACACCTCTTCTTCTTTTAGCCGATGGTATTTGTGAGGCTATACCTAACGAGTGCCCAGTTCTGTTGAGGTATATTTATATTTTTACAAATCTGGGCAAGGCCTGTCTCACTTAGCAAATTTTCACGAAATTTACCTCCCTACCATCCCTGCACTGCCCACTCAGTGGGAAAAATGTTTGACTAGTATTGGCCAGAAACAAAACACTGTCGATTATGTGATAGATCTATCAACGCAAATTGAGCCTTATCTGAATGAAATAAGACTTATATTGGCTTTTAATACTAATCTACGTATATAAATAATAAAACTAATAGTTTATATTATATTGTTCTTCTTCTTTCTTTTAATCTTTTGTAATCAATCTTCTTTATCAAGTCACGTTTGTATGTCCACAAATTTAGGAAATTCCTACAGTGTCTACGGAACCCTAAAAATAAGTTGTCTTTAAAGTCACGTACGTACACAATGTTTGCTAATAAACATTTTGGATTTATTATCAACTTAGTAAATGAGTTAATGTTTTGATATTTCTTATTTTGCTGTTTTGGCTAATTTATTGAGCAATCGTTGACAGCATAATATTGCGTAAAAATATACTGTCCTTGAGTAGAGAAAAATATATTTACATTCAGAGAGTTTACAGATTTTTTCAGGTAAAATCACTTTGAAATTATTTATAGAAACAATGTGAATATTCTATACTGTTTTATACTATCGGTTTTCATTTAATGTTGACGAAACATAGAAACCGTGCAAATATCGTTATTATTCTGTGGCTTTATTTTTTTAAGTGTAGGCATTTTTCACGAAATTTACCTGCCGCATTGCCCACTCAGTGGGAAAAATATATGACCAGTGACAAAACACTGCCGATGATATGTGATTAAACTATGAAAGCAAAGTGAGCTTTATTTGAATACGAATTAAGACTCATATTGGCTTGTGCGTGAGCATCCAATCGTACTAAGAGAAACTTCTGTACTTACTTAGTACAATTTATTCTTCGGTTTTTTTTAGGTTCATTAGATGTTACACATCATAAGCGACTACTTAACTGTAGACTCATTTTTTTTGGGTTTTTAAAGAACCGGTGCAGCCGCGGGCGATAACTAGTAAAATAATTAAATAAAAAAATTGTCATCTTATTATACATCCTACGCAAACACTTTCACTAAACGCAAACCTATTATCTGTTGAAATTAATTAAATTTTGTTTCAACAAGACGTAGGTGAAAGAGTTGTTTTAAAATAGAGTTGTTGTGATAATGATCTAAGTCGCTAAGATGTAAGGAAGAGAATGTATGAACAAGTAGCAATGTTTCTTTTGTTATCTACTTAGCTGATGTCATAATAAAAACAATTAATTCAAAAAAAATAATCTTTGGGGGCGTCCGTGGTCGAGTGGGTAAAACATCGGCTCACAACTGAGAAGTCGCCATGTACCAATGGGTTTTTATAATAAAAAATCTATGTACATTATCCGACAAACCGTACAAAGAGACTTTTCCATCTATATACTGGTACCTCAACACTCCTAAGGTATAGCCTCAAAAATCTTCGGCTAAGTGAGGAAGGCTTTGTTTTCAGCTGGGTACCCTGAGGCCAGCAACGGTTCCCGAGAACTGTAAGGCAACTCGTGAACATTTTGAATGATTTTGTACCCGTTTCAGTAGGAACTGATTTTGTTGCGGTTTTCATGATTAGGTAGGTTGATTCACGGGGAAAAATGAACCTATCACGTTTACGTGAATCAACTCGGAGAAAAAGTTAGCTCATGCGCGTGTTCATGACGTATGCTGTCTAATCCGTCAGAGATATAACAAAATTAAGTACAAAAAGCGTATTGTGTAATTTTATGTCTAAATATCATGTCAATATATTTATGGCCATATTCATAAACACATTTTAGAAGCGTTTTAGTTAAAATATGTTTTGTCACTCTCTAACAAACCTGTCTTTACTAATAATAGAAAGAAACAAAACACATTTTAACAAAAACGTTGCTAAAATACGTTTATGAATAATGTCCTTAGACTTTATTAAGTTTTTTTTTTTTTAATATTAAATTTAATATTAAAGATATATCCCCTCGACTGATCATCTCTTCTGGTTACAAGAGGGCTGGCTCCATTCTTGCTCAACGAAGGGGAAATGCAGCCAGTATTCTTGCCACTATTCCACGCGGACCTGGTTTATTTAGTTATTTTTAATGTTTAGATTATTGCACTTAGAAATCATAGACAGACATTTAAATTTTATTAATTACTTTTAATTGATTATTACGGTTTAATTATTCAAAAATTATGTGATCGAATCCATTAGCAACAGCTAGATGAAAAGAGATCTCAGATATAAATAATATAAAGATAAATAATTATAGCAGCTGTTCCAAATGAACTTTCAAATCTTTCGAGTCAGTGAATAAAATCAACAGTTTTGTGTTTCAGTGTGGATTACTTAGGTCTGATGCGCTTGACTTGCCACCTGTCAGATCGGGTTACACTTTATACTCTTGTACCTAGGAGGGTTCAAATGTTAATAAACTTGAGGCCTTGGTCACTTTTTTAAAATCACTTTCTTAGAGAAAAAAAAACCCGTAAGTGGTAACTCAGTTGACGAAAATTTTTGTATAAAAAACTGTAAAAAAACTTGCATAATTTTTCTTTTGCGATATTATAAATGCTAAATTATATTTGTTTGTTTTTCTTTTTCACGTCAAAACATAGCAACGGATCGACGGGTTCTTTTTGCACAAAGAGGGCCGGAGAGTGGCATATGCTAGTTAATTATATAAATCAACAGAACTGACCTTTCTTCCATCATTTCGTTAAAAGTTTTGGACTTCCCACGAAGCTGACTGGGCTCATTTTCCATTCGCTTTACTTCTACGCAGCGCTCGATTATGTGTTCTACACGCTTTCGTCGAGAACTCTTCCAATTATCCAGGTTCTGAAAATGTTCATTAAAATTTAGAATTCTAATAAAAACATTAGCATCGATGTATACCGCCGCGCGAACATGTGCGTGTAGAGAGAATCTATACGTAGACAAAATCTCAGAAAGAGATACTGTCCGTTAGAGATAAAGCAAGAAAATAATATGCCTTTTTAAAAAAAGTGTACGACTTCAAAAATTATGCACTGAAAAGTCGCTATAAAAACAAAACCCAAATCGCTTCAAGTGTGCCATTTGAAGAGTTCTCGATTTCTCCAAAATCCCATCATCAGATAGGTCAGGCCTGATGACCATGGGACCACCTGGAAAATATACCCTTTCAAACAAAAAAAAATCCAAATCGGTCCAGTAATCTCGGAAAAAAAGGGGAAATAAATATTCCGACGAATTGAGAACCTCCTCCTTTTTTGAAGTCGGTTAAAAAGGATCTGCTTTGTCACTACGGGAAATTATATCTTTCTCTTTTTAACTGAGATTTTGTCTACATAGAGACTCTGCACATGCTGGCACTGCAGGAAGTGGAAGATACGAGTCATCATTTTATTTAGACTACCAATAAACCTCCGATGCGTCGGTAGCCGAGTGGCTACGTCTAGTATTAACTAGACAGACCACGGATTCGATCCCGGATCCCAGCCATATACCAATGACTTTTCTATAATTAAAAACTTATGTACATCCGACAAACCACACTTAGAGGCTTTTCCATCTAAATATACCTCAACAGAACTGGCCACTCGTTAGGTATAGCCTCACAAATACCATCGGCTAAAAGAGGGAGACTTGGTCTTCCGCTGGGTAACCTGGGATCGTAACACGGTTTCGAATATTAGTTAGGATTATGGCACATAATATTGGCTAATTGAGGAAATCACTTTTCCGCTGGGTACCCTAAGGCCGATAACACGGTTCCGGGTACCACAAGGCAACCAGTGAAGTTTCAGCAAAAACCAGTATTAAAACGTAGGTATTACGTTCGCGTGACTTAAGTTGCGTGTAGATCAATTTTGAGCAATTTCACCAAGTACTTGCAGCGCGGATTATAGCTGTTATAGAACTTTGAGTGGCATTTAGTATTGAGTAATGTACGCTAAAATATGAAAATTATTTTAAATAGATACCGCGGTAAAGAAAACTCATTTATTAGTCGATAATTGCCAAGCAGAGTCTAGATTTTTATGTAATAACTCAACTATACATAAACACGTTGTAGTTAAAAGTATGGATATATCTATTTATCAGCACGCCTTTTATCCCATGAGGGATAGGCAGAGATTTATAGTTTTTTTTATATACATTAATATACATAATGCTGTTTTAGTTCCATCACTTACCTACTTATGGAAGCGAGACTTGGGTATGAAATAACAAGCATGAATGTAAAATAAATGCAGTGGAAATGCAGTCTTTACGTAAAATGTGTGATATAAAGCGTATTGACCGCATCCGGAACGATGTCATTAGAGAATAATGCGGAGTAAAAGATGATGTTGAAGTGAAGAATGAAAGATGAAAAATTGACTAAAAAGGTTTAAATGGTTGAAGTGAAAGGAAATGCTGGCAGAGGACGACCTAGGTGTACTTTTATTGAACATTTAAAAAATGAATTGATCGATGGAAATATTAAAAGTACACACAATCGCCGAGCATGTATGAAAAGTAAGATTAATATAAAAGAAGCGAAAGAGGTATGTCAAGATCGTAACAAATGGCATTCGATTGTCTCTGATGATAGATATATAGATCGATTATATTCTGGCGGCTATACAATATTTGATATTTTTTAATGTATTCAACGGAAGTAGGTACCTACATCATTATATACGTCATATAAATATTTCAGTCTTTCAAAAGTTTCAAAGATGTGTGCCAGGATTGTAACGAGTAAAAAACACATATTCACGGCCTTTATATATTTCGGTGTAGCTAGATACACCAGTAACAGTGGCAAGCCTGTTGCTGCACTTATTTTTAGAAGAATATCCATTATTATGAGAGTTATTTAATTATACTAAATAGGCTGAAAAAGGTGCGTCGGTAGCCGAGTGGTTAAGACGTCTCGTATTAACTAGGCAGGCTACGAGATCGATTCCGGATCTTGGCCATGTATAAACTGTACATAATCCACTCGAGGGAGACTTGGTCCTTTAATGGGTACCCTGAAACCGTAATACGGTTTCGGGAGCTGTAAGGCAACCCGTGCAGAAAAAAAATAGGCAAAACAAGTTTTAGCTTTAAACTAAATAGACAACAAAATGATCTCTAAACTAACTTATTAACCGACTTCCAAAAAAAGAAGGAGAAGGTTCTCAATTCGGACCGTATTTTTTTTTTAATGTATGTATCGTTAACTCCGCCAATTGTGAACCGATTTTGATGGTTTCTTTTTTAATCGACAGATAATTCTTCCGGATTGGTCCCATTTTTATCTCATAAAAATTGGTTCATTAGTTTTTCAGAAATTTTGAAAAAACTGACTTTATAAGTACATTTTTCTTGATATCTCGATAAAATATGTACCGTTTTTGAAAACTTATTTTTTTCAAGACATAATAATTTCTCGACATTATCTCACAGACATATGACGAAAATCGGTTCAGTAGTTTTTCAGAAATTCAGTAATTTTTACACCAATTTGGCATAGATATAAGAAATTGTTTATTTAAATAATTATTTAAATTTGTTGTTCCGACAAATACCGCCGGAAGTGCATTCCCGCGGTTTTATTTTAGGATGTAACATTTGGTGAATACGCAACCAGCATCCGTTATAGAAGGTCACGTTGCTGATGAGATCTCGGCTCTTACATTATGGAGATTGTAAACACTATTTCACGCCTAAATCACATTAAGGTAGGCAGAAGCTAAGGTACTTTTTAACCTGTATGCTATGATGTGTATGCCTGTTTTTTTCAGTGACTATTATTGCTAGAATTGATTATATTATATTATTTAGAAGTCTTTAATCTGAGTTTCACTTAATGGACTTAGATGTGTCACTTCTGTTATTTTTAAAAGTGCGTAGGTACGCTTGGTGTGCCCTCCGAAGCACGAGGAGTCGATTAAAGTACATTTATTCTTAAAGAAAATTGGTGCTTAGCATTTTTGGCGCGAACGAGAATTTAACCCGGGACCTCCCAGCTAATCCAATTAGGCTATAAAAACGGGTTGCCTCACAGCTCCCGGGAACCGTTTGCCGGCCCCAGGGTACCCAGCTGAAGACAAAGTCTTCCTTATTTAGTCGAAGATTTTTTTGAGCCTCTTTGGACGGTTTGTCGGATAATGTACAAAGATTCTTTATTATAAAAAATCCATTGGTACAGATGTGAGGATCGAATCCGCGACTTCTGAATTGTGAGCCGACTTTTAGCCACTCGACCACCATTGTTAAATGTATACTACTTAAATTAGTTAATAAAAAACCCCATATTTAAATAACCGATAGGTGTAGGGATTCAAAACGTTTGTAATACAGTGTGTGTTAGGTTGCAAGATGTTCGCTTTTCTAATATTGTCAGGTGGAGAAAATCATGGGGTAAACCGAACAAAAAACTATATCTGTCGACTCCTATAGAAAACAGGCGTAATAATATACCAAATTTAATAACTGTGTCGTTAATGTAAATCAAAGCTATTGGTGAAGTGCAAAAGTGTGTTTATGTCAAAAATAAAATTGATACCCACACAAGTCGTGTTCGGACAATAAATCATGTTGACATTGTGAAAGAGTGGATTATCTTATTATGTTAAGGTACATATATTATATATATTATGTTGCAAGGTTGTACTAGTTTTTTTATACTCAAATTGAGTCAAATGTTTTGATCATGTAGCGGATTTTTGTCAATCGTTCAAACAACTACATGCAGTTGTTGTTTCTCGAACCTCTTTTGATATGCCATCAAACACGGTTTAAACAACACGTAAGGGGGCATCCATTAATTACATGAGCAATTTTTCGTTAAATTTAGACTCCCCCCTCCCCCTTGGTGAGATTGAGTGCGATTTAGTGGGACCCCTCCTCCCCCATACGTGAGATTTCTGCTACAGTTGTTAAAAAAACTACATTTATTTTTATCGTAGACTTAAGATTTTTTAAATCGGTATTGTCTATACCTTTTTTTCTTTTAAAAACTCTAAATGTTTCTTTTCTTTTACTTTTTTTCTTACTCTTAAAATAAATGTTTTTAATCATGAGATGTTTGAGCGGGTAAAATGGGACATTTCAAGTGAAGAAAAAAAAAATATCAATGTATATTCCTTTAAAGTTGACGTGAGATTTTCTATTATACCCCCCTCCGTTTAAGTGAGATATGATGAGATTTTAATGAACCCCTCCCCCCATTTTGAGCTCACGTAATTAATGGATGTCCCCTAAGTTTGTCAATAGGTCATAAATAATTGGTCAAGTTGCGAGTATGACTCGCGCGCTGAGGGTTCCGTATTCCATTTTTTCGGTCAGAACGTTAAGACAGGATATTCGTTTAGGTTTTCCTGTAAGAAAGGTCCTATATCTATATATATAATAAACCTTTTAAAAAAAAGTGTACCGACTTCAAAAATTTGCACTGAAAAGTAAGAAATAATAAAAATTTCGTCGTAGAATTTGAAGACGGTTGGTGCCAAATTAGGATACAAAATTAAGTAAACATCTAGGGACATAAAGATCTGTTCAATATTATCTGTGTTTGTACTGATGATCGTTGGTTCCTAATGAATTATCTAGATTAGTGAATTTGGGTACTAAATTATTTCTAATTTGGCACCAACCGTCTTCAAATTCTACGACGAAATTTTTATTATTTCTTACTTTTCAGTGCAAATTTTTGAAGTCGGTACACTTTTTTTTAAAAGGTTTATTTTTCCCTTTTAAGTGATTTTGTTGCCCTGAGAAATAAATAATAACGCAACTAAAAAAATGATGGAAAATTAAAAAAAATACTGCGGTGGATGGGAATTGAACCTCGAGCAATGTGCACCCTGCGCTGCATCCCATACCTTTAGCCGCTAGACCACCGTCGATACGAAAATTGACAACTTCGTGTCAATAGCAACCGTTGCTAAGGCCTTTCTCTGATATATAATTTTCAGCCGTAAATATAAGCAAATTACTGAATTTCTGGAAAACTACTGAACTGATTTTCGTCATATGTCTGTGAGATGATGACAAGAAATTATTATATCCTTAAAAAAATAAGTCGCCAAAATCAGTATATATTTCATCGAGATATTAAGAAAAAAATACTTATAAAGTGTGATTTTTCAATATTCCTGAAAAACCAGTGAACCAATTTTTATGAGATAAAAATGGGACCAATCCGGAAGAGTTATCTGTCGATTAAAAAAGAAACCATCAAAATCGGTTCACAATTGGCGGAGTTATCGATGTACATACATACATAAAAATACGGTCCGAATTGAGAACCTTCTCCTTCTTTTTTTTCGAAGTCGGTTAAAAATGAAACCCGTTTTCCGTTGTCACGACATCACATTAAAACGGCTTGACCGATTTGGCTAATTCTTTTTTTGTTTTGTTCGTTACAACACAGGGGTGGTTTTAGAAGAAAAAAAAATTGGAATAATTGCCGAAAAACCCCTAAAAACAGCC
Organism: Nemapogon koenigi; assembly: GCA_963924495.1. Lineage (NCBI taxonomy): Eukaryota > Metazoa > Arthropoda > Insecta > Lepidoptera > Tineidae > Nemapogon > Nemapogon koenigi. The sequence continues at coordinate 649,213 of OZ004649.1, forward strand.
CTTTTCTTTTTCCCATAATAACAGAGTCAATTTGAACCTTATTGCTATTCAATAAAGTTCATTTTAAATTAAAAGCACTCATTGTTGTCTATGCAATGTAGATGTGTTCCTAATTTAAAATTCGCGTGCGTGTTGGAGAATCTAATGTCGCGTTCCGACACTCAACAAAAGTGATAATATCGCGAACGCGACCAAATTGAATAGTCACAAAATGTAATTTAAATAATTTAATAGATCATTAGTAGTACTGATTTTCAATTTGGTCGGCTTCGCGAAACTTAATTTTGCCTAGGAGTAGGGGTAGGAGTAGAGGTAGGGTAGGGTAGGGTAGGGTAGGGTAGGTTTAGGGTAGGGGTAGGGTAGGGGTAGGGTAGGGGTAGGGTAGGGGTAGGGTAGGGGTAGGGTAGGGGTAGGATAGGGGTAGGGTAGGGGTAGGGTAGGGGTAGGGGTAGGAGTAGTGCAGGCAAGCCAACGTTTGGGCAGGACAACGTCTGCCGAGTCCGCTAGTTAACTATATTTTTCATATTTTTCGTCCAGTATATTCGGTATAGGTAGTCGATAGCCTAATTGGTAGGACGGTGGACTTGAAACCGGAGATCCCGGGTTCGAATCCTACCCCCTGCCAAAGTGCTAAGCACTTTTCTTTAAGAATATGTGTGCTTAAATCGACTCCTCCGGCGTCCGGTCACCAACCCGCCTGCCAAGCGTGGTGACTATGGCAATTCCTCTCAATGAGCACCACTAAAAATGGTGCACTAGAGGAAGACCATGATCCAGCAAGTGGATCTTAAAAGGTTGATGTTGATGATATTCGGAGATAATAAGCTGTGACAGACGGACAGGCAGATACGTCAGGAGTGTTCCTAGTAAGGGTCTCCGTTTTTTCATCGAAGATCTTCGGAACCTTAAAAAAGGGTCTTTCTATATGTATATGTATGTGGAATGTCATATCTTATTTACACGATACTGAAGAGCATGAAATTTTGATGATTGAATAAAACATTTAAATAAGTAAGGGGGGAACGGAATAAGATCTATCCGAGCCCAAATGTCATCCTCACCTGCACGCTTGGTACCCTCTGCTAGACAACAAACGAGGCTCTGACGACCGAGCAATGGCGGTATAACCATATACAACTAGCTAGGCAACTGGCTGGAAAAGGCTACAGCGAGCCTGAAGACCTAAATATGTACATAGTCTCAAAATGTCTGGTGCAGAAGGCAAGGGGAAACCACTGCACTATTCTTCCCAAGAAAGTTAACCATGGCGTGTCAATACAAGGTGCGTCACGCTGTGAACCGCCAGCAATGTCAAGAGCACCACGAGTCCACGCCTAAGAAGAAGTCCATTGGCTTAGTGATTATGAAACCTTAAAGAACTTCCTTTATAATAATTTAGAAATCGCAAACATTCTCATTCACATTTTTTGTGACGCAAGATTTAATTTGGAGTTATATCTTAATGACACTCAAGGTAAAATATAATTTGAAGATTCGACACAGTATATATCATAGAGATGTTGACGATAGAACGGATTTGAATGAGATTTTGTTTTGTATTAGTTGATACATCCTTTCGGTCGATGAGGACATTCCCATGGTAAACCGGGAAGCAGCGGCGTGGCATATAAAAAAATAAGTATGGAAAACTGATCTATACATTATATATATGGTATTTGCCCCTGTATTACTTAATGAAATTGCTATTAAATATAATAAAGTGTTAAAGAAGAATGCGGGGTGAAAGATGATGTTGTGACTAAGATGAAGAAAAGTAGTTTACGCTGGTTTGGACACGTTGAAAGAATGAAGGATGAAAGATAGACTAAACAGGTTTATATGGCTGAAGTTAAAGGAAATGCTGGCAGAGGACGACCTAGGTGTACGTTTATTGAACATGTAAAAAGTATATTGATCGATGGAAATATTAAAAGTACACACAATCGGCGAGCATGTATGAAAGGTATGATGAATATAAAAGAAGCAAAAGAGATATGTCAGGTTCATAACAAATGGCATTCGATTGTCTCTGCCTACCCCTCTTGAGATGAAAGGCGTTTTCAATCTTCACTAGTTGCTTTACGGCTCCCGGAACCGTGTTATCGGTTTCCAGGGTACCCTATAATCAGGCTATACCTAACGACTGGCCAATTCTGCGTTGAGGTATATTCGGAAGCCTTTAGTGTGTTTTACCGTAAGCATAACCACACGTCTTCATCATCAACCTTTTAAGATCCACTGCTGGATCATGGTCTCCCTCTAGGTGCACCATTTTTAGTGGTGCTCATTGAGAGGAATTGCCATAGTCACCACGCTTGGCAGCCGGGTTAGTGACCGGACGCCGGCTTTACGTGCCCTCCGGAGCACGAGGTGTCGATTTAAGCACATATTCTTAAAGAAAATTGGAAGGGAGTTTCTAGTCCACCGTCCTACCAATTAGGCTATCGACTACCTTTTTACCACACGTCTTACCCAAAAATAAATTAAAGTGAGATCAGAACCCGGATCCCCTCGTTTTAAATTCCTTCTTTCACATATTATACATACCGATTGCCACTCCTCCTGATGGTCAGTCCGTACCCGTTCAGTCCGTTGCGCTAACTCAGCTTTACGGAGTTGTTCTCGGGCACTTTTCCCCAAGTCGGCGGGTCCCACACGTATAAATTGTAGGGGATTACCGGCCGGTCGACCTGGCAACACTGACGCTGTGTGCGGTCGGGTTGCCAGGAAATCAGCACTGTCTGATGATAACTGGAAAGAAAAATAATAGATTAGTTATACATTTCCGAGTGTGAGTAGTTTGATTTGATTAGAGAGGCAATTTTTTAGTAACTGACAAAGTAATGTAATTAATTTTTCATGATTTTTTATAAGAATGTGAAATAAATTTGGTATTTTTCCATGATTACTTAGATTAGAACATGTAAAAATTATAATAAATACTTTTATGACATATAATATATGGATACAATTTTAGAACATTTAAGAAAATTAAGCAAACATTTTATTTTATTGTACGTATTATTATGAAACTTACATAACTTATTTAGAAATAGATTTTTTATTTTATGTAAAACCTTTTAGGTTTATGTATTACTAGCGGACCCGGCAGCGTTGTCCTGCCCAAACGTTGACTTGCCCGCACTACCCCTACCCCTACTCCCACCCCTACCCCTACTCCTACCCCTACCCTACCTATAAAAAAAAATAGGGGTGAACCACCCTTAACATTTAGGGGGATGAAAAAAAGATGTTGTCCGATTCTCAACCCTAACGGATATGCACACTAAAATTCACGAAAATCGGTGGAGCCGTTTCAGTTAATATTGTCCACACGCGAAGCCGGGGTGGATAGCTAGTATAAACATATTAGAAATAGCTGTTTCCCACGACTTCTAATTTCAAAATGTTGGCAAACATATACACTTCATACATAGCTTTTGTCATGTTCACCTCTGCCCACCCCGTTCCCGTCGTCATGCCGTGATAATAAAAAGTATCCTATGTTACTTCTAATACCTCCAAGAATATATGTGCAAAGTTTCATGATGATCGGTTAAGTAGTTTTTGCGTGAAAGCGTAACAAACAAACTTACATTCGCATTTATATTAATAGGGAAGGGATAGGGATTAATAAGTTTTGTTTTTTAGGGTTCCGTAACCAAGGGGTAAAAACGGAAACCCTATTACTAAGACTCCGCTGTCCGTCCATATGTCTGTCTGTCTGTCCGTCTGTCACCAGGCTGTATCTCATGAACCGTGATAGTTAGACAGTTGAAATTTTTCACAGATGATGTATTTCTGTTGCCGCTATAACAACAAATATTTAAAAAACAGAATAAAATAAATATTTCAATAAGTTTTTTTTTTGCCGTTTTTTAGATAATGGTTCGGAACCTTTTGTGCGCGAGTATGACTCGCACTTGACCGGTTTTTAAGTACTATAATATTACTGTATAACGATTTGACAATTTGACAGTTGAATTGCAATTAGCTATAACTGAAAATTTATATAGGCGGCACACATTGTGAAATATGTCCTAAATTGTATCAGATATCTTAAAACTACTGTGCTCGTATATTAGTGAAAGGTTTGCTTCCTATTTAAAAACGGGAACTCGATAGTAATACCAATGTATGTACTGGTATAATTCTAATATATTACTTGGTGTTAAAGTTGAGAGAACTGAAACATATGGAAAGAATGAAAACTTCAGACCATAAAATTGGATTTTATAAACAGAACATTTGTTTTCAAAACACTGTAGTCCTTACATTTCGTAACAAAGCTCTCTAACCAGTGACTAACGGTTGCCAAAAAGGGAAAGGAATCCCGAAAGACAAAGTTCACGCGGCAGCTGCAGAACATTTATAATTAGATCATGCAATCCGTTCACTGTTCTATTTCTCCCTACGGCACGCCGGCGTAAATATAGAAAAACAGTTCGGCGTTGACACTACCTCGGGATAAATATAACTATACATAAATTTAACTCGTATTTGATGCAGTTTAAACTATGGTTATGGTTTTTTTTATGAGTAGCGAGTCGAATTAGCTTCGCCCAGATATAATTTAACTAAAAAAAACAAGTTTTAAATAAAAGAAAACAGTGATTTTTATTGCGTAATTTAAATTTGTAAGTATTACTAGTATTTTTTTGTAGACAATATTTTCTATATCCTAACTAAAGTTTGTAAAAAAAAGGAGCGTCTGTGGTCGAGTGGGTAAAACGTCTACTCACAACTCAGAAGTCGCGGGTTCGAGCCCCACATCAGACCATGTACCAATGGGTTTTTATAATAAAAAATCTATGTACATTATCCGACAAACCGTACAAATAGGCATTTCCACCTACATACCTTAACAGAGCTGGCCACTCGTTAGGTATAGCCTCAAAAAAATTTTCGGCTAAGTGAGGAAGACTTTGTCTTCAGCTGGGTACCCTGGGGCCGGCAACGGTTCCAATTTCAAAAACCGATTATGTCACATTTCAAAAAATTCCAAGGTCAAAGCCGGGGCGGAAAGCTAGTTTTGTCATATCTCTAATTGCTTAAGTAACACATCACATGAGAGCGCACTGGAGGCTTTATTTCCCCCCTACTAATTATATGCGAAAAGTTAAAGTGTATTTTTTTTACTTGTCTTATTATTTTGGTAAAGAAGTTTTCACGGATTGCCTTACAGCTCCCGAAACCGGGTTACGGTTCCAGAGTACCCAGCGGAAGACCAAGTCTCCCTCGTTTAGCCGATGGTATTTGTGAGGCTATATACCTAACGGAAAAGAAGTTGTCATTAAACATTCTTAAAAGACGTTATACTTATTAACAATTTTACATAATAATTAACATTAACAAGAGTAAAACAAAAACATTTTAGGTTAGGTACTGAAATTGTATTAGCCAAGTCAAAAGTAGGTTTCAAAGAGCCCTACTGAAAAATTTCACACTTACATTTTTATATATACCTATATTTGCTTCAAAACACTCCCACTAATTCAGAACAAAATAAATATTTTCACAACAAAAACAACAGGTGTTATCGCACGTCAATCCAGTACAGAACTACACGAACTTTCTCAGTTTTCCACGGAGAGAGGGAAAGTTAGATTGTATTAATTAATCCGCATAATTGTTAATCTAGCGGTATATAATTGGTTTCATGAGAAAAAAAACCGCTTATCTCCCTAAATAACTAGCGTAGCGTGTTGAAGCCCATGAATGCGTAGGGTTTGGTTTCTATTGAAATTATCTTATTTTTTTTAATTATACCTTGTCGAGAATGACTAACGGATCTGGATACGAATCTTCATTTATCCAGGAAGGTTTATGTGCAAATATATAAAGCTGAAATCTGACTGTGCAAATATATAAAGCTGAAAATAACATAAGTGTTGTTCTTTTTCTTTTTTTCTTTCATCACGGGTTGCCTTACCGCTCCCGAAACCGTGTTACTGTTCCAGGGTACCTAGCGGAAAACCACGTCTGCCTCGTTTAACCGATGGTATTAAGGCTATACCTAACGAGTGGCCAGTTTTGTTGAGGTATGTTTAGATGGAAAAGCAGTGTGGTTTGTCGGATTGTGTATCTTCATAATAAAAAAACCCATTGGTACATGACCGGGATCCGGGATTGAACCTGTGGTCTGCCTAGTTAAATACCAGACGTTTTAACCACTCGGCCACAGACGCAATAGCTGTTATATGTTATATCTCTTGATAATAAAAAAATGTCCCAAAATTGGTGAATTATGGCGACAAGTATGACATGACGGTTGCGGAACATCTCGTATTTGTTGGACACATGACGCTTTTATATTAGTTAGTACTCATGCGAATTCTGGTTTGCCTGACAAACGTCAACCAGTCAGAAATTTCCACGGGCGAAAACGGGCGTGATGTTATATTGCCTGCAACATTCCTCAATAAACTATGTAACGCAAAAATATTTTTCAAATCGCACTGGTAGTTCCTGTGACTAGCACAATTAAATGTATATTCTCACTTTCTTTATCTAGATTCTTAATTTCATTAAACAAATAATTATTCTAAAATCATAATTAGGTATATGTTATACAATAAAACATTCACAAATTTTTAAATCATACTCATACCACGTAACATTTGTTAATTATAATTATTACAATCACGTAATAAGTTAAAACATAATTGAGTTTCTGTATTTACATAAATTACTTTTAAAGAGAAATTGAGGTTTATTATGTTTTAAAAAAAAAAATTTTGCGGCTTACCTAGTGGTAATTTAAGCCTAATTTCAAAATGTATAATTAAGATGGGATAGAATGTATGAAGATAGGCTTAGGAAAGGTATATTGAACAGATGAAACAGAGGTAAAGTTTGTTGGGGGGTAAGGGGGAGAACAGAAGATCTATCCGACCCCAAATGTCATCCTCACCTACACGCTTGGTACCCTCTGCTAGACAACAAACGAGGCTCTGGCGACCGAGCAATGGCGGTATAACCATACATCTAGCTAGGCAACTGGCTGGAAGAGGCTACAGCGAGCCTGAAGACCTAAATAGTCTCAAAATGTCTGATGCAGAAGGCAAGGGGATACCATTGCACTATTCTTCCCAAGAAAGTTAACCATGGCGAGTCAATACAAGGTGCGTCGCGCTGTGGACCGCCATGATTGACCACGACTGCTCTGTCAAGAGCACCACGACTAAGAAGAAAGTTTGTAAGTTTGGGGATGTAGGAGGTAACCTCTGAAACTACTGATCCAATTCTGAAAATTCTTTCACTAATAGGAACTACATATTGAAAGTGAAAGCCCTCCGACATTTTCTATTGAAGTATGTGCAAACATTGTTATGTAGTTTGGTTTACGTAATTGGATGAATACCACAGCCATAAACACTTTGTTATTTTCACTTGTTCTAAGGTCTGTTCGTTTTAGCATAACGCCTTTTATACCATGAGGGGTAAGTAGGTAGGTAATACGATCCTGACAAAACATTTCTCTATCTCTTATAGTTTCAGAGTTCCCCATACTGTCCATTCTACTGTATGTTCATTAGGATTCTTACTTCAAATAAAATAACCATAAGTTTTGTATCGCTATACGACCACTGTGAAACAACTCATGGGGTGTATCTGACAGTTTAGTTGCATGTATAGGTTTCGTGTGCATTTAAAATACGTCTGTCTATCCATCTGTCATGGGAAATGAAAGCAGTATCAAGATATGGCATGCGTTACAATTCTAGTTGCAATCAACAGATGCCATAAAGCATGCGTTATGCGTAAGCGCATGTAGTGGACGTAGGGTCACGTTTGACGAGTTTTATAAAAACGTCACGTTTTTTGGGTGAAAGTGGTCATTAAATTACGGGCGTGGTCATATTTTATATTATTTTTATATTTTTAAATCAACCTTATTGAGTCGTAATAAAGTCTATAATAGTAAAATGCATTTATCAATCGAACCCGATGTAATTTATGAAAAGCAGATATTATTTAAGCATGTATTTAGCATTTTGACTAGACCTGGATTAGCACCATCTTTCATAAGATATTTTCATTGAAAGAATGAAGGATAAAATATTGACTAAAAAGGTTTATATGGCAGAAGGTGTACTTTTGTTGAACATATAAAAACATTATTGTTAAAAGTACACACAATCGCCAAGCATGTATGAAAGGTATGATGAATATAAAAGAATCGAAAGAGGTATGTCAGGATCGTAGCAAAGCATTCGACTGTCTCTGCCTACCCCTCTTGGGATAAAAGGCGTGATGATAGATAGACCTAAACTTAGCTGCGGTCGAAAAGGGTATAGAGTAATAAAGTCATGGTGTACAATAAATCCCCATAAATCACTTCAATTTACAGTATAAATCGGACATTTGGCCATACAAGTAGTATGCGATACATTAGATTATGCAAATAATAAATAAATACTCATAGAAATTGCTCTATAAAACCATTTTTGGTTCAACATGGGACCTTACAGGGCAATCACGTCTGCGACCACCATATTAGTCTTTTCTACATATTCAGGGGACCATTCCGTAACATCATGTTTCAATACATTACCTGAATCAAGCAACTAAGTGCCATGTTAGCTCTAAGTGTAAATTCTTTAAGAGTGTAGTGTACCGCGTCCATGTCCATACAAACGGAGAAAACGTTTTACTACCCCTAAATATTAATTAATTTTAACGATTTTGTAATATGTTACTGTTATAATGAAAAACTACGTACGTATTTTTTCCTTTTTTCAAAATTCGTAATAGGTCAAAAGTTATAAGCCCCTCAAATCTCGGTTTTTTTGGTTCATAACTTGCTGGTAATAAACCGTCTGTATTTGAGAAACAAAGCAAAATTTCAAAAAAAGCAAAACGTACGTACGTAGATTATAATCTGCTAAAACGTTTGACACCAAAATTATAAGGTTTCGTTATAGTTTAGTAGGTGTAAATCGTTTTCGCCCAAAACGCAATTTTCAACGAAAAACATACGCTGAGCTACACGATCCTCTTAAGAAGGAGGAGGTTCTCAATTCGTCAGAGTCTTTTATGTATGTTCCCCGATTACTTAAGAGGCTACCTTCATATTAAATCATATTTTTCAAATAGTTTAGAGTGACACCTAAAGCTCTTAGAAATATAGAAAAAATTACATGTTATAATTAATCATATTTCATAATAATCTGTTAATCATAAAACATGTTTTAAGAAACTTTGCTCGATAGAAAAAAAATGCAAAGTAGCCTCTGAAAATAGTCTCTTTTCCAAATTTCTCAGTAGTACATGAAGTATTGTTTATTAAATTAAGTACAAATTTGTATCATCTATTACTAAAGTAATATGTTAATTTAGATTTTCAATAAAGCTACTCCTTTAATTTAAATAAATAATTTTTGATTTGTCACTTAGGACGTTTGTTCCAAGCACCTTCCGTGCGCCTCATCTCTTTTGTTTCTATTTAATGCGACAGAGAGAGATTCAGCGGAGAGACCAATCGATCACGTAGCGCTGGGTAGCGCTAGAGTATCGTATGCAGCTAGGCCACGCCCCTCAAACTATGAATTTTTTTGAATGTATCGTCTTAAAGACGCCTGGACCGATTTGAAAATATTTTTTTTGTTTGAAAGCGGTCCCATGGTCATCAGGTCAGGATCTGATGATGGGATCCTGGCGAAATCGAGAACTCTTCAAATTCTATAGTCACACTTGAAGCGATTTAGGTATTAATATAGTAACTTGCGCATTTGCTTTCAGAAAGCACAATTTTTGAAGTCGGTACACTTTTTTTCTCTTGTGTAGGTACCTACTTTTTTTGAACATATGTATTGATCGATGGAAATATTAAAAGTTCACACAATCGTCGAGCATTTATGAAAGGTATGCTGAATATAAAAGAAGCGAAAGAGGAATGTCAGGATCGTAACAAATGACATTCGATTGTTTCGCCCACCCACCCCTCTTGGGATTAAAGGCGTTTTGATATTATATTCGTAAATGAAACAAAACATAAGAGAATTGAGTCTTGAACCTTACACGATTCAAGTTGTTTAATGGCACTTTCTAAACCAAAATACCTATGGACGTTGCAAAAACATTACTTTATATATATGTTACATACTCACGACTATATGCTAGTGGGGTAAACAGAGACAAAGCATTTACATGACACATCTCATGAAAAATATAAAATAGACCTCGATGGATGGTTAAAATAGGTAAACGTTAATGTACGAAATTTTCCAAATTGATGCTTTCAAAATGTGGTTAGAGACGCATGCTGCGCTTTCCAGGGCCCGCTCGCAGGACGAACGTCTCCACTCTCAGCCAACTCCGCATAACGACAAGGCTATCATCTCTCTGCTTCTAACCTGACAATCTTGAAAAGATAATCGTGCTAGGAAAATTCGACTGAAAAAGACCACGCGGTCGATCGCCTACACTACACGATTGGTAGACCAAAAACAATCGTTGACCGGTTTGCCGCTGTTTGATGCCGAGGACTACCCAGGACCGGGGCACATGGAGGCGTATTGTCTACCTCTTCATGACAGACACGACCTTCAGCAATGAAGATGCCTGGGTGACCAGAAAACCAAGTGAAGATATATAAAAGTAAAAAATCATTGCACTCTGACATTGAACTGCAGTGTGAATGATGACCAAAACAAACTGACGAACCGGTTGCGCCCACGCACCTCCGAGTGTGACATCACTGTTATTAGGTAACATTACATAGGCTTTACTCATCTCAGGCCACCGATTTATGGCATATGTTAATATGAATGAAAAAAAAATCGTCAAGTATTTGAAACATCTATCTATCATCACGCCTTCCATCCCAAGAGGGGTTGGCAGAGACAATCGAATGCCATTTGTTACGGTCCTGATATACTCTTTAGCTTTTTGCTGTGTAACAGGAAGCCGGGGACGCGCGCGCTATTTGATTCGACCAATGAGCGCGTGCGGTTTTAGAGTTGGTACCAACCCATATTCCGAGAGGTACGTTGGTAGTTGGTACTGTCAGCCAACAGTGTGTTCGTGTACCAAGGTATGATGTCAGATGTTACACATCATTTATGCGACTCGTTTTTTATGTTCATCATACCTTTTATACATGCTCGGCGGTGCTTTTAACATTGCCGTCGATCAGTAAATTTATTCTAAAGAACCTCAAATTTTCGAATTAATTTCCGGTTACCTATTTACAGTACTGACCACAGAACATTTAAAAAAAGAATAGAAGGAGCATGTTAGTATATTTATTATGAAAACCGGTGTAACCTATTTTTTGTACTGGAATGATAACGTTGTGAAAAACAAGGTACATTATTTAAAAATGCTATCTTAAACAAATTACTTGTTCTATTTTTTTGGCTATGATACAGCGCATATAGCTTATCTCACTGGGATACAGGCGTGAGTAAAATATTATAATCTTTAGTCAAGAAGACCACGTAATTATGTTAGTCATGGATATCGTCATATATAAGATGACTATTTAAAAAAAAGTATTGTGCAATAAGATTGTACTACGCATAATATAATTATACTGATGACCCGAGCGAATACTTCGCACCGTTAGTGGTGTCAATATTGTTGTAACAGTTCAACTGATCTCAAAGTATTTTACAAAATAAATACATTAGTCTTATTTTAAAAGAAACATTTAATTTTGTTTTGTTTCTTTATTTTTCGTCATTAGAGGGAAAAAACACCTTTGAGAAATAATATATAGAGAATTAGCATTTTAGGGTTCCGTACCCAAAGTGTAAAAACGGAAACCCTATTACTAAGACTCAGCTTAGATAGCTCAGAACCGTGATATGTAGACAGTTGAAATTTTCACAGATGATGTATTTCTGTTGCCGCTATAACAACAAATACTAAAAAAACAGAATAAAATAAATATTTAAGGGGGCTCTCATACAACAAACGTGATTTTTTTGCCGTTTTTATAGGTAATGGTACGAACCCATCGTGCGCGAGTCCGAATCGCACTTGGCCGATTTTGTTTTACAATTATTTGGTAAACAATTTTTGCATATCTTTTTATTGTTAAATTTTTAAATAACCGTTTATAAAATATGATTATTAGTTCTGCAAGTATAAAATAGGTTGAAAATGTTAATTAATATGTATTAAGAGGATCGTGTAGCTCAGCGTACGCAGCGAAATAGGTATTTAGAAAATCATATTCTGTCTCAAGCGCGCTCTTCCCACGAGCATCAGTGCGACAGAGAGCACTGCAGCTCGTGAGTATTCGTAGGTATGTTCTTCGTTGAAAATTGCGTTTTGGGGGAAAACGATTTACACCTACTAAACTATAACGAAACCTTATAATTTTGGTGTCAAACGTTTTAGCAGATTATAATCTACGTACGTACGTTTTGCTTTTTTTGAAATTTTGCTTTGTTTCTCAAATACAGACGGTTTATTACGAGCAAGTTATGAACCAAAAAAACCGAGATTTGAGGGGCTTATAACTTTTGACCTAATACGAATTTTGAAAAAAGGAAAAAATACGTACGTAGTTTTTCATTATGTCAGTAACATATTACAAAATCGTTAAAATTAAATGATATTTAGGGGTAGTAAATCGTTTTCTCCGTTTGTATGGACATGGACGCGGTACACTACACTCTTAATAAGTCTCCCTCGTTTAGCCGATGGTATTTGTGAGGATATACCTAACGAGTGGCCAGTTCTGTTGAGGTATATTTAGATGGAAAAGCCTCTAAGTGTGGTTTGTCGGATTATGTAGGTACAGATTTTAATTATAAAAAACCCATTGGCACATGGCCGGGACCGGGATCGAACCTGGTCTGCCTAGTTAATACCAGACGTCCACTAAGTTCATAGATATCAAGAACTCATTCACAAACGCAGCAGTTTAAGTTAATCTTAACAATACCATCAGTATACCATACAAGGTTGTATGACCGATATAGGCAGAGGTCGGTGTCCTTACATACATCCCACATACACCCACGTTCTACATACAACACGTCTTACGTAAACAATGCAATTGGTGCAGTGGCTTTGGATAGATAATATATACTAAAATGTTATGAACTTGAAAAAAAACTTAAGTTAATAGGTATCTATCTATCTATCTATCTATCTATCTATCATCACGCCTTTCATCCCAAGAGGGGTAGGCAGAGACAATCGAATGCCATTTGCTACGATCCTGACATATCTCTTTTGCTTCTTTTATATTCATCATACCTTTCATACATGCTCGGCGATTGTGTGTACTTTTAATATTTCCATCGATCAACATATTTTTTATATGTTCAATAAAAGTACATCTAGGTCGTCCTCTGCCAGCATTTCCTTTCACTTCAGCCATATAAACCTTTTTAGTCAATCTTTCATTCTTTCAACGTGTCCAAACCAAAAAAAAAATAGGTATTAGTTCAGATAAAAAATTTCAATACCCATTGGAGCCATTAACATAATTATGGTCATGAGTTCATATAAAAATCTCATAGAAAAAAGCATTTTTTTCGAATTTTCCGCGAAACTTTTCCTATTTTTTTTTCGTAAACACAAACAGTAAAAACCTTATTCAGTCTATTACGAACATTTAAAAAAAACCAAATCGGTCCAGCCGTTCTCAAGTGATGCGCTTACCAACGAACAGCCTAAAAGTAGCCTAGGGTTCAATATTTCTCTTTATTAAATTTCATCAAAATCGGTTCAGTGGTCTAACCGTGAAAGCGTAACAAACAGACAGACAGACTTTCGCATTTATAATACTAGTATGGATAACGCGATGAGTAGGCGTCCAATGCGTCCAGAAACAGCAGAGAAGACGGTATATAAGATTGGGAAAAATAATTCCCTGTCAATGTCTGAATAAGTGAAGTTTTGGTTTTCACATATCACCCCCACTTTCCATAAGGGTAGACATGGAGAGGTGGATCCTGGAATTTTCCAGTGATACAGACCAAGTCTCCCTTCGACTCCCTAGACGAGTGGCTAGTTCTGTTGAGTTATTTTCGTGATTCATATTGCAGAAGTTGGTCATTGAGTTTGGGACAGATTTATCTGTCTCATAAATTATTATGAAAAAGGTATGTAGTTTAAATTATGCAAATTTTATCTTTAATGACTCCTTTTATATGGTTTGTGTCCATTTTAGTAATAATTTATTTTTTATTATTGTATACAGTTATTTATTGGAAAGCATTGTATCTTTAACTTTAATTTAAATTTAATAAATATATTGGAATCTGTCAACTCTTTTAAATAAAGACATAATTGACATTGCTACTAAAATCGTGCAAGGAATAAACGTGATGTTATAGGTATAGCCTATAACCTTCCTCAAAAATTGGGGTAGCAATTGCAAAACTAATTTTTCAAATCCAAGTTCCAAAGATTTGCGCTTTTAAGGGTCCTATATTGGGAATTTTTCTGGGATAAACTATTCCCAATTTCTCTGTAAATAATCCACATGTGTCACTGTAATTAAGCATATAGTTACTTATTCAATATATCTAAGTGAAATAGCTCTTATTTTTTCAATGGGTTTTATTGAATAGGAAATATGGGTAGTTTAACTTTGCCCCTGCTGTCTCTTTCATAATCTATCACAACACTCTAAATTTTTTTAAAAGCGCTGTTATACCATTACCCTTCAATTATATATGTCGAATTTTTTGGTAGCTTATTGAACATATAATAATCTTTTATTCTACCACCCATATTTCCTATTAAACAAAACCAATTGAAAAAATAACGACTATTTCACTTAGATATATTGAATAAGTAACTATATGCTAAATTACATTGACACAGGTGGAGTATTTACAGAGAAATTGGGAATAGTAATATCTCCATACAAATTCCTAGTACATTATTGGATCCATCAATGGAGTATTAGTTTCAATTATCTATATATATATATATATATATCTGTCATTACGCCTTTTATTCCAATATGTATAGGCAGAGACAATCGAATGCCATTTGTTACGATCCTGACATATCTCTTTTGCTTCTTTTATAATTTCATATATGCTCGGCGATTGTGTGTACTTTTAATATTTCCATCGATTAACATATTTTTTATATGTTCAATAAAAGTACATCTAGGTCGTCCTCTGCCAGCATTTCCTTTCACTTCAGCCATATAAACCTTTTTAGTCAATCTTTCATCCTTCATTCTTTCAACGTTGGACAGCGTAAACTACTTTTCTTCATTTTAGTCACAACATCATCTTTTATACTTTAATTATGCCAAGCTACGTGGGGTCAAATTCATCCACGATAGTTGTAGACAGATGTTCAAGAAGAGAAAACCCTCTGAAACGTTTAAAGTACGCACCCTAAAAATGTGAAATGAGTTTTATTTGTGTCAGTAAAAGCTGTTTCAGCTAATTAGTGTACTCATTAGCACTATCCCAATTATTTCTTACAATACAAAGGCAGCATAACCTTGCTACAGAAATATTCACCTGTATACATTGATCGCATTACCTTGTGAACTACTTGTTGTTAAAAAAATATGTTTGACACCGATTATAATGTACTAGCTTACTGTCTTATTTTCACCTGTTGTTTTTACAAGGAAAGTACGATCATGACGTACTTACGACATAATTTGTCTTGGATAAACTATTCCCAATTTCTCTGTTAATAATCCACCTGTGTCACTGTAATTTAACATATTGTTACTTATTCAATATATCTAAGTAAAATAGCTGTTATTTTTTCAATGGGTTTTATTGAATAGAAAATATGGGTCGTCCTCTGCCAGCATTTCCTTTCACTTCAGCCATATACACGTTTTTAATTAAAATACCGCACAATGTGTCAAAATAATGTCATCCAAATCCGTCCATCCGAAGGAATAAAGGACTAGGTAAGATAAGTCCGTCCTATCTATAACAATAGAATACAGGCGTGATAATATAAAAGATTTCACTTTCTCAAGGTAATGCTTATTGTTTGTATTATCGGTATGAGATAACTTGTGTTCGTGGGAAACTTATTTATACCATTGTCATTAAAGTCGTTGTATTGAGAAATATCTTTTGTAAATTATTCTTAGAAAAATGCTGTGAGTCATACACCTGCTGAAAAAAGGTAAACTTGAAATAATATATCAATTTTCACGCAAAAACTACTGAACGGATTTTTGTTGGAGGTTGATGAGTATTAAACATGGATCTATCATGTTTAGGCGCTGAGCATTAACAGAGTAAATCAAGTCGGGGGGGAAAAGTTAGCCCCAGCGAGCATTCATGGCGTATGCTGTCTAATCCGTCAGGGATATAACGATGTAGGAAGGAATTGTGTAGAATAAAGTTAACTACAAAAAAGTCCTCTGTAGCATATATCTATCTATAAGTTATAAGCGTATTTATGTAGGTATTCAAATTGTTGTAAAACCATATTTTACCCGTGCGATGTCAGGGGCGGAGTCCCTAGTACCTATTTTAAAAAAAATGTTTGTTTGTTTGTTAATCCCGTATCAATTCAAAAAGTACTGGACCGATTTTGTTACAGTTAACGCCAATTGATAGATTGATTCAAAGGTAAGTAATCAAAATATTCCTTATTCCACAAATTCCACGGGCGAAACCGGGGCTGGTGGCAGTCAGTCACACATTATACATATACATTATACATATATTTTTTGACCCCGAGCCGAAACTCTTGGCAACAGCAGGATGCATATTGGAGACTGGTAACTTATGCCAAATTTAATTGTATCTGGAATGTGTCAATAATATGTTTCTATTCTGCATGTATATTACCTGATTGATAGTGTCTTGTTAAGTAATTTGTTTATATTCTGGTACGATGTAGTGCGCTGATGGTTTAATTTTGTTTTTTTTTTTTTTTTCTTTTTAATAGTTGTGTTCGATGGAAAATGTGCTAGGTATAGTTTGTCTTGACTAAATCTTGCATGGGTGTATTGAAATGTTATATTTGAATAAATAAATAAATAAATAAACACATTCATATATCATACAATGTTGAATAGTAAAAGGGCCGGTAACTAGATCATATGGCACACGGTTGCCGAATTAAAAACAGTTAGTAACGGTGCGTTGCTGCGTGCTGCGTGCCATAATGCGGCCGCAGAATGGTATTTAGAACTTGGTAGGTTTCTTTTGACGGAACTCAGTATTTCTAGACTTGGTCTCTGGGGTATATTGCGCTAACCTTGAGAGTGGAATATGCTGCTATATCATGTCTATTCTAATATAATCTGTCTGTTTGTGCCTTATAGAATCAAAAACTACTAGACCGATTTTGATACGGTTTACACTAATAGATAGACTGATTCAATATGAAGGTTTACGTGTATAAAACATCACGCTGCGTTTTTTGGGAGCCCAGTAGTAACTGAAAATGTGGAGCGAGAAATTTAGATATATATATATATATATTTGCTATTCTGCTAGACCACCAAAGATTTGGGTAAATTCCTTCGTAACTGTGTTTTGTAAGGAAAAATATGTTTTCTACTTTGCTTTGCTAATTAATAAAGTCATACATATTCATACATATTTATGTAAAATAGGAACGGTCAAACTTGTCTTGAGTGTAAATCACAGAATCCTGTTATAATTAGCTCCGTCCGTGTAAAACATGATACAAGACACCAAAT
This sequence comes from Nemapogon koenigi, assembly GCA_963924495.1. NCBI lineage: Eukaryota > Metazoa > Arthropoda > Insecta > Lepidoptera > Tineidae > Nemapogon > Nemapogon koenigi. The sequence goes on from OZ004649.1 coordinate 666,833, forward strand.
GTCAATAAAATCCAATGTCGAAAAAATTGATATTCGGCTGGCCCGATTCGGATATTTTTTTATGTTTGTAATAGTTTGAATAAGGTTTTTAGGGAAATATAAATTGGAAAAGTTGTCCGGAAAATTAGGGAAAAACTGAAAGTGCTTTTTTCTATGTGATTTTTTTAATATATATAATAAGCCGGGGCGGAAACCTAGTAAGAAATATTTCTGCTTATCTGAATGATACGGTATCCTCTCAAATGCTCTAAAAAAATATATATAATTTCAGAAGCTATAATTTTATTTGCTATAAATATTCATTTTCTATAAATTTAGATCCTGTAATTTTAAAAATCTATAAATGTGTTTGATATAATTTTTTAAATCTATAATATTAATTCCTATAACGTATTGTTTTCTATAATTGCAGTTCCCATAATTTTCAAAATCTATAATTTCAAGTCCTATAATTTTTATAATGTCTATTTTCAATTGCACTAATGGCTACTTTTCTATAATTGCAGTTACTATAATTTTGAAAATATATAATCTCAAGTCTTATAATTTTTATAATCTCTAATTTCAATTGAACTAATGGCTACTTTTCTCTAATTGCAGTTATTATAATTTTCTAAATATATAAATTCATTTTCTATAAATTTATTAATCTATAATATCAGTTGCTCTAATGGATTGATAAAATAATTGTACTCACTATATTTTTTAAAGTATAACTTCATTCTATATACATTTACAAATATATAAGCATAAAAAATAATTTTCTATATTGAAATCAGTTTAAATAAGTACTATTACATATTAAAATTTACAGTAGTTTTTGTTAATCTTAACCTGTTGCAGTAATTTTCGATTCCTATTCCCCTAATTTGCAAATAAAAATAGGTTAGCGAGGAGCGAAGCGACGAGCGTGGTTCGAATAGTGCTAAAATAGAGCGCAAGCCGAGCGAGCGAAGCGAGCGTTCCGCGGTAGCGGACGGCGAAGCGCCAGAAGCTCAAAACTAGCTAAACAACCTTGCGTTGTACCTTTTGATTATTTAGATATCTTCAAAATTATAGAAAACAATTTTAGATAAAACGAAAATTATAGCAAATTATATATTAGATCATTTAATGTTATATATTTTGATAATAGTGATTTTAAAAATTTCAGAAATCGATTTTAGGGTAAAAAAAAATTATAGCAAATGAATAATTATATAATTTAATTTTATATATTTTGATAATAGTGATTTTGAAAATTACAGAAATCGATTTTAGGTTTAAAAAAAATTATAGCAAATGAATAATTATATAATTTAATTTTATATATTTTGATAATAGTGATTTTGAAAATTACAGAAATCGATTTTAGGTTTAAAAAAAATTATAGCAAATGAATAATTATAGAACGTAATTTTATATCTTATGTACATATATATTCTAAAATTATATCGAAACATTTTAGAGATTATGTAGGAGACCCGAATGATACGTCAGGTTTAAAACTAATGCTGAAAATCGTTGCCGTCTGTAACGAGATTGTAAAAATCAAACATAATTTCTACGGATTAACTACGTTTAAACAACTAAAGAATGTAGGTAGGTACAGTCGGTTTCAAAATTTAAAAAAAATGGCGAAAAAAAGAAATGACATCAATTCCAGGTTAGTTCAATGTAAACTAAGTACAAAAGTCAACAAATTGCGATTTACATGACACGTAAAGCCGCATGTTGACTCTATAGAAATATTGGTTATTATAAATATCTACACAATTACAATAATTTTCCGCAATTTCGATGTACAGTTTTGTGACACATTGATTCCATAAAAGCAATGTTTCAGGAGCCTACTTGTCAATTTAGATTTAAGGCTTCGAATATGAAAGGTGATCTAGGACGTCTAATCTGCGGGAACATAGTGTTACCTATCATTATTTATAATTATTACGTTTGTATTTTAGCAATTCTCCATATAACGTAAGCAACCGATGCGACAATAAAACGACAGATAAATACAGTGGTACTGGGGTTAGTACTAGGTGTCTACCCACCGCCAAAAGAGGCTGAAAAAAAATTGCCAATTGGCTAAAAGTGGACATAGTTACGAAGCCTAAGGAGGGGCCATAGACGGACTCCCCCTTTCGCCAATTTTTTGCTCTTTGACCAGTTAAACTGACCAGACCAGCTGGTGCGCAATAATAAGCTACCTCAGGTTTCGTTGGTATCATTCTGTGTCGCGAGACAGAGCTCTAAATAAATAGTTAATTGTGATGTTTTAAATGGGAAAGGTGATCTAGAACGTATGTTTGTATTTCAACATAATCATAATATAACTAAAAGCAGTTGCGACAATAAAACGACAGATAAATACAGTGGTACGGGGGGTTAGTACTAGGTGTCTACCCACCGCCAAAAGAGGCTGAAAAAAAATTGCCAATTGGCTAAAAGTGGACATAGTTACGAAGCCTAAGGAGGGGCCATAGACGGACTCCCCCTTTCGCCAATTTTTTGCTCTTTGACCAGTTAAACTGACCAGGGTGCGCAATAATAAGCTACCTCAGGTTTCGTTGGTATCATTCTGTGTCGCGAGACAGAGCTCTAAATAAATAGTTAATTGTGATGTTTTAAATGGGAAAGGTGATCTAGAACGTATGTTTGTATTTCAACATAATCATAATATAACTAAAAGCAGTTGCGACAATAAAACGACAGATAAATACAGTGGTACGGGGGGTTAGTACTAGGTGTCTACCCACCGCCAAAAGAGGCTGAAAAAAAATTGCCAATTGGCTAAAAGTGGACATAGTTACGAAGCCTAAGGAGGGGCCATAGACGGACTCCCCCTTTCGCCAATTTTTTGCTCTTTGACCAGTTAAACTGACCAGACCAGCTGGTGCGCAATAATAAGCTACCTCAGGTTTCGTTGGTATCATTCTGTGTCGCGAGACAGAGCTCTAAATAAATAGTTAATTGTGATGTTTTAAATGGGAAAGGTGATCTAGAACGTATGTTTGTATTTCAACATAATCATAATATAACTAAAAGCAGTTGCGACAATAAAACGACAGATAAATACAGTGGTACGGGGGGTTAGTACTAGGTGTCTACCCACCGCCAAAAGAGGCTGAAAAAAAATTGCCAATTGGCTAAAAGTGGACATAGTTACGAAGCCTAAGGAGGGGCCATAGACGGACTCCCCCTTTCGCCAATTTTTTGCTCTTTGACCAGTTAAACTGACCAGACCAGCTGGTGCGCAATAATAAGCTACCTCAGGTTTCGTTGGTATCATTCTGTGTCGCGAGACAGAGCTCTAAATAAATAGTTAATTGTGATGTTTTAAATGGGAAAGGTGATCTAGAACGTATGTTTGTATTTCAACATAATCATAATATAACTAAAAGCAGTTGCGACAATAAAACGACAGATAAATACAGTGGTACGGGGGGTTAGTACTAGGTGTCTACCCACCGCCAAAAGAGGCTGAAAAAAAATTGCCAATTGGCTAAAAGTGGACATAGTTACGAAGCCTAAGGAGGGGCCATAGACGGACTCCCCCTTTCGCCAATTTTTTGCTCTTTGACCAGTTAAACTGACCAGGGTGCGCAATAATAAGCTACCTCAGGTTTCGTTGGTATCATTCTGTGTCGCGAGACAGAGCTCTAAATAAATAGTTAATTGTGATGTTTTAAATGGGAAAGGTGATCTAGAACGTATGTTTGTATTTCAACATAATCATAATATAACTAAAAGCAGTTGCGACAATAAAACGACAGATAAATACAGTGGTACGGGGGGTTAGTACTAGGTGTCTACCCACCGCCAAAAGAGGCTGAAAAAAAATTGCCAATTGGCTAAAAGTGGACATAGTTACGAAGCCTAAGGAGGGGCCATAGACGGACTCCCCCTTTCGCCAATTTTTTGCTCTTTGACCAGTTAAACTGACCAGGGTGCGCAATAATAAGCTACCTCAGGTTTCGTTGGTATCATTCTGTGTCGCGAGACAGAGCTCTAAATAAATAGTTAATTGTGATGTTTTAAATGGGAAAGGTGATCTAGAACGTATGTTTGTATTTCAACATAATCATAATATAACTAAAAGCAGTTGCGACAATAAAACGACAGATAAATACAGTGGTACGGGGGGTTAGTACTAGGTGTCTACCCACCGCCAAAAGAGGCTGAAAAAAAATTGCCAATTGGCTAAAAGTGGACATAGTTACGAAGCCTAAGGAGGGGCCATAGACGGACTCCCCCTTTCGCCAATTTTTTGCTCTTTGACCAGTTAAACTGACCAGACCAGCTGGTGCGCAATAATAAGCTACCTCAGGTTTCGTTGGTATCATTCTGTGTCGCGAGACAGAGCTCTAAATAAATAGTTAATTGTGATGTTTTAAATGGGAAAGGTGATCTAGAACGTATGTTTGTATTTCAACATAATCATAATATAACTAAAAGCAGTTGCGACAATAAAACGACAGATAAATACAGTGGTACGGGGGGTTAGTACTAGGTGTCTACCCACCGCCAAAAGAGGCTGAAAAAAAATTGCCAATTGGCTAAAAGTGGACATAGTTACGAAGCCTAAGGAGGGGCCATAGACGGACTCCCCCTTTCGCCAATTTTTTGCTCTTTGACCAGTTAAACTGACCAGACCAGCTGGTGCGCAATAATAAGCTACCTCAGGTTTCGTTGGTATCATTCTGTGTCGCGAGACAGAGCTCTAAATAAATAGTTAATTGTGATGTTTTAAATGGGAAAGGTGATCTAGAACGTATGTTTGTATTTCAACATAATCATAATATAACTAAAAGCAGTTGCGACAATAAAACGACAGATAAATACAGTGGTACGGGGGGTTAGTACTAGGCGTCTACAAAAAAAGTTGCTGAAAAAAAAGTTCGGTGATTTACCGCTTCAATTTGCCAATTGGCTAAAAGTGATAGCTACGAATGTCTCAAGCCATGACGCCAGGTATAGAAGTCGTGATGGTGTTGTTGGAATGAGTTCTGCACGCGACTGTACATAGTAACAGTACGATAAGGATTTGCGGTACAATCTAATTAGTATACAAGTTGGAGGTCGACCATCCGGTCCAATGTTATTTCTTTAGGTTGATATTTCATCATATTTTTCACTAACAATGTCAAGGGAATATCATTATAAAGACGGACAAGTGCAACTGTGAAAGTTTTGTATCCTCTAGTCTGTGACCTATTCACGCAAAAACTACTGAACGCATTTTGTTGCGGTTTTAACTATTGAATAGGTTGATTCAATAAGAAGGTTTACGAGTATTAAACATGGACATATCATGTTTAGGAGCCGAGCATTATCAGTATAAGTGAATCAAGTCGGGGGAAAAGTTAGCTCCATTGAGTTTTCACGACATATTCTGTCTAACCGGTCAAATATATAACAAAATGATGTAGGTAAGAATTGTGTAAAATAAAATTATCCACAAAACAGTCCGCGGTAGCATATACCTATCTCTAATAGATCATTGTATTGCAACCGTGCAAAGCCGGGGGCGGGGCCAGATAAGGCTAATCGGCATGCAGTGCGGGGGTGATCGGAGGGAGTAGATTTCGTCTATATCCCATGAGATTAGATAAAAGACTTCTATGACGCGGAACACATTAAGTAACTATGTCAACGGATGTGTAGTTTTGATGATCTGGGATTTAACAATATCATGCACTTCCCGTTAGCGATCACGCTATCTGTCATAGTTGTGTCAGAAACAGCATGGGAGATGCAGCTCATGCAGCAGACATTACTGAATCTATAGAGGGTTTCAATGGCAAAGAAATTGTTGGTTATTAATGAACTGTAGTTTTCGACAAGACAAAAATAACTCTACATATTACGAGCATAAAACAAAGTCGCCCGCCGCGTGTCAGTCTGTCTGTGCCCTTTTCACGCAAAATATACTGAGCAAATTTAGTTGCGGTTTTCACTATTAAATAGGTTAATTCACCGAGAAGGTTTACGAGTATTAAACATGGGTCCATCATGTTTAGGAGCTGAGCATTAACAGTATAAGTGAATCAAGTCGGGGAAAAGTTAGCTCTAGCGAGTTTTCATTGCGAATGCTGTCTAATCGTCAGATATATAACAAAATGATCTAGGAAAGAATTGTGTAGAATAAAATTATTTAAAAAAAGTCCGCGGTAGCATATCTCTAATGGATAAGTAGTTATTTCAATTTTATTTATTTGTATAGATGAGTCAACGAATTTTGATTATTATCACAGATTAAGATTGTTGGGATTCGAATCCCGGTCTTTAAAAAATAATTATCTAGATTGTATTTGTAATTGTATCACAACAAGTAATTATCGAAGGACAGATGAACGGATGGCGACCATTTGAGGCAATTGTGCGCGGTCTTATCAAAGAGAAAATGTTAATTTGTTCAATTTGAAAGGTCAAAACTACTTTGTTGTGGGAAATATGAAACTCGACATTTCATAGGCTACTTGTTGGGTATGGTAGGTATGTAGCTTTTTTATTTGACATAAGAATTTAACCCGAAACATTTTCGGGATAAAAAGTAGCCCAACGGTATCTCTGTGCAAAACAGCCACTCGATGGTTTATTTTGGTGTGAATATTTTCCATAAACACAATATGAAGTAAACTTCCAGTTCAGCTATTGTGACTCTTAGAGCCATATAAAATAACCTAGATTGAAAATATTTTCATTAAAGTTACTGAAAAATACTCCCTGAATCGAACATAATTCACATAAAAAGCTTTCCAAAAAAAATTTTTTTTTAAATTACTGAATAACTACTGAACCAATTTTGACCGAACAAAAATGGGACCTATCCAGAAGAACTTTCTGTCGATCAAAAAATAAACCATAAAAATCGGTTCACTATCAGCGAAGATATCGCGTAATATACACACAAAAAATACAGCCGAATTGTGAAGCCTCCTTTTCTTTTTGAAGTCTGGTTAAGGCAGGGATCAACCTCGATAAAAAATACTATTTGCATTTCGGTGGGCGGATGCTTATGTAGGACGTTATAAGGTTGAATATTTTACGTTGTCATGCATCTACACTTAAATTTCACTTATTTTATAGCTTTTTCTTAAAATTTGTTAAAGAAAAACAAGTAAGTAACAGTGAAAGTAATCGGTTAAAGTTTTAATAGATTATTCAAGCTATTTTATTCTTAAAAAAAGTATATAGTTGTCGCGCAAAATATTGTGTATTACGCACAAGTTTTTTTTATAGAGGTATTTTGCATAAATTTTTTTCGATAGACCAAAACACTTATGAAAAACTATGCGGTTAAAGTTTTATGTAGTATTATTTGCTATCCACTATATTTTTTTGAGATTGACTTTGATTCCTGACACTTCAAAGCAAGCGTCGAAAAATGCCACTTTTAGTAGATATCGTGTTTGCACCCTGCCTTAAGTTTTTCACCATACATCCTTAACCTGAATACCACAACCATATTCAGCAAGTAGAAACACGGGAAATATAAGCATTTCAAGAAGCCGTTAACCATATGTGTCATAAAGTAAAAGTGGTTCAGGGATAAATTAGCGGCCACTGTGCAAACGAACTAGTTTCACTTTCGGCAACTTTTGTTCCTTTAATTATCTAAATGTGATATAGACTTTCCACTTGTCATGTCCCCTAAGTAATATTGAAAGAGGGTATAAAAAAGCCACCCCTAAACTTTAACTAATCTATATATATAAAAGAAAGTCGTGTTAGTTACTTCACTTATAACTCAAGAACGGCTGAACCGATTTAGCTGAAAATTGGCAGGGAGGTAGTTTAGAGCCAGGAGAAGGACATAGGATAGTGGTAGGGGTTGGAGTAGGGATAGCTAAAATTATAAATTTTAATTGTGAATATATGGCGTCATCTTGAGTTTTATTATGTGTACTAAAATGTATTTGCAAACGTCAATAGATGGCGCTGTATTTTACTTTCTACCACGGAAATGTGTTAATTCCAGAGTCGGTAGGCCAGGTAGGTTAGTTAGGTTATTTATAACTCAAAAACGGCTGTACCGATTTGGCTGAAAATTGGTGGGAGGTAGCTTAGAGCCAGGAGACGGACATATGATAGTAGTGGTTGGAGTAGGGGTAGTGGTAGTGGTAGTGGTAGTGGTAGTGGTAGTGGTAGTTGTTTTCCACGGACGAAGGAAAGTAAATAGCAGCCAAGCCAACGTTTGGGCAGGACAACGTCTGCAGGGCCCGCTAGTTATAAATAAAACCAGATAAACTTTTTTTATTTCACTCCCGAAATCGGTCCCATAAGGGTACCCAGCGGAAGTCCAAGTCTCCCTCGTTTAGCCGATAGTATTTGTGAGGCTATACCTAACGAGTGGCCAGGTATATTTAGATGTAGAAGCCTGTAAGTGTGGTTTGTCAGATTATGTAATTATAAAAACACATTGCTACATGGCCGGGATTGTGTTAATACCAGATCCATAGAAAATTATTAATATATTTTTCGGATTATGATGAATATTATGGAAATGTGGAGACTTGGAATACCTGATGATGGACTACCTAATAATAATCATCCATACTAATATTATTAATGCGAAAGTAACTATGATACGCTTTCACGGCTAAACTAATGAACCGATTTTGATGAACTTTGGATGAATGGAGTAAGCTTGAACCCACCCTGGGGAAGGATAAAGGCATTTTTTTATATCTACAGTTAAACTTAGTATATGGGCCCCACGGGCGAACAGCTAGTAGATAGATTTTGGATGTGTGCTTATTATTCAGTATTCGTTCACACATAGCGATAGACGTACTCTACAACAAAATTTGCAATTACCCAATTCCTTCACGCCTTTTTCCCAGCATGCGTAAGAGGCTGTAATTTTCGGAATGCTTCAAACCCGTTTAGTAGAACATGATTAATTAACAAAATATCAGTGAAAGGATTGCCACCTGCCATATTTAATTTGAATATTATATTAGCAGTATCTCTGGCCAATCTTTCGCAATAAAAAAACTGATTCTTTGAAACTATAAATAAATTAAAGTGAGCCTGTTATCATGATTAATAGTTAAGACACAAGGTAAAATTAAAATCTCACTTGAGACAGACAATGATGTAATTTTTAATTACGATCTTAACACTGTATTAAAACGTCACTCTTTTCTTAACGAGAAATACACTATATGCTCAAGGTGTCATCCCTTCAGGGTAGACTCTTGCAGGCCTTAATAAGAACTGACATGTTTTTAGATATTACAAGTCGTTCATCTCATTAGATGATTCACTGAATTCCGTATGTAAAGTAAAACTACACGTTTAGACACGTTGAAATAATGAAGGATGAAAGATTGACTAAAAAAGTTTGTATGGCTATAGACAATCGTGTACTTTTTCATTTTAGTAAAATATAAACATATAATATATAATATATATAATATTTATCTTAGCAAAGGCAAAAACGAAAGGTCACATTAAACCTGCGCAGGAGCATAGTGGGTAGTGTTTCAAATGATTGTTGTAAACACAATACAGGTTGACCTTCTTGTTTACTTAGCTGCAATGTCGTGCAGCCTTTGATGTTATCGATTATAGAATTACTATTAAATATTTAATTATTTTATTAGTATTAAACGACTTCAAAAAAAGGAGGAGGTTCTCAATTCGTCGGAATCTTTTATTTTTTTTATGTATTGTTCCTAGATTACTTGAAGACGCCTGGACCGATTTGGACATTTTTTTTGTTTGAAAAGGTATACTTTCCAGGTGGTCCCATGGTCCAGGATCTGATGATGGGATACTGGAGAAATTGAGAACTATGAAGAGTTTCACAAGAGGCACATTTTTTTTATAGTGACGTGCATTTGCTTTCGGAAAGGACACTTTTCAGTGCATAATTTTTGAAGTCGGTACAGTTTAATTAAATTGTGGCGGCACATCGCGTCGATAGATGTCGCACCGTTACTATCTCATTGAAACCTGTATCGCGCTATTGTAAATATGTAATAGATTCGCGCATATATGCTTTCCAACGACATGCGTTGGGGAGTATTCCTTTTACTCATGATCGTTGGATTGTTGTATGTAGCCATTTCTATAAAATTAATTCAGTCGTTACGGAGGCTATTCTGCCAATACACAAAAAGGAAAAATAAAAAAAAAAAACATGCAGCACCGTACACGCGATAGAATAAACGTTATCTTTCTTCTCTCTCATGTAACGAAATGTGTCTAAATGTGACACGTCCTTGAAATTTCACTCTCAATTCGCGTCCAATTATCGAATCGCCGCCTAAGAAGTTTTACTTCAAAAACTCTTTTTACGACCTACGAGTATTTCTATTAAACATATAAAAAATCCGAGCATGTGTGAAAGGTATGATGAATATAAAAGAAGCGAAAGAGGTATGTCAGGATCGTAACAAATGGCATTCGATTGTCTCTGCCTTGTCTCTTGGGATAAAAGGCGTGATGATAGATAGATACCTCTTTTTAATTTTTTTTACCTCGTGGTCCTGAAAAGGTACCAATTTATTGTAGTGCACTTTCCAATTATTGTTTTAGTGAATACATGGAATGGTTTCCTTATTTTTAATTTGTTTACATTATACCTAGGTAATTAAATATGAGTTAGTTAATTGATATTATACGGCTTGGTAAGATAACCTGAGATAACCTTATGTACTTGACCAAACGACACGAAGAAAACTTGAAGGAAAATTTTATAATAAACAACATTAGTCATAGATAACTTGGAGTAATTAGAAAACTAACTCATGACTGTATTTCAGTGGTATGAGCAGAGACTGACATTTTTTTTAAATATATAAGATATCTACAGTTTTAAGTTCATGATATCTGGCCATGTACTTTGTGGTTTTATTTACTAAAAACTTATGTACATAATCCGACAAACCACACTTTTCCATCTAAATATACCTCAACAGAACTGACCATTCGTTAGGTATTAATAGCCCAAATACCATCGGCTAAACGAGGGAGACTTGGGTCTTGCCCACCTACCCAACCCTGGAACCGTAACACGGTTTCGGGAGCTGTAAGGTAACCCGTGAAAAAAGAAAGACAAAAAATTAATGATTATAAATAATTAGTTCTGCAAACGTAAAATTAAAAATGTTAATATGTAATTATGTGAAATTGTTAATATAACGTCTTTTAAGAATTTTAAATGACAACTTATTAAACGGCCAAGTACGAGTCGGACTCGCACACGAAGGGTTCCGTAGACTCAATAGTATGAACTTCTATACGGTTTCTACGGTTCAAAAGATACAACCGCGACAGATGGACGGAGTGGGCACCTTTTGTATTGAGGTTTCCGTTATCACCTTTTGGGTACGAAACCCTAAAAACGGACTAAAAAAAACTTTTATGTTAGAAATGTTGTTTATGAAAAAAAACTTTTACATTTATACTTAAGTAATATTATTAAAAACATGGCCCCTTCCATCAACAGATAAAGGAATCAGGCTGAAAAAGCTTCTCCTTTTTGCAATTCGCCAGGAAACACAATCGCCTTAAATATCGCAACTCAGATAACTAGTAAATAGTTGTGCAACTAACAAAATGCGTGTAATTAAAGATCGTTAAAAAGACAAAGCGCCGTTCGACGGATACTTACGTAAGCGGACATTAAATAATGAGATACAGACTCTAAAATTAGAATGGTTTTCGTTCGTTTACATGACAAAACATACTAGCTAGCTACAACCACTAGAACTGCAACAAATTATATCTACACTGTATGGAATTAGTTCTCGCCAGTTTTGGCTGCATTTTACTCGCGTGGTAATGGAGAAAAGAAAAAATATTCCCGTATGTACAGCTAGACCAGTTTTTGTCAAAGTGGGCGATAACGCCCCCTTGTGGGCGCTGGAGGGGGGGGCGGTAAGGGGCCTAGAAAAACTAATATAGCACACTATATATAAATTAAAGTAATGAATTTCATTGTGATTTTTAAAATGTGGTAAAGTAAAAAAAATTGGGGGGCGCTGAAAAATAATTGATTTTCAAAGCTAGACCTTGAAAGTTTGGAAAACCTGATGATAAAACGTGAAGGTCTACCTTGCTAGACAATTAGAGATGCTGCTTAAATTTCAATTTTTAAGGCTCCGTATCTTAAGTAATCTGAATTAATAATTATTTTATTACTTTTGACCAATTAAAAAAAAAATTTCAATAAGCTACCAAAAACGCAAGACGTTTAATTGAAGGGTAATGGCTAAATAGCGCTTTTAAAAAAAATTAGGAGCTTTGTGATGAACAGGGATTAAATAAAACCAATTGAAAAAATAACGACTAAGTATTTCACTTAGATATATATTGAATAAGTAACTAATATGCTAAATTACAGTGACACAGGTGTATTATTTACAGAGAAATTGGGAAAAATTATGGATATAGGAGCCTTAATATTTACTACCTATACTAATGTACCATTTTCTCATACTTATCCTATTAGATAGATACCTAAACATACTTTATGAAAACATTAACTCGACTTGCTATTTCTAATAGTTTTTGTATAAAATACTGGAAGAGCATGTGTCTGTTTGTATATTTCGCTATCTCAAATAGTTAGAGGTTATCAATGTTAAATTATAATAAACAAATATCAATGGAGAATTTATAGACATAATAAATAAATAATAATTAAACCCATTAAATTGTATTATCACTGCAAAACTGTGTCTCCAATAACATAAACATATCATATGAAGGAGATAATAAAGCTAATTGATTCGTTGTTGATATCTATTAAGATCAAAAGGACAACTAAGGACAAATGTAGGGCAATGAGGACGGGGAAAGGTGAAACTATAGCTCTTGAACTGAAAAATGTCTTCATGAAAACTGAAGTTCAAATAATGTAGAAAGAGGGAACATTTTATATGGAAGAATTTACAAGAACTAGTTAGATCTCCAACAGATGACGTCTTTTACAAAATACATAAATTAGTCTAATTTTAAAAGAAACATTTTTATTTTGTTTTCGTCAATAGAGGGAAAAATAAAGAGAGGCGTCGGAGGCCGAGTGGTTAAGACGTCTGGTATTTAACTAGGCAGACCACGGGTTCGATTCCGGATCCCGGCCATGTACCAATGGGTTTTTTCATAAAAACTTATGTACCTACATAATCCGACAAAACACACTTAAGAGGCTTTTCCATCTAAATATACCTCAACAGAACTGGCCACTCGTTAGGTATAGCCTCACAAATACCATCGGCTAAACAAGGAAGATTTGGTCTTCCGCTGGGTACCCTGGAACGGTTTGGGAAGCTGTAATGTAAGGCTACCCGTGAAGAAAGAAAAATAATAAAAAAAAAACTTCAAAATGGCGTATCAATCATTAACTTTGATACAGTATAAGGAAGATATGACGTACCGACAAAAAAGCACCGTTGAGAAATAATATAGGTATAGAGATTCAGAAGAAATAATTTATTTAATTGAATTCAGATTTTATCAACCGTATTTATGATAACGCAATTTTATATCAATTAATTATTTGCGTGCTAAATAAACTTAGTTGTATTATGCTAAAAAAGTATAACTGCTAACGCGCATACATAAGTACACACATACAGTTTTTTTCATAAACAACTTTTCTACCTGTGAATGCAACGTGACCAAGGTTAACAAAGGTCAAACTTAGGAAGGGTGACCGATTTATACTTTGTACACCATGATATCATTGACAAAATGAGGACGTCAGGAATCAGGCTCCAGCCTCGCAAGGTCTCGTAATACTCTTCAGACGTAATAACTTAGGTAGTATGTTTTCAAGAAGTGGAAAGATAGACAAGGAAATTGAAAGGAGAGTGAAAGCGGGAAGCAAGGTATTTGATGGACTAAATAATGTATGCAGAAATACTTACAACTAAAAGTAAAATTAATATACATAATACTGTTTTAGTTCCATCACTTACTTGTTGGGTATTGAATAAGAAGCATGAAAGTAAGATAAATGCAGTAGAAATGCGGTATGTAGAATGTGTGATATGAAGCGTATTGACCGCATCCAGAACGATGTCATATTATGGCTGAAGTGAAAGGAAATGCAGGACGACCTAGGTGTACTTTTATTGAACATATAAAAAAAATATTAATCGATGGAAATATTAAAAGTACAATAGTTCAAAATCTGGACCCAGACTTTCTAGAGCATTATTGATAACAGCTATTAAATTTAGACCAAAACAGAACCCGTTTTTTATCTAAACAATAAAAGAAAGTAGAGTAGCTAGGGTTGTACCATTTCCTATAAGTACCGGTTCGATAAACTCGTTTATTGACAACACTATACATTAGGGAGGTGACATTGCTATTGTCATTTTACACTTGACCCCGATTTTAACTGGTATATTTTGCATCAATCAATATATGATTGAAGTTTTAAAAGAATTAACTTTGATATAAAAAATCCTACCGAAAATCACTAAATTTCTTTAAAAATAAGTTTCATAATCGACTAATCCTGTTTTGTGTACTCGCTAAATGTGGAAATGGTTATCTCTTGCCACGTCTCAATGATGTCTCAAGGTATACAAGCCTTCGTAATTATATAACAATTAGATTTTCAGGACTTTCTTACTCAAAAAGAAAGTTTTGCGAGAATAAAATTCTAACCTTCCGCGCCATTTTTATCGACAAATAGGAAAATGAAGCGTCTCTAATTAAATAATAGGCAACATAATAAATAATTGCCCTTTAAAAAAAGTGTACCGATTCACTGAAAAGTGTGCACAAGTTACTATAAAAAAAATACCTAAATCGCTTCAAGTATGCCTATAAAATTTGAAGAGATCTCGATTTCTCCAGGATCCCATCATCAAACTTTGACCATGGGACCACCTTTCAAACAAAAAAAATTTCCAAATCTGTCGTAATCAGGGAACATATATAAAAAAAATAAAAGATCCGACGAATTGAGAACCTCCTCTTTTTTGAAGTCGGTTAAAAACAATGTCAAAAGCTTTTTTTGAGCTCTTTTCTATCAGAGGTTAATTCATATTTAATTCTGATTATTTCCCCTACCCCTATCGATATACAGCGTGAACGTATAAATAATCTAATCAATACTAAGTTATTGACAGAGTATCATTTCACAAAGATATCATTATCATTTAGAACTAAGTAAACGACTTGCAGTTCATGAGAACTAGGCCAGCGACAATGTCCTCAATTATCCTTATTAAGGTCGACGCACACTAACATAACGTAATTTGACCCCAAACTATGATAGCTTTGGATGCCTAAAATTACCAAAAATTACCTACTATTCATTTCAAAGAAATATTACAATATTCTCACTTTAAAAAAACTTTCATAACATTTTTCAATAAGATTTTTTAAGGAATAAGATATTTTCCCATCCTATATCTCTCCAAATTATCTCTGCAAAAATCACACCCATGCCCGTCACAGACGTACTTACAATACGTAGGGCGTTCAATAAATTCTGATTGTAACCTCTTTTTGCATTGGCCATATACACTTATATTCACTTAAGGCCAAAAAAAATAAAAGAAATGAAAAAATATTCATTTGTTTTTCTGTTAATGTTGAACATAAACAACACTACAACGCTACATAATGAGCTAATTTACTTTTTTTGTTAAACTAGAGCATCGTGCTGTTATTAAATTCTTAACCAAACAAGGTAAACGCCTAAAATGTATTAAAGAGGAAATTGATGCTGTTTACGGGGAATCTGGCCCTTCGTTATCTACTATCCAAAAGTGGTCGAGTGAGTTTAAACGTGGGAGACAGAACATCGATGATGATCCTCGCGTCGGCCGGCCTGTCGAAGTCTCTTCACAGGAAAATGTTTAAAAAGTGGAGAAAATTATATTGGAAGACAGTCGAGTCAAAATTAAATTTACCTATAGCTGAGAGTCTTGGTCTTCTACTGGTAACGTATATAATATAATTCATGACCAACTTCACATGTTGACATGTGACCGCGAGATGGGTGCCGCGAATGCTGACGCCGCCTCAGAAACTAGCGCGCGTGAAATGCTGTTCACAATATTTGAAGCTGTGTGGAAACAATCCAGACGCAGTGATCGAAAGAATTATTACTGGAGATGAAACGTGGGTTCACCATTATGACCCTGAGAGCAGGCAAGAGTCGAAGCAGTGGCATATTAGAGGATCAGCACATCCCAAGAAAGGTCATTCCTTCGGCTGGAAAGGTCATGGCCACCATATTTTGGGATTCTGCATATCTTTGTTTTCATACCTATACCGAGAACTTATTGAACGCCCCTCGTAGCTATAAAATAACAAAATATACACTGAATTATTAGAATTGTAAATATATTTTAGGTAATTTATAAATAAGTAATTTGTGATTTAGGTTTCGCGTTCAAATATTATCAGCTTAGTTATTAAGATTATTTATAAATATATCACTGATATTTTTTACTTTACAAAAAGATAATCACTGATTGTCTTGTTTGTAAGACTCGAAAATTACTGAACCGATTTGAATGGGCAAGGGGTATGTTTTATTTGCAAATAAAACGATCAAAACAAAGTGAAAAGTCAATATGTATAAAACACTCTAGTTTTTAACCGACTTCAAAAAAAGCAGAAGGTTCTCAATTCGTAGCGTTTTTTCTTTTATGTACACCGATTACTCCGTCAATTGTGAACCGATTTTGATGATTCCTTTTTTATTCGACAGATAATTCTTTCGGATTGGTCCCATTTTTTTCTAATGACAATTGGATCAGTGGTTTTTTCATGTATTTTGAAAAGATTGACTAATCTAAACAATATTAGGTACTTAGACCTACCTAATATTGATCAGTACAAACATATTTTTATATCCTTCAAATTCTACGATTACTTTTCAATGCACAATTTTGAAGTCGGTATACTTTTTTTTAAAGCTTGATGCTCTGTTGAATATATGTCAATAACCTTAAAACTGTAACCCATTTTGAAAATGGAACACGAACAAGCTACAAACAAGTGTTTCAGAAAACATGTTTACAGAACCGAGTAGCGTAGCGACCGTGTTACATGAAAAGACTTTTTGAAGGTTTACAAACTTGGCGAAAGAGATTCTGACCTAAAAACTCATATGAAAACAAACAAGTAGTTTTTCCTACATACGGGCACAAAGACACGTATTTTACACATTTTTGAAAAGAATAACCGCAGAACATTTTTGTTCGAATGCAATTAAAATTATTTTATACTAGCGGACCCGGCAGACGGACTTGCCAGCACTACCCCTACCACTAACTTTGTATATTGTTCATACAAAAATCGCGATTAAAAAATAGGGGGTGGGGGTAGGAGGGTGAAAAATAGTTTACGACCTATTCTCAGACCTACCGAATATACACAAAAAAAATTATACAAATCGGTCAAGCCGTTTCGGAGGAGTTCGGTTACAAACACCGTATAATACAGATTATCTCTATGAGCGAGATGAAAATGTCTAATCCTACTTTTTCAAATAATCAGCATTATTACACAGATATTTTGACGAAACACTACTAAAAGAAAAAATTTGTCGATAAAATTGGTAAACTTCTTATCGAAAAGTCTGGTAATCATCAAAGTGGTAACGCAGCGAACGTTCTTTGGACTTTCTTTAGAGCTGGAAGGTATTATTCATGTTTTATATATTATAAAACAAAGTCCCTTTGTTTGTGACCGTTTCACGCAAAAACTACTGAACGTATTTTGTTGCGGTTTTCACTATTAGATAGGTTGATTCACCGGGAAGGTTTACAAGTATTAAACATGGACCTATCATGTTTAGGAGCTGAGCATTAACAGTATAAGTTAATGAAAAAGTTAGCCCAGCTAGTTATAATGGCGTGTGCTGTTTAATAATTAATATCTGTTAATTACTATCCCATAATTACAGGAATTGAAGGTAAACTCTGTGAAAGTTTGGGAAGTTTAAGATTTCAAACTGTCATATTATATACTTTCTTTCCTATATAAACAATGTAATAACACACGAACAGTTATTGATTTAATTTTAATAACTGAAACGGAAACACGCACTGAAATTCGCGTGTCAGTTTATGTTAGTTAGCAATATTTTAGTTTCAGGAAATATATAATTTGACTGATTTAAGGCGACGCTTTGTTTGAAGAGAGAGAAATCAAATTCAATCTCAAAAAAATACAGTGGACAGCCAAGTGTTTGGACTACCGTAAAAAAATTGCGAAAAACTTATGTGCGTAAGTATATAGTTTTTTTAGAATAAAATAACTGTTTAATTGTTTTTAATAGAGGTTGTTCCCTGTATGTATCCCTGTTCTAAGTTTGATTGCCGGATATGGGATATGATTTAAAAATTATAATTTACTCTGAAAAATCTTTGTCAAGAAGCTGTAATGATGATAATGTATTTTTATAGAGGAATGAAAGGACGTCCAAGACTTTTTTTTTTCTTCAGTTTCCCTCTTTTACCTGATGGTATTTGTGAGGCTATACCTAACGAGTGACCAGTTCTGTCGAGGTATATTTAGATGGATAAGTTTCTAGGTGTGGTTAGTCGGATTATGTACCTACTTACCTACATAAGTTTTTTATTATAAAAACCCATTTATTTTCGTTTTTATTATATTATTCGTTGATTATTTTCATAAAAAATGTATGGAAATAAATGTACTACTTTATTATTACTTACCTACTCTATTTTTAATCATGATTTATGACCAATTAACAGATATAAAGTTAATAAATTAATTGCATAAATAGCAGTTTTCTAAGACGGGAATATCAAGAAATAATCGCTTTAAGATGGATTAAGTACCCAATGGTTAGTAATTATTCAAAGTAGACAAGTTGAGATAGATGTCATGGCGACATTAAAACACTAGCTATTACTACCTGCTTCTTTCAAGAAAAATACTGCTTACCCCTAAAATATTCAGTAACCTCAATTCGAAGCACTCAAATCGAGGTATGATGATTTTAAAAAAAGCGAAAGAGGTATGTCAGGATCGTAGCAAATGGCATTCGATTGTCTCTGCCTACCACTCTTGAGATAAATGTTGTAATAATAGATTAAGTTGATAGATAATAGATTAAGTTGTGTCGGTGACCGAGTGGTTAAGATGTCTGGTAGAGGTTTTTCCATCGAAATTTACCTCAACAGAACTGGCCACTCGTTAGGTATAGTCTCACAACCATCGGCATAAAGAGGGAGACTTGGTCTTCCGCTGGGTACCATAGGACCGATAACACGGTTTCAGGAGTTGTAATTTACAGTTTGCATTAGTACAAAAATATTGCTTGAGAAGATTAATTTTGTACCGCGCCTTAATCTATGAAGGGCTTGATGGTAAATAAGCCACAATAAATCATCTATTATGGCATCTAACGATATTACAAAAGATAAAATCTAGAATTCTAGATATTTCCCAGCTCTAATCTCGGCTAAGACAGGCGTGACATTAAGAAGTAGATGACCTTCGTATAATCACGTCATCCTGCAACTATGCTGGTAACAGGTTGCGTTTCTAGTTTCTGAGCTATCGATACGGGTTGTATCATCACGCCTTAAACTGTGTTAATGGTAAAATATTAGTAAATGTCAGTAAATCTAATATATTTTATAAAAAATAATATTTGTTAATATTTTCCGTTCCGGGTTCCATTCCCACTCATGGCAAAAATACTAAGCACCAATTTTCTTTAAGAATACATAGTTACATACGGGCATTAATCGACTCCTCGTGCTATGGATGGCACGTAAAGACGGCGTAAGAACTTCACGTCTGTTAAAGAAGTGACACGTGTGTGGAGAGCACGTAGACGGCGTCAGAACTTCTTAAAAAAAAATAACAGATGTTTACGTCTGTTAAAGAAGTGACACGTGTATATACACGTCTGTTCTGTTGAATATGCAACTGGCAAAAAGTGGACACTGTTACCGGTGTCTCTGGCCACACTGCAAGATATAAAGGCCGTGAAGGTGTATATTAATATTTGTTTGTTCGTATTCAATAGACTCAAAAAGTACTGGACCGATTTGAAAAAATATTTTTGAATTGGCCTGTCCCAATTCTTGAGGAAGATTATAGTATAGGCGATTTAACATCACGGAACCTACTCAAGGGGATGAATTGAGCAATTAGCTAGTGGTCTATAAATTATAATATCTATCTACGAGTATAACAATTAAAAGTTTTGAAATTATGTAATAAATCAGATATGTCCGGATGAAGCCGGCCCGAATAACAAGTCAAAATATAATTTCCAAATCCGTTCAACCATTACGGATATATCCAAACTTCCTCAATAATAGAAGTTTTATTTAAACATAATAAATAACTAAAAATTTATAACTGTTATCCTAAAACGCTTTTTTATATTACGAGGTACGAAACCTTAAAAATATTAAACCGGTCTCAGAAGTCGAACCTAGGATCTAAATTAATCTGATACAAGCCTTATCATAATGTCTCTATAATTCACTAAGAGAAAACCTAGCCTAAGGTACTGTGCAATATTATATTTAATACATAATAGAAACTACCCTACTGCTTGCTTTCTAATTGCTATAAATCGCTAAAGCTTTAATCCAAGCAATTCATAACAATTATTAGTTCTGTACTTACACGCCTAGCTATTGCCCACGACCTAGAGATATGTGGTCATCTGACTCCAAGAAATTTGCTGATAAAATTGATAAACTTCTTATCCAAAAGGTGATCACCGAGCTAAGAGTTTTGCATTCGCCGCATAAGCTTGGCACGGTTGGACTTTCTTCAGAGCTGGAGGAGGTATACTACCTTTGATTTCTCCGTCTCTTTTCTTTTTAGTTTCAAGGTATTTAAGTTTTTCTTAGATTAAATGTACATTGTACCTACTGTTGCATTTTAATAAGAAATAAAAATATTATCAACTAGCTGTCCGCCCCCGGCTTAGCCCGTGGATATTTTCGAACAAAATAAAATATACCCTACAGCACTCATAGATCATTATAATAATATGCATTATTGCTTGCTTGCACTACCCCTACCCTTACCCCGACCCCTACCCCTGCCCATACCCCTATCACTACCCCTACCCCTACCCTGTTTCCCACGACTTTGTACGTGTCTATTTCAGAATGTTAGCAAACATACACCTCATACATAGCTTTTGTCATGTTCACCTCTGCCCACCCCGTTCCCGTCGTCATGCCGTTATGGTATATAGCCTATGTTACTCAAGGATAATGTAGCATTCTAATGGTGAAAGAATGATCAAAATCCGTCCAGTAGTTTTTGAGTTTATTCGTAACAAATATACAAAAATACAAATCTTTCCTCTTTATAATATTAGTAAATATATATATAAAAAATAACCTTAAGAATTTAAATAACTGGAACGAACTCATGACGTTTATTTGACGTTTAAAATTCTGGAAATTGCGAAATTAACGTACCCAAGAAGAATTAGAAGAAAAAATAAAAATACATACTACTTAAGTAGAACAATTTCTAAAAAGTAATCTTTTACTGGTTTCTAAGTCAGTCGGTTTATTCTCCCATAGTCTTTGGACCCCCAGGGGTTGATTTTGTCTTGCTGGAGATTCCATGTCAGCTAAAAGGTTAATGTAAGCTACGACATAGTATTGAAAAAATGCAATATTTGGCTGGCAGGGGGTCAATTACATAATAATTTAGACCTAAGACAAACATAGAGTAAATGAATTGTAACTAAATGTAGTGTAACTAACTCATGACTAAAATGTTCCGTTCGTGTAATTTCAGGGTAGCACCTCAAAAATTAGACGAACAGTTATTAAACGAACAAAAAATAAAACGTTTTAACGAAAGTGAAAGCAATAACAGTTTTTCTTTCCGCATCACTGGGCGGCGATACATTTTTTCATTCTTCGCAAATAGAAACCTCGATTTAAAGTAAATATTTGACTTACATTGCTGTTAAAGTCGATTCGATGCGGATAACGTTACGGTTGCAGAGAGCAATGTAAATAATTAATTGATTATTATGTAAATTTAAAACAATTTTACTCGATGTTGGTTTACTTAAATAAATTAATTGTGGGACAGTGATTAGATAATTTAATTGTTTTTTAATTAACAATTTCTTTAAATAATATTACAACATTAGATATTTTTTAATGTCATTGTTGATAACCCGTGACAATAGAAGTAAATTGAAAACTGATCTAGAAAATATTGACATTCAAAAGTTTACAGAAAATAAAGTGGATAGACAAGACCCTTAGATCTCAAAATACCTCAACAGAACTAGCCACTCGTTAGGTAAAAACAAAAACTTCACGTGTTGCCTTACAGCTCCCGGGAACCGTTGCCGGCGGTACCCAGCGGAAGACAAAGTCTTCCTCACTTAGCCAAATGTTTTTGAGGCTATACCTAACGAGTGGCCAAGATGGAAAAGCCTCTTTGTACGGTTTGTCTAACCTCTCGTTAGAATTACCTTACAAATGCCATCGGCTAGACAAGGGAGACTTGGTCTTCCGCTGGGTACCCTAGAACCGTAACGCGGTTTCGGGAGTTGTAAGGCAATCCGTGAAGAAAGAAAACAAAGAGTCAGCATTTCACTCATATTAACGGACGAGATATTAAAATATAATCAGTTTTGTAAATCAAGTTAAACATAGATTCCACAGACGCGCATCTCGTCATGGCGTGATGAGGTTTCCGGTTTAATCCTGTCCGCGCTGTGATGGTTGTGATTAGTCAATGATTAATAAGACCGAATACAATAAGAAATCTTAGCTACCGATTTATCAAGATTAAACACTGGACAGAATTGCGACGATAAGTTAGCACTGTTGCCATATATCAAAAGAAGAAGAAGAAGTTAAACATAATAAAATTAAGATAACTCACAGTTTTAGAATATCCACTGCCAGCACTCCCATCCGAAGAGTTGCTAAGTCTCCGTTCCGCATTATGAGCGGGTGGAGCCCACGCCGCGCCGCTATCTGAAGGCATCCTGTAGTCTCACAGAGTCACACACAGTCACAATCACATGATAACTGCTACTTAAAGTAGCTCAAAAGTCACTGTTACTTTTTGTCACAACACTACACTGCCACTGAGATTTGGATTGCGTTCATCTTATTTTAATCCGTCCGCCTTCGCTACCTGCGGGAAGAAACATGTTCTTTAATTATACTGGTTCTTGAGGTCTACGATCAGTAATTATGGAGCTACCTGTTCTACGCAATATAGGTACCTACATCTAACAAACGATGTCCACAAGGTTTGAATGAAAAATCACTGCTTACCATGCGTGTGATATGTTAGCGGCAGTAAGCGTCAGAAGAAAGATTTTGAAAATAAATATTTAGGTGGTTGCAATTTTTCATGGATTTCAGTGGACGAAGGCCATTTTTGAATATAAAACTTAACAAAATTCATTACAATCTCTATAGGTAGGTAGGTATATTATTTCTCAAAGGTATTTTTTGTCGGTATCAAATATTAATGTTTGATACGCCATTTTGAAGATTATTTTTCCCTCTATTCATTCAAAAATAATCAAACAAATCAAATTAAATGTATCTTTTAATTTATTTATTTATTTTGTAAAAGACGCCACTATGACAACAACACCACTAACGGTGCGGATCATCCAGTAGGTACCTAATAATTCCCTATGAACCGTCCAAAAATTTCTGAATAGCTTACTTTATTGTCTAATAAAATTATTTAGCTGTATTTCTATAAGTTACGATCGCATTGAAACACTTATTTATTTTGGGAAGTTACAGCACACCCTTTTCTCTTAGCGTGATGGTATTGATTTTTCAGCAGTATGAATTAAGGTTAGGTACCTATTTACCTAATTAAAAAAATTTTTTTTGAATTCCCACGAACAAATAGGTAGGACAATCTGTGAGAAGGAACAATGAATAGTGACAAAATTACAAACTTGTTTCGTTTTGTTGCTTACATATCTTAGGTATTTAGAATTTATAAACAGCAATCATGCAACCTGACGTTTGTTCTATTCTTTAATAATACCGATTTTCCATGAAAAGTAGATTGAGCGAGCTAAATTCAGTTCCAGATATACTCGGTCCGAAACATTCAAATAAATTTTTTTGATGCTACTTAGGTACCAAGTGACTGACTACCTGAGAACTAAATCTTAGTACAAGCGGTCACCCATCCCAAGTTTGACCTTGTATTGAGCTATTTAACTATTATCGATCTCACAGCCATTGCAAGTTTCAAATTACTATAATAAATTTATAATGGAAATTTTATATAGAAATAGGCACGATGTCGATTAAATCATTGACTTTATCGCGCTATTATGTTATGACTCAATTTATAAAAAAATGTTTATCAAAGATAACACTTCACCTTTGATTGAATTACTTAAGTTAGTTAACAAGAGCTGGCGTGAACAAAATATGTAAGTATCAAAAATTCAAATATCTAAATTACTTTTATACGTAATACCTACCTACATACCAAAAAAAGTTAAGATTTTAATGGCTTCCTGGATACGGCCTTGCCTAATAATAATAATACAAAATAAAAAAACTGTTTTTTAAATCAATGCAGGCTATGATATTTTACAGGTAAAATAACAAGAAAAAAAACCACTTTAGTTTCACACAACTAAATTGTAGAAACAATTCATTGGCAACGGCCACGAGCACATTGTGTTAATATTAACAGAATATTTCAAATCACATTTTTTCCCACAACACACTAATTACCTAAACATCAAAATTCCACGGCTGAACAATCTTCTACAATGGGTCACGGACCACGGCAAATAGCGGATATTTTTAACACGGAATAAGATTACACACGACCGACGGCCATGGCACCTCGGGTAAGACTGACGAATCCGTGATTGAATTGACTGAAGGCGTGTGACAGAGAGGGCTAGTGTTGCGCTGTGATTTCTGCGCCGGCGCATAGAACCTTCCTTCAGGTAGGTACTACAAATACTATGGCTTCGTCTATGCAAAATAATCTCAATTTCAAATATGGATTGTATTTTATATTGGTTTTGGGCCCCAGATTTTCCCGTGAAAAGATTTGAAATGTGATGTCCCTGAAGCCTGAAGGTTTTGAAGGATAAAAAACCTATGTCACTCTCTCTCTCTGTGCTAAGAAATCATTAAAAGAACGACAAACAACAAACAAATGACTAGCGTTTCGCGCCGGCTTCGTTCGTTGTATTTTTTGAAATGTGAAGATATTAAATTCTTTATAATATTTGTATTGATTATTATTATAATAAATGGTCAAGTGCGAATCAAACTCGCACAGAGGGTTCCGTGACTTATAATAAAAATGGCTTATAAATTATAAAAAATATATAAATGGAGTCGATAGCCTTAACTGGTAGAGCGTTGCCTTGAAACCGGGAGATCGCGGGTTCAAATCTTATCCCACTCGTTCCAAAAAAAAATGCTAAGCTCCGAATATGTGCTTTAATCAACTCTTCGTGTTTCGGTGGATACGTAAAGCCGACGCCCGCAATATTAACAACTGGCAAAAAGTGGACACTGTTACTGGTGTCTGGCCAAACCGCAAGGTATAAACGCCGTGAAGTTGTGTTAAGTTTGTTTGATAAAAATCGCTAAGTTTACAAAATCTATAGGTAGCTATTTCCGCAAGCATTTTTTATATTGTTTGGAAATATGTACATAAAATAAATAACTCCGAAGTTTTCAGCCCATAAAAAAAATTATATTAATGTTTTTTATTTCTCACGTGAGGTAGATAGTCGGTATACTTAGGCTGCCTTACGCTTGAGTACATACAAGGAATTACTTTTATTAAACGATTGCCGATAAAATCAGGTAAGTACGCAACAATATATTCTCCTTGAAAAAATGGAGAGAATAATTGAAAAGTAGATTTTAATAACTGTCACAAATTAATTCCGCTTGACCTTTGCAAGAATCTCAGACAGGATCGAGGCCAGCTGGTCATTTTATTGACCACATACACTGGTTTACATATGGGCGACATATTGAAATCGTGAATGTCGCATAATATCGTATTAATGAGTGCAAACCACTTAAAACTATATAATGAAGCAGATGTGAATAGGGCCTTTTTTATTTGTTTTGCAGACCCTTAGGGGTAGAGAGAGATAAGTCTCGAAGAAGTAGCAAACTTTCTGAATCAGATTCTAGTTACTTGTAACAATTTTGACACTGTAAAACAAGGAAAATAGGGGTGTAATTAATAAATAGGATTATTAAACTAAGTTCACAAGAATTTATTAAATTTTTCGATTGATTTCATTAAAAGTCTATTTACCGTTCACAAACGAAAAATATAAATTTTCTTTTTTCACGGGTTGCCGAAACCATGTTACCAAGTCCCCCTCGTTTAGCCTATGGTATTTGTGAGGCTATACCTAACGAGTGGCCATTTCTGTTGAGGTATATTTTATACTAGCCTTCCGCCCCCGGCTTCGCCCGTTGATATTTTCGAACAAAATAAAAATAGCCTATGTCACTCGGGGATATCGTAGCTTTCTATTGGTAAAATAATTTTCAAAATCGGTTCAGTAGATACAACCTCACAAACTTTACTTCTTTATAATAATAGTATAGATTTATTGCCGGATTATGTAGGTACATAAGTTTTTAATTAAAAAACCCACTGGTTCATGGCCGGGAACCGGGATCAAACCCGTGGTCTGCCTAGTTAATACCAGACGTCTTAACCACTCGGACGTCTCGGACACCGACGCACCTATTATTTAGTAAATTGTGTAAATTGCATAATAATTATTTATCCAAATAGATACTGAAATTACAGAGAAACGCTAGCATTTTACATACTTAAAAGACACTCGACTTCGCATGAAAAACACAATTTTAGAAATCATCTGCGTCCCCGTAAGGTAGTTTTGTATGATGTTTATCGCAGACTAAGCCCAACTGTCACAGATGTAAGTTATCGATAAAACAAGGGACACAGTGAATCAAAATAGCTGTATCGCAGTCGGTGATCGCAAAAACTGTAGCGTACAGCGTAACGGGACACAATATAACTTGTGTACGCGCACTGAATGTCCAGCGGAGTCAGGGTTGCCAGAACTACAAGTCAGAAAGTCAGTTTCGCTGGACACTTATGTAACAAGGTCAAACACTGTTAAAAACTAAGGAAATTATTGTTGATGTGAAACATCTATACGCGCGTTAGACTAGGGTAAAACCAAGACGTCTCAAATTTCAGGAGACGCTTGGTTTTGGCCTACACCGTCTGCGCCTAGGCATTATGTGCAGGTAGAGGGGATAACGCGTTGGCATGAGGCAAGACCAAGCGTCTCACACTTCGGAAACGCTTGGTTTTGGCCTACACTGCGTGCATCTGGTCGTGTACCTTTCGTCTAACAAAATATTATTATATACTAATTTTGATGTTTCACATCTACCGGGTGTCCCGTGACGCACACTTTTATTTCAACCGTTAATAAGTATAATATCTAAAAGTGTGTGGTGTGGTAGGTAGCAGAAAGTACGCGAGTCGCGCATTCGGCTCTGACTAAAAATCCTGACAAAAACCGGCCGTTATGTTGACTGATCATGCGTTTAAAAAGTCTTCTTCTACTTCTTTTTTTATTGTGGCTTCACCAATGTTAATCGATGATTTTCCAATGTCAAGTATAGTGTATTATGCCGATGAATCGGTATCTAAGATAATCCCTATTAATCACTGATTAATCACAACTATCACAGCGCGGATGTGATTAAACTAGATGACATGACGTAGAATCGTTTAAAAGGTCTAACCATGTTTAGCTTTATACCAACGCCTGGCAACCCTAAGCGTACGTTCGGAAATGTCAAACCGTGCGAAATTGTAAATAAGTCGATTGAATGTAGAATTAGTCGACCATTACAAAACATTCGTAGTTATTTCCGAGATTGGTGTTTGAGCTATTTTTGTCTTGGAATGTGTCCTTAACACATGACCTTTTAAAAATTAAGATTCCATTATACAGGAAGCAGAAATAACTAAATTATTATTCGTTTCAATGAGCGTTCTAACCTAAAAACCGTGCGCGACATTTTTTAACCGAACTTCAAAAAAAGGAGGAGGTTTACAATTCGTCGGAATCTTTTGTTTTTGTTTTATGTATATGTTCCCCGATTACTTGAAGACGCCTGGACCGATTTGGATTTTTTATTTTTATTTGAAAGGGCATACTTTCCAGGTGGTCCCATGGTCATCAGGTCAGGATCTGAAGATGGGATCCTGGAGAAACCAAGAACTCTTCAAAAGTTATAGGCACACTTGGAGCGATTTGGGTATTTTTTATGGTGACTTGTGCATTTGCTTTCGGAAAGCACATTTTGGTTTTGAATGCGGTTTTTTTTCTTCATCAGAAGTTAGACCTTTTAAACGATTCTACGTCATGTCATGGCGACCAACGCACGCGTACCGCCGTGACGTGATGGGGAATCTAGTTTAATCCCGTCCGCGCTGTGATAGTTGTGATGATTAGTCAGTAATTAATAGGGCATATCAGTCGGCGGCGGGATTATCTTAGACACCGATTCATTGGCATAACATTGGTAAATCATCGATAGTATCAAAAGTTCAATAAATTTACTTACAGTTTAAAAAGTACCTGTATCAAGTGTAAATTATTAATAAACAGTGTGGTAGCAAGAAAAACTGTTAAATATAACTTCTTACAAATGTTATTTTCGAACATTGGCCTTAGGATGAGAAAGACTCATGAAGCTAAAAAGCGGCCTCCCATTTTTAGGACCATGGGAAACCTCTATAAGTTCTTGCATCAACTCAAACTATCTCCGCAAACATAGATACAAGTGTCTAAGTATAAAGTAATAAACTTACATACTACAACCACATATTTCCTTCAATACGTCTTTGAACAAGTTGAGTATACGTCTTGTGAATTGAAATAACCGCATTTGAGACGTGGTTGGTATAATACAACCTTAAAGATGACTAAATAGCGGTTGACAGACATTCAATGTAACTAAATAATACAGTTAAGTCGTGTAATGACCTAAAATACTTGTTACATTCCGATGTGTACACGCTTTTGAAGAAAAATAACGTTTCAAGGAAAATACTACTAAAGAAAGACTCTTTTAATTCTAAACGCAAACAGACAGACAGCATAAGGAACGTAAGTAAGCCTTAATAGTGGTTGTATTAAGTCATATGATATCAAAGAGACAAGGAAACAGAGAAGCGAAAGAGGTTGTCAAGTTCACGAAATCCATTTATGGCGAGGTAGGGCTTTGAGCCCAAATTAGGATACGACGTTATTGAAAACAGTATAGCAATATGGTAAGTGGTTCTCTTAAAAACATTTATTATATAAGCAGATAATACTATATTTACTCAAAAAATTTAGTCATAAAAATGCTTGATTTTTTGGCTTGTAAGACTCTATATTGCGGAAATTCCCAAGATCAAGTCACCAAACTTCGTTCGCATGCAGTATTTTGCATAACATAAGGAAGTCATACAGGCAAAGTTGCGGTCACAGTAAGAAAGCATGCAGTTCCCTGATGAAAGTGCATACCAGGCGAACTGTCGACCTATAAGTTATGCAAACTACAAAGTTAACTTTACTTAGTTAATTAAGTGTTAAGATCCTACAATCCTGCATAACGAAAGTGAAACCAGTGAAAACAGCTAGAAATACAATGTTGACAATAAATGTTACAACGTACACTTTACTGTGCAATTTATGGACGAATAATCGTAAAATTATGCAGGTACCCAGATAATTAAGTAATCTATGGGTTAATTTAATATAAATATGTAATTTAAATTAAATACTAAAATCTAAGTGGGTTGGAATAAATGTCCAGAATAGGTTCTGAGACGGCCCAAATATGGAATATTTCAGCAATCATAGTGGACATGTATGAAAGGTATGATGAATATAAAAGAAGCGAAAGAGGTATGTCAGGATCGTAACAAATGGCATTCAATTGTATCTGCCTACCCCTCTTGGGATGAAAGGCGTGATGATCGATAGATAGATAAGCATCCATCTAAGAGCTAACAAGTGATTTGGTATCCACAAATTCAAATGGAGAAAAAATCTTGAAGAAGCCGCCTGGCTAAGACGTAGACGTACCACCAACACCTACGTAGGGTAAGGAGGGGGAATGGCGTTCACTTAAGGAAAACATGGTGAATTTTTTAAATTATTTATTATAAATCAAAATTAAGAAAACTAGCAAAGTCTTTAATTATCGAGTAATCAACAATTTAACAATAAAAGCATATATCTTTGACCTACTAGTAGTAGGAAAACATTATTAAAAAAACATGTTTGAGCGGCATTGCCCCTGACTTTGGGTAATGCCGCTCAGGGTACGGGGTAATGACGCTCAAACATGTTTTTTGGAATATAACAAGTAAGATACATTTTAATTAAAGAAATATTAATGAGATCAACCTTATACAATAAAAGTAAAGTCTACAATCACAATTTATCCTCATTTGTACGTAAGATTAGCCTTTTTCAATTTAACAAATATAGTAAAGTCTTCAATGTCAAATTAACTTCAATTATTATAATATAATATAGAATAGTTATTATTATTAGAGGTAAGACAAATTAGAAATAGAAATATTTTATTTTTGGACACATAAATCACAGATGTATCCATCTGGCAAATCCCACCCTGAACATATAGCATGAGCCCACTGTCCGCAGATGGTGCAGCGATACCACAACTCGTTATTTTTTCCAAATTCTTCGCAAATAATACATTTGTTACAATTTTCATCATCCACATTCATTTCGTCATCACTGTCATCGTCGCAAAGGTGCTCTTCATCTTCACTCTCTGAAGAACTTTCTTGTAAATTTTTTCTCTTATAAGATTTTTGTTTCATGTGTTTGTTCTTCTTTTCTTTGACAACTTTTTTAGGTCTTGTTTTATCATTTATTCCAGTCTTATTGCGTTTAGCTATTTTTTCTTTTCTTTATCCTCTAAAATTTCTTGGCATATCTACAACAATAAAAAAATATGTCACTAAGGGGTAATGGCGCTCAGATGAGCGGTATAACCCCAAACGGTCGTTTTCTAATTAATTTGAAATTTAAAAAAAATCATACACAATTGTTGAAAATTGATTGCATTATCACAAAATAGAATAGTTTTATTGTCAGAAAAGTAAAATTAATAATTAATTAAAAATTAAAGTTTTGGACTTACCGACAAAAAACACGTAACCAAAAATTAGATCAGCGCGGCCGCAAACAAAGACACGTACTTCACGGCCACACGACGCGAGCTGACTGTCCGTTTGCATCGCTGTCTATTAGAGGTCCCCTCCCCTCGCGCTTCACACGAAGTGGCGTGTTGATACGTTCCATTTTGACAGAGTTACAGAGATGAGCGCCATTACCCAGTGAGCGCTATTCCCCCTTCCTACCCTACCACGGTTCGATCCCGGGCATGTACTAAAACTTATGTACATAAAATCTGACATACCACAGTTAAGAGGATTTTCTATAATATACCTCGACAGAACTGGCTACTCGTTAGGTACCTAGGGAATGCAATACCGGTATACCGGGATCCCGCATACATGTTGCGGGACTAATCTCGGTCGAAAAATTTGCGGGATCCCGCTGGACTGGCGGGATTACAGAGAAGCGTGGTACATACGTGTTTCTCTAAGGTGCGGGGCGCCGCCGAGCCCTAGGGGATCGGTGTGAAGGCGCGGGGCAAAGAATTCCCCACCCGCGCCCCTTGTTTGATTACTTATATGTTGCCAGTTACAATTTTTAATTATGACGCAATGCAATGATTTATTCATTGAATATTGATTGTTATATAATCTATAGATAAATCAAAATCAAACTGAACTTTATAAGAAATATTATTTTTGGAACCAGCAGGCCGGGTATACGGTACCCTGCAAACACCTGCGTCACACCTGCGACTTTTTCTAAGAATTTTATTTTTTATATTTATTATATTAAATAAACCATTTAAAATGTACCAAAAAGCTTGTTTAATTTGGGTTAAAATTAAAACCATGAAAACGAGGTATATAGGTCTTTATTACGATTGATTTCAGAGGTCTAAGTCCACCCTGCGGGATCCCGCAAATACCGGGATCCAGCGGGACTAAGATGGTTCAGTCCCGCAAATACCGGGATTGAAATTATCTTGCGGGATTGCATTCCCTAGGTACACCCTCACAAATACTATCGGTTAAAAGATGAAGACTTGGTCTTCAGCTGTGTACCCTGAGACCGATAACACGATTGATCTTAAAGATGTTTTAAGAAGTGGTTTCTAATGACTGGTAAAAGCAAAATCCAGATGTGAAATAACATGATAAATACATGAAAAAACTAAAACACTTGAAAGGTCAAAAAACTTGTAATATTCATAAAGAGCAGGTTTCTTCTTAATTACTGCTTCGTGACTCATACAAGCTTTGAACGTTGTACTGAGATCTGTTAACGACTTAGAAAATGTATGAATATGGACGAAAAGGGATTGTAAAAAGAATGCTAAAGATCAAAAGCATAGCAATATAAATAGTTTAAAACTACATAGTTGAAGTAGTTTGGTTACAAATAATATAGATAAAGATATTCATAAAGATAAAAAATCTTTTTGGCGCCTATAAAGAATTAGCTTTCTATAACTTTCGATTTATTATAGCCCTTATTAAATTTCTTGGCCGTAAATTTTACGAACGCGACAAACTTGATATAGCTTCTACGTTGAACAGATATGCATTTTAGAAATATTTGTGTTATAATTATTTAAAATAATTACATAACCTAATGACTATGTTTTAACTAAATAAAGATAAGAAATAGCCGGTAACGATAATCGAGAGAATGTTCATGTCACGGATGTCTTTAATTTTATTTATGTAAGTAGAAATACACAGAGAAGGATTAAAGAAAGAAATCCATTAAAATTAATAAAATATAACCACTTCTGATGAAGAAAAAAAAACACCTTAAAACCAAAATGTGCTTTCCGAAAGCAAATGCACAAGTCACTATAAAAAATACCCAAATCGCTTCAAGTGTGCCTATAAAATTTGAAGTTCTTGATTTCTCCAGGATCCCATCATCAGATCCTGACCTGATGACCATGGGACCACCTGCAAAGTATACCTTTTCAAATAAAAAAAAAATTCCAAATCGGTTCCGGCCTTCAAGTAATCGCGGAACATACATAAAAAACATTTTCCGACGAATTGTAAACCTCCTCCTTTTTTTGAAGTTCGGTTAATAAGAAAAGCAAAAATACTGACACTTGATAGCGAGCGACATGATCTAGAAAAGTGATGAAACCGGGTTCCTCATTTAAGCCAAATTAATTAAAGCTAAAATAAATACTAAGTTACAATATAGCTTAAATATTTACATCATAACTTAAATGTAATGGTAATAAATAAATAATATATTTAAAAACTATATATACAAATTATAAAAAGAATACCTCTTCCAGAACCCCTCCCTGTGGCATGGTTCCCAAAACACTGGCTGGTTACCTCGCTGAATGGTTAAACTGATCCTTTGAGCGAGGTAAGAGCCAGCCTTTAGGTCACCCGAGGCGTGGACTAATCTAGTACCTAAATTTTTCAAGAATATTTTCATTTCGGTAGACCATGGACCCATTGTTTCCACTGCAAGCGCCGAAAATAAGTAATTTGTTAAAATATTTGAATATTTTCGGCGCTTGAGCAGTTGAGCGTGTTCTGCCGCCGCACCCGCTTTTAATTTTGTATACTGTATGTGAGATGCTGCCAGTGTATCAACACAGGTAGCGTCCCACACCAAATTTTTTCCTAAATGCCACGGTACTAAAGTTACGCCATCAGGTCTCTTCTGCCAGTCTGCCAGTGCCTCTGGTTACGCTTAAAGGCGTAGGTCATGATGATATATACTTCATAGAAATTCCGATTATGTCCTAGGAAAGGTATGAGTTCGTGAGCGATACCAATCAAGTAGCATTAAAAACGTGAGATATGAAATTCTACAATCTTGGAGTTGCCGACGTAGCGCGGATGCCAATAAAGTTGTTTGGAAACCGGGACATGTTCTTGTTTAAAATTTTTGATCCTTAAATGGACAGAACACATGCAGACCAGCTGCCTATCTTGTGCCAGAGATGCCAATGTTGCAACTAGATAGTACCAGATGGTGTGTGAAGGTGTATTTTTTACTTAATTTATTGTTGCGTTGAATTAAACAGCTTGTGAGATATCCTGTTATTAACAGTGTAAAGATTAATTAAATTAAAATAATGATAATATTAAATCCATAGGAACAAGATATTTTAGTAAAAAAGTTTACGAAAATTAAAATCGTAATATAAGATACCAATCTTTCCTGATTACAAAAGATAATATCATATTGTGAGACCATAAAATACAAAAGTCTGATAAAAAAATTATAAGACATCTCGCTCGAGTAATAATAATTGTGAAGAAACAACATACCTACACGTCGCCATAACATGATATAAGGAATCAGGAACCCATCATCCTGAATATCCGACCTCAAATAAAAAGCATTCGCAAAAAAGAAAATAACACATGGTGTACGACCTTAAGAATTCCATTTTGATATTAACATCACAGAAGTTTGGAATTTAATATATACGGCAAAAAGTTCAGTTTCGTACGAGAACGCTTTGTGAGGTGTGTCGTTCTAGAAATGTAAACGAAGAAAGGTAGTTTAAGAAAAAAAGAAATTGTAAAGCGGTACAGCAACGTCCTTGGGTTTTACTGTAGGCCGCATGCCGGCCAGACCGGCTTTGGTTTTGACGTATGCCTTTGTTTTTTAAACCGTTCAACATCTCAAAACCAAGAGGTTATATTATTGAATTGACTTAGCCTTTCTAACGAACCACTAGAGTAAGATGATATTGTGATTACACTCTTTAAATCTACTTTAAATTGTCGTTGAAATGTTCTGATGGATTACTAAGCGAAAACAAACCATTATACCTAATAGCAGACATTTTGAAAATAAGTTTGGAAAGTTTGGCATCAATGTGGGATATCTACAATGGTTTCGAGTATTCCACGCAATTTCCTAATTCTATCTGTAATAAATTTTATAGAAGGATCGATTGATAGTGCAATGGAAATCTTCTATGATATTTGTTTAGGGGTTTTTGCTAAATATGGACATTCTTTTACACGCCACGACGCAAAGTATAAAGGTCATGATGGTGTGCTTACTCTCTGTGTTTCATTTAAACAAGGAGTAATTATAAACAAAAGCCATAAAACGAAGATAAAAATTTCTCCCAATAAATGTTGTAGTTGAATTTTGGCCCTTCGCGACACGCCCTTTCGTTGTGATCTCTTCTCTACCATCTAGTCCGCAGGCCTCACCGCTATGCAATAATTATTACCAACTTTTACTTTTTAACCGCACAACTTCAAATATGTTAATATTAATAATACGAATAATCATAGTTCCGGCACTGTAGGCTATGTCACGCTAGGTGAAATTTATATGTAAGATGCATCCGCGACATTATAATTTCTTTCTTATATCATTGACATAACATACATTACACTATCACGGTATTTATGTCTTGGGGGATGGTCAGAAACACTGACAACATTATGCACATAAAACTTCAGCTGTCACTCTCAAAAGTGCGATATTGCCCATTGGAATCATAGATTATATAGTGAAGTTATTATAAACCTTTAAAAAAAAAGTGCACCGACTTCAAAAATTTGCACTGAAAAGTAAGAAATAATAAATATTTCGTCGTAGAATTTGAAGACGGTTGGTGCCAAATTAGGATACAAAACTAAGTAAATATCTAAGAAGATAAAGATCTGTTCAATATTATCTATGTTTGTATGTACCTACTGATGATCGTAGGTTCCTAATGAATTGTCTGGATTAGTGAATTTGGGAACTAAGTTGTTTCTAATTTGGCACCAACCGTCTTCAAATTCTACGACGAAATATTTATTATTTCTTACTTTTCAGTGCAAATTTTTGAAGTCGGTGCACTTTTTTTTAAAAGGTTTATTTTACCCTTTTAAGTGGTTTTGCTGCCTTGAGAG
Organism: Nemapogon koenigi; assembly: GCA_963924495.1. Taxonomy (NCBI): domain Eukaryota; kingdom Metazoa; phylum Arthropoda; class Insecta; order Lepidoptera; family Tineidae; genus Nemapogon; species Nemapogon koenigi. Next base: position 702,860 of record OZ004649.1, read on the forward strand.
ACAAATAATAACACAACTAAAAAAATATTGATGGAAAATTAAAAAAAAATACCGCTGTGGATGTGATTTGAACCATGTGATTGTGCATCCTATGCACCCCATTATATTTAACCGCTACACCATCGTCACGAAAATTGACAACTTCGTGTCAATAGCAACCGTTGCTAAGGCTTTTTCTGATACATAATTTTCAGCCGTAAACATAAATTAATTACTGAATTTCTGAAAAACTACTGAACCGTTTGTCGTCATATGTCTGTGAGATAATGTCGAGAAATTATGATGTCTTAAAAAAAATAAGTCGTCAAAATCGGTACATATTTTATCGAGATATCAAGAAAAATGTACTTATAAAGTCAGTTTTTTCAAAATTTCTGAAAAACTAATGAACCAATTTTTATGAGATAAAAATGGGACCAATCCGGAAGAGTTATCTGTCGATTAAAAAAGAAACCATCAAAATCGGTTCACAATTCGCGGAGTTATCGACGTACATACATACATAAAAAAAAAAAAAAAAAAAAAAAAAAAATACGGTCCGAATTGAGAACCTTCTCCTTCTTTTTTTGGAAGTCGGTTAAAAAATATACTTCACTGACTTGTAGGTTGTCACAGAGAAAATTTAGAACTGAAAACTATAAAAAGAACATAACATACATAGAAAATAATTAAAAGAAACATGAACACAAGAGATAGCAACGCTAAACAAAATTCGTACTAATATGATTTGTAACAATTGATGTAATTAAAACAATTAGGCCGTAAAGACCTTCATTTCTACCTCGGTGATCTAACCACAAATATAACATATGTTTGTGATATGATATACGAAACGCCGGATACGTTACGAAAAACTAAGTAAATATGTAATTACATTATCTATCTACTATTTTAAATATTTAGTAATATATTATTTTCAATGCCATTTTGTAGAACATAATAGCTTTAAGAAATCTGATTATGTAAATCAATATTTCAATACTCCTATTGATGGTACAACTAATGGGACTACTAAAAAAGACAAATTATATAATCTCCAAATATTTAATAATAATAATTGCACTAATAAAAACAATATTGTTAAAGTACTTGACTCACTTTTCAATGTTGTAACTCAGGTATAGATTGCTATAGATAAGAAAATTCGTTCCGTTCTTATAGACGAGAAGTCGAGACATAAAGTGACTACATCTGTCATAAAAAGTTTCACTGTTCACGATCCAGATAATATCAGCAAAAGGGTTAAAATAAAATAGTAATAGTGGACTTAGGCAATAAGAACTGTTAAGAGCTTCGGGCGTTTTGCCATTTCAAGTGAATTGCATCATCAAGTTGTACGGAACGATACCTGAATATTAAAATATAATTTGTAAAACTGTGATTTCGTTAAGAATTTTAATGGGGAAATTTCGAAATGACGAACGTGGATCACTTATCGTTTGCCAAAGTTGAGAAATTCGGAAGCTTTCTTGTTCCGGATTATGTCATTACGTTGCTATATGTACTACGTTTATTGGGTGCTAAATGACAATGACTTCTTTCCCATTATTTACAACTTTATCTTTACTTCAAATTATGAAAAGATTATTTTAAATGTACTTTTAGCAAATGTTACAGAACTAATTGCACATCTCACTTGTTAAAAATTCAATTGTCTGCTCCATTTTGAAATTCAAAACCAGCCAAGTGAGAGTTTAGCGCTGAGATAAAAAGAGACAATATAATGAAACACCAACTCTGATGAAGTTATAACTCAATCCATTCGGAACTGGGTCAAAACGAACTAACATCCATTAGATAGCTCCATCTACGGTTACATTGCAAAACGCACAACACTATGCCAACAATAAGCACTTGTACCACGCAATTGCACACAATCACTATATGCAACCTTGTTTATATGTATTGTCTATATAACTATGGGAATTTTTGTGTGAATTGTTTTCCTAGTGAAGAAAATAGTTCATTAATGACAATTTAGTTTTAACATTGCCTGTAATTGTAAATTGTGAGGTAACCAGATTTCATTGTTATTTTAAATGGCCAACAATACATTTTGTCTCTCTCTTCACGGGTTGCCTTATAGCTCTCACGAAACAGTGGTTCCAGGGTACCCAGCGGAAGACCAAGTCTCCCTCGTTTAGGCCTCGAGTGGCCAGTTCGTTGAGGTATATTTAGATGGAAAAGCCTCTAAGTGTGGTTTGTCGGATTATGTACATAAGTTTTTAATTATAAAAAACTGGTACATGACCGGGATCCGGGATCGAACCCGTCTTAGCCACTCGGCTACCAACGCACCAACAATAAATGTGTGTGTGTTTGTTATCTTCCGGTCATGCACATATGACCGTCACCGCTCTTCCAAGAAAGATAGCTTAGCCTTAAATTCCAAAAAGTGTGTAAAGGAACCGTGCTAAAACTAATAAAACTTTGCTACTGTATTTTCTAGAGCATGACCTATTATGAATCAATCAATTCAAACTAGCGCTCGAAAAATTAAATGAATAGAAAGGGACTGGTCAAGAAAATTATATTCCACCATGTAAATCTGAAGAAACAAGAAGTCAAAAAGAAAACAAATACATATACTTAATATAAAATAATATATACAAATAGCTAGGATAAATAAAAATAATAATGATATAGAATAAGAAACATGAAAGTAAGATAAATGCAATTGAAATGCTTTACGTATATGTAATGTAGTACATATAATAGGTATATTTAACGATTATAAAATTTAATTTAAAGGTTTTAATATGTGTAGTATATAATCATTAGACCTATTTTTTCGATCTTACAACCAAATCATATAAGCTTTGAAAACCACAAAAATAACAAAGGCATCATTGTTAAACGCGTAACTACGTAGCGTTAACTGTACAAAGTTATTAATTGGACTAAAAATAAAAAAAAACTAAACACGAAAACACCATTCGTAACACGTAACCGACTATTCAAATGTCTATTGTAACGGTGAAGAACAATACTAGAATATCTAAATTAAAATTTCGCTATGCTAACTTATTTTATGGTTTATTTGGTATGCCTGCGAAAGTATCATTGAATTGTAAGGATAGTGTAGTTTTAGCAACGATTTCGTTTGCTTGGTTTTTATAGTGTTTAGGCTATTCCTTAATTCTTGTGTTTATCTAGATTTAGGCTTATTGATATCGCTTGCATGGCCATTACACTACAATTTATTAAGTTATACTCAAGTTGTCATGCATTTTTTCAAAATATTGCACTGTCTATTGCCTAATGCTTTTTTGAACATAGGTTTGTCCGGTCTTATGATGGCGAGTCTATCGTACAGTGGTATATCTTTCTTAGAAGTAAGAATACATAAATATTCTGTATGCAACAGAGATAAGTGATATGCACCTTATTAAAACCGGTTATCTAGCATTCTCAACAAAGTAAATATTGTAAATTTTAATACAAGCTCTTTAGATAAGGGACGCAATCTTACGCCCACTATCTAAGTGTTAAACATTTTATCTGTCTGTATGTATCTGTTAAACGGGTGTTAATAAAATAAAACTTGTGGTGGCTTCTTGTTTACGAAATGACATTTCTCATATAATACGTGTTTAGAATGAGAATTTTGCAAAGTATGCTTGTTGCTTAATACAACAGCTTTTTAGTATAATCCTTCTAGTTATATGGTCTGTTTTACAATGTGCAGATAATCCAGTTATTATGGAGGCACTTGACCTGTCATAACTCATCGTAAACAGTTATAAATTATTTAACTTACATTTATCCTAACTAATATTATAAATGTGAAAGTATGTTTGTTTGTCCTTCTTTCACGTCAACACAGATCAACGGATCAACGTTATTTTTTGTACAGAGATAGTTGGATGGCCGGAAGTGACATAGGCACATTTCAAAAATTTCCACGGATGAATCAGGCCGGAAAGCTAATAATAATATATGATACTTTATTAAAAACAATTGCACCTTAAACTACAAATGTTGTAAAAGATGAAATTAACATAAAGGTAGGTAAGGATAAGTTCTTAATGTAGAAATTTCCAAAAATTAAAATTATTCTGACATACTATTGCATGAAGGAGTTAATGTTTTGCCTAAAATTTTAATTGTATAAACAATAATGCTGAATTCAAGTTTGCAGTAAAAAATATGCCGTATGGATGTGGATGAAGCAATATACCTATGTAAGGGTTGAGAGAAGTGGTGACCTATAAAGCTAACAATCACATGTTGGGCAAAATCCTTGTACGACAAAATTTCACAGCCAAATCAAAATAATTACCACTTTTTACACAATTTCAAAGACCTTGAATGGAAAAATCTAACACACGGACACATTGTGTTTTTATTATGTTTATTATCTGACGTCAGTAAGGATTTAGAAAGACTTGCATAGCCAGTTGTGTCAATGCTCTAGTTAGTAGAAATCTTTATCACCTTGTTTCAACATCATTTACATCCAACCGGTTGGGAAGATATTGGCAACGTGAGTCTTGATTTCCTAATCTAGGTAAGGTATTATAATCTAAATTAGACTTTATCTTGGATGGAACCCACTATAATATAATCGCTTCATTCAACCGTTTTGAAATACATATATACAAAAAGTGAAATGCAGATGATAACAATAAAATCTGCATCCAAATCCGTCCAATGGTTCTTGAGATTAAATCAGTTATACACGTAGTGACGGTGCAGTTAAAATTAAGATTGTGTTAAAAGAATAAAGAATTAAAGGTTGACTAAAATAGTTTATACATTGGGTTTATATGGAAGAAGCGAAAGGAAATGCTGGCAAAGGGACTAGGCAAGAGTTTGATCTAGGTGTACTTTTATTTATCACTAGTTTTCTGCCCCCGGCATCGCCAGCATTACTCAGAGATATTGTAAAATTCTATTCGTGAAAGAATTTTTTAAATCGGTTCAGTTGTTTGAAAGATTACCCCCCTACATATAAATTTACAAACTTTACCTCTTAATAATATTAGTATAGATATTAAAATTGTATTGATTGCAATATTTACAATCGCCGAGCATATATGAAAGGAATTCAGGATCGTAGCAAATGGCATTCGAAGGCAGAGAGCCTTCCCCTCTTGGGATAAAAGGCGTGATGGTAGATAGATGAAAAATGTGACAAAATAGATTATGTTACCTCTCTGCGACTGGTTTACATGGTCGTATTTTTTAACTTTACGCAAACCATGTCTTCTCGCATGTATAGGATGGGATAGTTTAAACGCTTGAATATTTACAACGTCTCGACATAAGTAATGTTAATGGAAATTGTGATGGACGATTGTCAGATCTCTTATTACCAAGACAGCACTTAATTTTGTTTAGTTGTTGTGACTTGGGACGCAATATTTCACTTAGATACAAGTGCATGAGAGGTAAAACTCGTTAGTGCTATGCAAATTTTAATAGAGATAACAACACATAAATATTTAAACTTAATGCAATGGTGGAAAAGTGAAGTGGTTTTAGTTAGATACTAAGTTCTAAGAGAATATCTACATAATAAATAAGCCTTATCACATGCCAATCAAAGCAATCTTCCACTTTTCAGGGATATTTTTTTCCAAAATAAAATTTTCGCCATATAGGTAGGTACTAAGAAAGTTTTAGGGATAAACAGTATGGCGTTTTTAATGGTAAAAACAGAACCAAAATCTGTTCAATAGATCTCAAGTTATAAGGAAACTCACAGTTTAATAAATATAGATCTATATAGTTACAAAACTGACACAAATCCCCATCGGACCAGTGCGACACTGGACAAGGGAGACACAAAACTCTTACTGTACCTTCTATATATTCTTCTCAAAATAATAGCAATTTTTAGATAACATAGTTTTCTCGGAAGTCTAGATAAAGTATGAACTCTATACAACGTAAAAGCTTAAACCTTCTGACCCTTAAGTCACATATAATTATTTTAAAACACAAATCAAAATGAAGGCTGATTACCGGATTGACATAATTATCATTATCGATCAAATCGATATCAATCATAATTTTGTAATATTCGACATTGAATATGATCTGAGTAATATTTATTTTAACATTTAGAGAGTAAACGAAGGCAAACTAACCGCTAACTTAGTTAGCGATAGAACGTTTTTGGTAAACATGAAAAACCATACGCCCTGCATTGAGAGTTGAATAAAAAAAATAGCAACTTATGGTCATGCTCTGTTTAATGTACACGTGCCTATAGAATTACGGACAATCACCTCTGTTGTATACACTAGTGCATATTCACACTATTTTCCAATGAGGTATGCAGAAACGACTGATTTCTTGATCTATGATTTCAGATTAGGCCAGGGTATTCAACTAACTCTTTAAAGCTTTCGTATTTTGAATAATTTGAAACTGTTTGTGCAAAGTCTCAAATTGTTTTAATATGGGTAGTAGTGTTTCGAATAACCTTTCAAATTACATACAAGTTTCTATGACCAACAGGGGCAACAGGGTGTTTAAAAGCAAAAATTACGCGAAATAACATCGATATTCAATATTAAATGAAGTAACGCTTAGTATAAGGTAATCAAAATTTTCATTCACCGAGTCCAAAATTACAAGACAATTTCAAGCTTTGTGAGACCAATTCATTACTGCTGATATTACGTTTGTAATATTGACACCGTGTAATCAAGCAGCATTGTACACTACTCCATTTTAATTAGACAAAAAATACCAATGAAATCCGTTACAAAAATTATTTGGTTGAAAAAAACGGACAGTTATTTACAATGGAAAAATAGGTAGTTTCTTTTCTATTATAACATTACGCTTGGTTTAGTCCGCATTGGTCATGAGGTCAGGTTGGTAAAAACCGTATTCAGGTAACAAATACTTGTAAAGTGTATAAAATGCAATGTCTGTCTGTCTTTATGTTTCCCTAGATTTATGTTCAATATTCCAGTTTCATCCTTGATTTGTGACTTCGCCCTGGTTTCGTTCGCGGAAATTATCGAAAATTGATGATCCGATCCATTGGGTAGTAGCTTGATGTTATCCATCCTCAATAAAAGGCATTTTTTTCAAATCGGACTGGTAGTTCCTGAGATTAGCGCGTTCGAACATATAGACAAAACTGTGGTTTATTGGCACGGTCAGGCTGGATGGTTCTTTTTGATACCTCGAAACACTAGGTACGCTTTACGTAAATATCATCAAAAAAGGATTATTATGTCTTCTGTTGGGTCACAGGTTGGGTTCTGTCCGGTTGCGACTCGCAAGGCAATGTATGTTTTGATTCGTTCGTATTTTCGGCATAGCAGCATCAAGGACTTTGTGGTCTTCATAATTTAGACATTTTTGGAGGCTACTAAGACTGCTAAGTATTCTGTCTATCTATCATCACGCCTTTTTACCCAAGAGGCAATCGAATGCCATTTGCTACGATCCTGACATACCTCTTTCGTTTCTTCTATATTCATCATACCATTCCTATATCCTCAAATTCAATTCCCATTCCCTATCACTTCTATAACTATAAACCTTTTTAGTCAATCTTTCATCCTTCATTTTTTTCAACGTGTCCAAACTCCAAACCAGCGTAAACGAATTCTGTTCATTTTAGTCACAACATCATCTTTCACTCTGCATTCTTCTCTGCAATCATTCCGAATTCTGAGTATTATGCTACCTCTTGCAGTATCTAGTTTTAGCATTGTAACATAATTGGTCGTTATTTGAACGTACAAAATGTCAGTGCAGGCCATTTTCTCCAAAGATTGTGTAAGTGCGTCCATTGTAGCCACTTTAAAGTGACCTACGACATTTTATACCATTATGTGTTCAGTAGCTTTCTACTTCATAATATCAACAAATCATGTCCGCATATCTATTTTTAGATTAATTTGTAATATTTTTGCTCGAAAACAAAGTTTAATGATAAAATATGTATAGGTGATAATTATATCCTCTAATATTATAAATGTGTTCTTCTGTCACTTTTCAAACATTTCCACGGATAAAGCCGGGGCGGAAAACTAATAGGTTTAAATGGCAGAAGCGGAAGAAAATTCTTGCGAATGGCGACCTAGGTGTACTTTTATTGAACACAAAAAATATTAATTGAAGGCAGTACCAAAATAATAATATGTATGAGGTTTGTGAGGTTCAAATTCTACGACGAAATATTTCTTCTTACTTTTCAGTGCAAATTTTTGAAGTCGATACACTTGTTTTTTAAGTTAATTTATATGAATGTGCGCTATCGTTTCATCTCGTTTTCGCTCGTGTAAATATTTGAAATGTGACATAGGATTTCCGGGATAAAAAATTGTACATGTCACTCTCACTATCTCTGCGCAAACATGTCCATCAGTTGCTTTGTTTTGACGTGAAAGAAGGACAAACAAAGTACACTTTAGAACTCAGAAGAATGTTATAGTTCAACTGCAGGCCTGCTATGTTTTGGCAGAACGAACTTTATTTGCCCGCCAATTCACAAGTAGAACGACAATTGAACGCTGAACGCAATAAAGTCTGTTAATATGTCATCTAGTGGTACCGAGAGATTGTGTTTGCCCCCTGATCTTAGGTTAACTTCATACAGAACCTAATTAGGGTTAAACAGGAAAGTTGACTTATTTGTAAAAGGGTCATAAAGGGTATCTACAAAGTACATTGTTAGGTAAATGTCAACGGACTAGGCGGCATTCTTCGACTACAATTTCATTACAATCAAAACCCAATCCAAAGTAAATTACATAAGATTTTAATCCTATGCGAAAGTATGGTTGTTTGTTTGTTTGTCACGTCACAACAAAACAACGGATCGACGTGATTTTTTTGCACAGATATTTAGAGTGCCTAAAAGTGTCACCCGGAAATCCTTTGGGACAAATATTTGTCACATTTCAAAAATATCCACGCAATCGCTTGCTACAGTACCAAAAGAAATTTCAATCAAGATTTTAGGATTTCAAATTGAAAACATCAATTGGAGCCAGCCGCGCGGGAGTTGCGCATTGCATTAGGTATTCAATTTGTAAGTGATTTGTTGGTTATTGATAACAAATTGACTTTTAAAGACAATAGCCCAAGAATGTTCATTATATACCTGAGATTTTGTCTTCTTGGTCATGCTCGCGGGGTAGGTGTAAAACTTAAATAAACCAATGAAATCAAACACGGTCAGACGAAACCATATAAAAGTAAAACCATCACACTTCCGGCAAACGTTTACTAATCCGTATCCGGGAAGGACGGACTATTTAGTAATTACATAGACATGAACGTTTTTAACTTTGTTTTAATAGTATGTGGATAAATTGCAAATAAATTATCAGATAAACCAATGGTTTAATTATTAAAAACTTACATACATAATACGATTTACAGTACGAGCTTTTCCATATCAATATATGTACCTCAATAGAACTCCACTCGTTAGGTAAACCAGAATCCGCATACATTCTTCAAACTAAGACTAAAAGTCCTATTCTAATATAGAGTACCCGGTTGTTGTCTTTATTAATAAAAATACAATACATATAAGAATAATTAATAAGAACTTAGAATCTGTGTCATTTTTTATTAAATATGAATATTCATAATATGAAATTATACCAAAATAGGTAAACCGTGGCGAGAAGTATGACGGGTGTAGAAAATCCGTATTATATCCGAATTCTGAATCTATAGACATACAAATACCATCGGCTAAAAGAGGAACACTAATTCAAGGAAGGAAGGCATATTTTCTTTAAACTACTTAGGCAGATTTACACCCAAAACTATAATCTATTTAAATACATACATAATGCTCAAGACTTATTTCCCTTAGGGTAAGCGGAGACCAACTCGCCACGATCCTGACACACCTGTTTTGCTTCATTCGTATCCATATATATTTTCAGGTATGCTCTTTGATTTTGGGTGTTTATTTCTCCATTTTAAATATACCGTACAAGTCATTAGCGACCTCAGGGTACCCAGCGGAGTTCCACATTTAGCCGCTTTCTTTAAGCTACCCATAAAAAAGTTTCTATTAAAAAAATCTGCATGGTTATGTATATGTTTTGTAGATTACACTTACTCGTAAAATAGAAAATACATTGGTACTACATAAGTCGGGTATTGTATGATATAAGATGGTTAGTCTAAAACCGCATAGAAAATTAACATTTTATGTTTAAATACCACAGTATAGCCTATTGTTAACATTTATTTTGAAGCCATGGAATCGTATAACGACTATATTATTTATGCAGAGTAGACAGAGATTAGGGACTTCAAAGGAAAGGATATATGGACCACCAGGGGTTGATTTCGGCCCTGCAAGAAAAGGGGAACTTAATGATGATAGGCAAAATTTAATATTTGTTAGAAAATTGGGAAGCAAAAATAATGGGAACCTAAGGTGATGACGGAATAGATAGAAAGTGAAGAGAAGGTGGAACAGGTGATCTCTAACCACTAGGATTATCAAAAGAAGGAACTTGAAACTAGGGAGTTCCAGCCATGATTATATAATATATTTATCATATAGCATATCACACCATGTAAAATTGGTTCAAGAGTTTGGTCGTGAAGTGACGTAAGAAAAACATTTGAATATGGGTGCCTTCTAACCTTCTACCACAAACATGGGAAATAATATTGGATTCCATGCCTGTGATTGCTAATCTAAGTGAAGAGTTCAAATATTCAAGGCATTCGAAAAATTAGATCAATAAGAACCCACAAAACCTTGACCTATCGCCAGTAAAATCAATACAGCACACACAAGCTAATTAAATAAAATCATGCTTGTTTCACTGCACACCGCATCCGGGATTATAAATCGCATATAAAAGTGAACAAAAACCGGCCGGCCTCGAACCCCACACAATGCCATATCAAATAGCAACGTCACAGAGGCTGAGCGCCAACAAACCAGGAAACGCGACAATGCCTTTGTACTTTCGCCCGACATGGATCAAATGATCAATTTCGATTTTGTTTAACGACTACAAAAAGCTATTAAATTGAAATTGCTATAAGAAACAAATAGCTAAGAGCATAACCAAGGACTTTGTCTTCCATTCTCCCAAAGACGAATGATTTTGCCAATACCAAGTAATGTTGATATGAATCCAAAACTATTGGGATTAAACTGGATGACGTTCAATAAACACATATAACATAATCACCTTACTTAATAAGGGTAATCTCAACCAATATACCAAGGACCGGGAATTTTGCCAGTGAACTTAGAGATCAAACGTTTTAAAAGAGTGTGCCAGGAGTCAACAAGAGAGGGAGAGTAGAGTACTAATTGAATAAGAAGATGGTTTTGATTCAACAAAACTGACAGAACCTGCAACTGAAATGGCAGTAGTGTTGTTTAACTTGGTTACGGTTGCTCAATTTGCATCCTCTTCTTCTGCATAATTTGAACAACCTTTCGCCGAAGACTAGAACTCTTTGCTCTTAGGTAGTGATTTATTATCATTAACTGATACAATCGTTACATTAACATCTGCTCTGTAAATTGCTTTCTTATGTCTTTTTATCAAATCTAATTTTGTATGTCTCTCTTTTATAATTATTACAAAATGTCCAACACAAATTATATCCGTTTTCTATTTATTATTTATATTTATTATTTTATAATACATAATCAGTCTGCTGGCCTAGTTCTAAAACTCATCTTTTTACAGAAAAACTCTAAACTACATTCCCTTCCTGCGTTTTCTATTTATTATTCTATTGCAAGTCAGTTTTTTGTCGCTTCTTTGCATATCGGGTAATGATCTACTTAAAATATTCAAATTAAAACAGCATTGTCACATTAATTAATATTTACAACTGACCTCGAATACGTTAACAAGTCCTTTAAATTCGTCTGACTTTATAATTATAAATCAATATGGCAATATGTTAATAAAACTAAAGGATTCTGGTTTTTACTTTTTAATTAGATTTAAGAGGAACAAGAAAACTGCATTTTTACAATATTTACCATCTCAATACATACATAAGTTAAGAAAACGAACCTTATGGTATTATTTTGAGATTGTATTATTAATAGACTTTCCGCCCCCGGCTCCGCCCGTGGATATATTCGTAGCTTTCTATTAATGAAATAATTTTTAGAATCGGTTCAGTAGTTTTTGAGTTTATTAATTACAAATTTACAATCAAAAATACAAAAAATCTAATTTTACCTCTTTATAATATTAGTATATTTAATTATCTATATAAATAAAAATTAAAGGCTGTTCGTTGGTAAGCGCATCACTTGAGAACGGCTGGACCGATTAAGGGAAAGAAAAATTGGAAATGTTTCCCGGAATATTGAAAAATTGGGGGAAAACTGAAAATGCTTTGTTCTATTGGATTTTTGTATGAACTTAGACCATAATAGGGGATGAAAATTTACATGAGCTCCACGGGCGAAAAGCTAGTATAGAAAGATTTTAGGTAAGTTAAAGGTAGTATACCAAAATACATTCCTGGATACGATTGTTGCAACCATGGACTCATATCTTTAGAAATAGAACTGTTTTGGCTAACATTATGATTTTTATGGAAACACAACTTAGCTATCTACGAACTCGTATTTTCTTTGTGTCGATTTTTTATAAATTTAATTCTCTTAACGCAGTGTTAAGGACCGTTTGTCAAGGTCATCTCGTATCTGTCAAAAATATCCCAAATCTTAGTTAATCCTGGAAAGTTGAGTTTATTTATACAACATTTCCTTACCACTAGAGAATACAATACCGAGCACGCTTTTCAATCCCGGTATTACGGGACTTTTGATGCGTAATCCCGGGATCCCGGGGCTATCCCGGGATTAGACTATGTGGTTTCTAATTGAGTTCAAATAAATAAAAAATATAATAATTTCTTATAAAATTGTTGCACACTATACTATTTGCCAACACTGATTCATTTTGTACTTGTACTTCAGGATCTGGGGATTTCATACTTTCTCTCGAACTACCAGATTTTAATAGGTTTGGGAAAAAAACACAAAATGTTCTTTACCTATCTAGTCAATATTATGAAATTATGGTCATTGTTAAGACGCAACGGACTACGGAATGCAAAATAGACCTGTTTGTGGTAATCCCGAAAATCCCGAGATTAGCCAAGTACAGTCCCGGGATTTTCGGGGTCAGAAAACGGCCGGGATCCCGGGATTGTATTCACTACTCACCAAACAAATGATAGTTATTATTTTTAATTGGATTGAGCCATATTTTTATTATTTAAGGTTCTAAATAGCCATAGTTTCCAAAACGAGCCTTGTTGCATATAGAACTCTTAATAATGAAAATATGGCTCAATCCAATTTAAAATAATAACTATCAATTGTGTGGTAAGGAAATGTTGTATAAATAAACTCACCTTTCCAGGATTAAATGAGATTTGCCATATTTTTGACAGTTATAAGATGACCTTGACCATGGGCCCTTAAGGAGTTGCATTAATTTTGTAACATCCTTATAGACAAAACTAGATTATATATTCGTGAAATTGTTTCATAACTTCGTTTCAACTTCTCACTAACAACAAGTGATAGAAAATCCGGGAAAATTACAGCTTGAATACAGACAAACAAACAAAACATTTAGTAAATATTAACATTGGAGTGTATTGTGTGGTAACGAGAAAGATGAAAGATGTGTTTATTTTACGATAACAGGTAACAAACTTGTTCACATCACATGACAATGTCGCTCGGGTACAATATGGGTTAACAACAATTTTAATATCTACATAAACACGCTCATAACTAATTACTTATTAGAGATTGATATATGCTACCGCGGACTTTTTTGTAGATTATTTTATTCTACACAATTCTTTCCTACATAATTTTGTTATATCTCTGACGGATTAGACAGCGTACACCATGAAAACGCGCTATAGCTAACTTTTTCCTCGACTTGATTCACTAATACTGTTACTGCTCAGCTCCTTAACATGATAGGTCCATGGTGAATCAACCTATCTAATAGAGAAAGCTGCACCAAAATCCGTAGAGTAGTTTTTGCGTGAAAAGGTCACAGACAGATTGTGATGATGATGTTTTAGCAAAATGTATTGTCTTTGCCCGACCCAGCTATTTGTTTTGTATTTTAGTCTTGGACATTCTCGGACCGGGTATTCCTTGGCTGGCCATTATTGACCTTTGAGTCAAAACGAAAGATGCCTTTTTGGTCATGGCCTACCCTTGAATACTTCTGAGTATATATACCAAAAGAGGCGTCAAGCTGAAAGTCACCGAACAATTTTTTCTGCCACTTTTGCTTGTAGAATCCCAGTTCTACGAGTAATAAATGTATGGTTTAATAGTTACATGGTTATTGCATGTTGCTTTTTTCTTCCTCTACACTTACCTGTAACAAAAAATATATGTATAAATACATAATAGACCATGCTTGATGGCATGAATGTGTAGCATCAGTGGCATGTGGCATGGCCTAAAAGAATTACATAATGTTGAACTAATTAAAATTTAGTGTCTCGCAGTAAAAGGTATCAAATTAAGATTACAGTCCCTCGAAAACATAAACTATACGATTAACTTAATGTTATGCCGTTTCTTATAATTACTAAGAAATATGTGCTTTAGGAAGGTACCGTTATATTTTATAGTTGAGGTAGACAGGATTCTTTACAAAAAATAATCTATACCTACTAATATTATAAAGAGAAAAGATTTGATTGTTTTTTTGTTTGTTTGTTTGCATTGAATAGGCTCCGAAACTGCTGGCCCGATTTGAAAAATTATTTTACCGTTGGGAAGCTACACTATCCTTGGTAGACACTTGAAATTTTCACAGAGTATGTATTACTATGGCCGCTATAACAAATAATAAAAATAAAATAAAGTTAAAAATTAACTGGCGCAAATTTTTTTACTAAACTATATTTTTTTTAATATGACGTAATGATAAATATTGTACGGTGGTACGGGACCCTTCGTAATTTATAAAAAGGAAAAATTGTTATGATTGTCACATTTCCAATTTTTAATCCACTCTTTGTTATCGTTTCTTATTTAGGAAATTATTTTCTATCCGAAATATCCTTGAAATATCTAATTATTATAATGATTTATTGTATATATTTTTTGTTGACGGGTTGCCTTACAGCTCCCGAAACCGTGTTATCGGTTCAAGGGTACCTAGGTACCCAAATATTTATAACATTTTCTAAATTATGTGATGAAACCATACACTGCCATGTCAAAAGGCTTCTTGGATTTTATTAATACATATATTATACTTGTGGCTGTCCGCGGTTTCACCTGCGTGGAAATAGATCCAAAAAGAAATAATCCCGTGGCTGTAATTTGCCCCTCCCCCGCCCGCTTTCGCGATATAAAAAGTAGTAGGTATATGTCATTATCTGACCCCTAAACTACCACTACGCAAAAATCATGTCGATCCCGTGAAAAACAAAAACAAATATTATCCACGGGAACCAAAGTAGCCAATGTGCTATTTCAGACTATAATCTATCTCTGTGCCAAATTTCATCCAGATCCGTTCAGTAGTTTTTAGCGTGAAAGAGTAACAAAAAATATCCACACAAACTTTCGCGTTTATAATATTAGTGGGATAGTTTAAAACCTATACCTACGTTTTCAGAATTGAGACTATGTCTATAGATAAGATAACAAATATAGTAATCTAGTGTTTAAGTTAAGCTAAATCTAGAACGGTTTAGATAAGTTGATATCTTCTAAGAATCTGATTTAGCATGTAACGAATTTGTCTGTGGCGCGGCCACAGAATAGAATAAATATCGGTGTTGTGGGCGCGAAGCGATCACACAGGGTTCAAATTCGTTATTTGATTTAGAAATAGAATAGATTTCATTACAAAGTCTAGCCGTGAGCACAGCCAAGTTGGATAGAGATGAACCGTGGGAAGAATAGTAATAGGTTGTTATATTTATTTTGTTATATAAACAGAGCTGCGAGCCGTTGGTGAATTTAAAAAGTCTGTGATCATGTTGAAGGTGGAAGAAAAGAAAATCAGGGGAGAACAGACCGAGACCGCGAGCAGGGTGGACGTGGACTCAGGGTGTAGCGCGGGTGCGCGTCGCCGGAGCAATGGTCGGCGTGAGGGCCGAGAGCCTGTCGCCGAGGCGCAACAGCGCCATACCTCCATGGACGCCGGGACTGCGAGGCAGGGCGTGCAGTCAACATGAGGGGCTGCGAAGATCAAAGGGCCAGCCACGCCAGGGGCGGGGCTGGACCAGCATCTCTGGGCGCGCGACCTACCGTCGCGCCGCCCGACTCCAAGACGGCGCGAGAGGCGTCGGTCGGGCCGTTGAAGACTATCAACGGACCCGGGGCTCCACAGACAGAACCACGGCCGACACTACTTCACTAACGCCTGGAAGAAGATGAAGAACTGTGACAGGACAATGTAGCTTGCCAGTCGGATGGAAATTAGGAACAAGTGTTGTGACTAAATATATAGTGTGTGAAAATAGATCGTGGGTTCATATTTATACTCCTGGTAGGATCCTGCAGTGGCAACATGTAGGTAGGCCCGACCCCCCTGTAGAGCTGAACTAGCCCGGTATCTCACTTCTCTTTCTATCTCTTCTTCTAAGCTCACCCCCTATCTTCTTTTTGTGATGTTTAGAAGCCCTAGGGCTCCCAAAACGTTACAATGGCGCCCAACAGGATAACCTAGTTTAAGCCTACATGGGAGTCTACTTTTTCAGTTTATAAATAATTTTTGTGCGCATCTAAATTTAAATTTTTCAGTAGACTAATAATAATAATGTTTTTGATTTCATGTTTTGTTGCTAGCAGAGTATATGCCCTGCAGGATCTATTGGAGTCCAGGAAGCTGGAAAAGTTAATTTTATTTTTAGCATGAACTGAATTTTTTTAAATTGTGTGTTAACTACCCGTAATTAAATTTTTGCAGTCAACCACCATCAAGTTGTAAAGAAAATTTTTGACTCAAAGCCCTGTAGGGACAAGTTATTCATAGTGGTTGGGAACAACAGAATTAGGGATCGTTTATTGTGTTTTAAGATTTTAAGTTAGGTTATAGTTAGTGTAAACAAATCCCTTAATTTTAATTGCCTTTTTTTTGAGTGATGTATAGTGATTTTGTTGTAATATGTTTTCATTTTTTTACTTCAGGGCTGAAGAAGCGGTACAGTAGTCCTCATAGCTGGTGGTGCCAGGCAGGGGGTACAGGTACCGGGAATTCTTTATCCAACCTAGCAGCACAAACTGTAAGTAATGGAACATATTAAATTTTTGTGCTCACTGCTAGGTAGGGGTTTATACTTTAGTTAGTTTATCGGTTGTAAGTTTTTTCAGACAGAGAAAGTTGGGGTAGAAGCGAGAGTGAGTTCAGTTGAAGAATTTAAAAAAATATAGCAAGGTAGTGTGAGAAAATACAGAGTACAAAGGGACAAAGCATGAAGGTATAGTGAATTTCATGGAACGAAGTAAATTGTGCCGCGAGGGTTTAGTTAGTTGGGGAGAGTAGAGAGTAAAGCATGGGAAATGCATAGTTAATGAACGTCGAGGAGTTTGACATGCCAGGAGGGGAATAAACCAAATTTATATCGGTCCTTATCTTGGATTTGTCCGACAAATCGTTTTTATAGTCTAGAAGCGACACGGTAGGCAGATTACCCCGCTTGTATTCTGGCTAAGAGAAACTGGACATATCAGCTTGGTCAAAGAATACTCGCCTACATTTGTTTTACACGGATAGCAACTTGAACTATATTTGTATTATAGGTGTGAGAAAGTCATACTATAATGTTCATACCACAAAGGAGAAACAAACTCACTGGGCAAACTGAAGAATTAGTAAAAATTAAAACTGTACACACATACTCCACTACTTGCTAAGATTAGTTAATATATACACATAGAAAATGGGATATATTTTTCTGGTTCTTTTTCAGTAACAGGCTTGCACCAGGATTTGTCAAGTGCAAGGTTGTTAAACCCATATCCAACAATGCCCACTTGCTACAGACCTTGGACACTGGGAAATGGCCACTTTCCATGTCTAAGTTTTTGTTGAAACCATCCTCAGAGTAGGACTACAGGTGGGAATTGTCACATTACACACATAGAAACAGACACACATTATGTATATTTATATCTAGAATGAATTTCTTCACAAATTTATTCTTTTGACCCATATTATTATTTTATTTACACTGAACACGATAAACACAGAAGAATGTATGAGATGAATGGGTTAAGGGGATCCGTGAATGGCTTGCAACACAAACAAATATCTTGAATTATAGTTTATTTATATATATAAAATATATGACAACAAGTATCAGTCTCAATGAGAGGCAACATTAACCTGAAACAAGAAAGATAATGGTAAGGATGATGATAAAAAATATCAAGATCTGATGATCTGATATACCACTTCATTAAGTATATAGGTTGCATAAAACTAAAGAAAGTAAATGGGGTAAACAGACTCTTGAAAAATTGAAAGTTTTTGAAAACAATTTTGAGTAAAGAAAATTCAAACGTTGTTAAATATGCGCATTAGTCTTAATTTAGATTAATCACTTTATTTTCAGCTGAATTCATATGTGTTTAATGTATAAATACTTTAAATATAGTATTTCTTTTAGTTTTTTTAAGTGTCTACTTCTATGTAAACAATAACCATAGAGTAGACAACGGGGTAAAGTTTTTTTTTTAGGTTGCCATAGGTTAAAAACAAGAGTGTGTAGTTTTTAATTTTTTCGTGTTATAGATTAAATTTTTATTAACGTTATTTTTGGCTTACAAAAGAAAAATAAATGTAGAAAAAGGTGAGGAATAATATGCAGCACAAGGAAAAATAAAACAACCGGTACAAAAGTTGTTTTTTTTTCTTTTTTTTCGATTTTTCTTTTGTTTTATTTAATAAAGAGTGTTGTAACGAATTTGTCTGTGGCGCGGCCACAGAATAGAATAAATATCGGTGTTGTGGGCGCGAAGCGATCACACAGGGTTCAAATTCGTTATTTGATTTAGAAATAGAATAGATTTCATTACAAAGTCTAGCCGTGAGCACAGCCAAGTTGGATAGAGATGAACCGTGGGAAGAATAGTAATAGGTTGTTATATTTATTTTGTTATATAAACAGAGCTGCGAGCCGTTGGTGAATTTAAAAAGTCTGTGATCATGTTGAAGGTGGAAGAAAAGAAAATCAGGGGAGAACAGACCGAGAGACCGCGAGCAGGGTGGACGTGGACTCAGGGCGTAGCGCGGGTGCGCGTCGCCGGAGCAATGGTCGGCGTGAGGGCCGAGAGCCTGTCGCCGAGGCGCAACAGCGCCATACCTCCATGGACGCCGGGACTGCGAGGCAGGGCGTGCAGTCAACATGAGGGGCTGCGAAGATCAAAGGGCCAGCATCTCTGGGCGCGCGACCTACCGTCGCGCCGCCCGACTCCAAGACGGCGCGAGAGGCGTCGGTCGGGCCGTTGAAGACTATCAACGGGCCCGGGGCTCCACAGACAGAACCACGGCCGACACTACTTCACTAACGCCTGGAAGAAGATGAAGAACTGTGACAGGACAATGTAGCTTGCCAGTCGGATGGAAATTAGGAACAAGTGTTGTGACTAAATATATAGTGTGTGAAAATAGATCGTGGGTTCATATTTATACTCCTGGTAGGATCCTGCAGTGGCAACATGTAGGTAGGCCCGACCCCCCTGTAGAGCTGAACTAGCCCGGTATCTCACTTCTCTTTCTATCTCTTCTTCTAAGCTCACCCCCTATCTTCTTTTTGTGATGTTTAGGAGCCCTAGGGCTCCCAAAACGTTACAAGCACAAGTTGTTAACCTTTTACAGTTCAAAATTTTCATGCAAAAAATGTGATTAGGTAATTATGTTTTTTTTAATAAACTCACGACTAAATGAATTAATTACATTATAAAGACATCAAAATATAGCAGTCAATGCCGGCACGAGGCAGTGTTAAAAAAAGGGGTTAAAATTTTGAGTTCAACTATAATCACGCCTTTTACCCCAGGATGGGTAGGCAAAGACAATCGAATGCCATTGGCTACGATCCTGACATCATTTCACATCTTTCTTCTATCTCTGAGCTAAATATATTATTTCTCAAACGTGTTTTTTTGTCGGTATCAAATATATCTCTTAATACTGTATCAAAGATAAGGTTTGATACGCCATTTCGATGATTATTTTTACCTCTAATGACAAAAAATATACAAACAAATCAAAATTAATTGTTTCTTTTAAAATCAGACTAATTTATTTATTTTGTAGAAGACGCCATCTGTTGGAGATCAGTTGAACTATTACACCAATATTGACTGACACCACTAACACATCTAAGTATATTTATATATGTATAAACAGAACAACGAAATTCTATATCTACGGGATAAATTCTAATGTCACTTAAAAAAAATCATAGGCGATGCCGGGGCTAAAAGCTAGTTTTATTATAAAGACAGGCAACGACCCTACGAATCTGAGACTACGAGGTTACTTAACCACTTATCCATATTTGTGATAATAGAATTTTGCTATTTATCTCTAAGTACGTGTTTTCTAGATAGTTTTGATCTCCAATTTTATTTCGACATTATCTTCATGTTACGTGACATTTTTAGATTAATGTTATCATCATATCAATTTCATAGTGTAAATAATTAAGTTGGAAGCACGACTCGCGCGCTCAGGGTCCCGTACCATTTTTCGGTCAGAACTTTAAGACAGGAGTGGGCTGTAACTGCTTATAACGAGCCCTTTTTACATCCACTTCCAAAAAAAGAAGGAGAAGGTTCTCAATTCGGACCGTATTTTTTTTTTTTTATGTATGTATGTACATCGATAACTCCGCCAATTGTGAACCGATTTTCATGGTTTCTTTTTTAATCGACAGATAATTCTTCCGGATTGGTCCCATTTTTCTCTCATAAAAATTGGTTCATTAGTTTTTCAGAAATTTTGAAAAAACTGACTTTAAAAGTACATTTTTCTTGATATCTCGATAAAATAAGTACCGATTTTGACAACTTATTTTTTTTAAGACATTATAATTTCTCGACATTATCTCACAGACATATGACGAAAATCGGTTCAGTAGTTTTTCAGAAATTCAAAATTATGTATCAGAAAAAGCCTTAGCAACGGTTGCTATTGACACGAAGTTGTCAATTTTCGTGACGATGGTCTAGCGGTTAAATGTAATGGGGAGTCATAGGATGCACAAGCACATGGTTCAAATCACATCCACAGCGTTTTTTTTTTTTTAATTTTTCATCAATATTTTTTTAGTTGCGTTATTATTTGTCTCTCAAGGCAGCAAAATCACTTAAAAGGGTAAAATAAACCTTTTAAAAAAAAGTGCACCGACTTCAAAAATTTGCACTGAAAAGTAAGAAATAATAAAAATTTCGTCGTAGAATTTGAAGACGGTTGGTGTCAAATTAGAAACAACTTAGTTCCCAAATTCACTAATATAGACAATTCATTAGGAACCTATGAAGTACTTACATACAAACATAGATAATATTGAACAGATCTTTATCTTCTTAGATACCTATTTACTTAGTTTTGTATCCTAATTTGGCACCAACAGTCTTCAAATTCTACGACGAAATTTTTATTATTTCTTACTTTTCAGTGCAAATTTTTGAAGTCGGTACACTTTTTTTTAAAAGGTTTATATTTGATAAGTCACATGATTCACTTGAAAAAAGTATTATTTTTACATTCGAATCTTTCCTCCAAAATCGAATTAAGCTATACGACCGTGATTGGGTCATAAAACTCTATATAATATGTTCATACCAAGTTTCAATATGTTTTGTCCAGCAGATGAGTTTTTCATCGGAGATGTTCAGAAGTTTAGTTCCAAACTGAACAGGCTGTTAAAAATTACTGAAAACCAACGCTCTGGCTTGGCAATATTGAAAGAATGAAAGCTTTCCAAAAAAATGTATATATAGCAGAACTGCAAGGTAATGCTGACAGAGACTTATTGAACATATAAAAAATTTATTGATTGATGGAAATATTAAAAGAACATGTATGAAAGAAGAGAGGTATGTTAGGATCGTAGCATATGTCATTCGATTGTCTATGCCTACCCCTTTTGGGATGAAAAGCGTGACCTGATTCATGAATATGATCCATAGGATGCATACAGAAACCTGGGTCCTAATCAAACCCAAGTCTTCAAAGACCACTACGCTATAGTTACATAAGTCTGTCACCTTATTCTTACGTAGCACATTCACGCCACGTTAGAAAGCCTCAAAGATAGAAACGAGATAATGCTTCATGCTTCCTTGGGTACAGTGCATCGAATTTCAACAAGTCAGTTTCTACTGCACAAAATGCATCTATTTTTATTCTAGTGTTTTTAATATATCATCACGACCTTATATACCTTGCGGTGTATTCAGAGTGGTAACAATGTCTAGATTCCGAAAGTAGTCCTTTTTTAACCGACTTCAAAAAAAGGAGGAGGTTCTCAATTCGTCGGAAGCTTTTTTTTATGTATGTTCCCCGATTACTTGAAGACGTTCGAACTCATCAAATTTTATAGGCACAATTGAAGCGATTTGCGGTTTTTTTTGTGACTTGTGCATTTGCTTTCGGAAAGCACACTTTTCAGTGCATAATTTTTGAAGTCGGTACATATTATTTTCCCATCCTGTAATTTACAAAAACGTTTCTAGTAGATCCAACCGAAATAACGTTTTCCCTCATACAAATTTGAACATACCGTTGTTGCACCTCTATTATTTTAGATAGGTATAGAGTTATTTTGAAAAATCCTACAAGACTTGTTTTATTCCTGATACACTCAGAGAAACAATTTTCCAATTTTATTTCCACCACGAACGTAGTCCCTAGGAAGTAAAAAGGTATTCAAACGTAGAACTTAGCTAATGAGAACACAAGGGCTCGTTGTCTGTCCGTCCGGTCATCAGTTAGATACAAACGGCTAATAGGTAACTGTACCAAAGAATTACTTGAATACAGGCAAATTATGAAACCTATGGTAGAACTGGCTCCCACAAGTTTAGTGCTGTCTGTCTGTGACTTTTTCACGCAAAAACTACTGGACGGATTTTGTTGCGGTTTCCACTATTAGACAGGTTGATTCACTGGGAAGGTTTACGAGTATTAAACATGGAGCTATCATGTTTAGGAACTGAGCATTAACAGTATAAGTAAATCAAGTCTGGAAAAAAGTTAGCCACAGCGAGTTTTCATAACGTATGCCGTCTAATCTGTCAGAGATTTGACAAAATTATGTAGGAAAGATTTGTGTATCGTAAGTCCATACTTATTCTAAAAATAATAGATACTTTAGAATACTTCTGTTAAGGCTCCTATATCCATAATTTTTGTGGGATAAACTTTTCCTAATTTCTCTGTAAATAATCCACCCATGTCACTCTAATTTAGCATATAGTTACTTATTCAATAGGTATATCTAAGTGAAATAGCTGTTATTTTTTCAATGGGTTTTATTGAATACAAATTATGGATATAGGGATCTAGGTGCATTTTGCAGCAACAGGCTATGGCCACACTGCAAGGTATAAAGACCGTGATAATGTGTTTTGTTTTGTTTATAACAATTTAGATTTAAAGAAACCGTTACTAGCTAAGCCGATTCAATATAAAATAAAATAACGCATGAAATGTCATTTCCGTAGTTTATAACAGTTTTTGCTATCACAACGGCAAGTGGCATAAGTGTTACTAAATGTGAAAATAACTGTTGTGGCCAGCGGTTGCATTATTAGCTTGCAATTTCAGTTAATTAAATTCAGTTGCGCGGTGAGAAAAGGGACGTGTTGACAACACCACTTTTGTAACTCGAAATTTAAGAAAAAACTAAATTCAGTTGCGAAATACGTTAATAACCTTTGTAAAAACAATTTCTCACTTTTACGGATTTATGGTTTATGACGATAAAGTCAGCTAAATATGGAAGAAAACAGGTTTTTTTTAATTTAAAATGAAAAAAGAGCTCGTCTTAAACGGCTCGCACATTACACATCCGAGCGTACACAGAGTAACCAATCGGACGCACAGCAAAATGTGTGGACCCTATGATCCAATGATAACATCGCAAGAACCTCAAAATTCTAATCATTTAAATATTTGATCATAGTACTCTTCCGGTTAGATACGCATTCCTGTTCCATTTCAAGAAATTTCTCATTACAATAAATGGTGTATCATAAACAAAGGGAGATCTAAGATGTTCCACATTAAAAAAACTGGGACGTAACCGTAAGCGTTTTTTTTATATTCGGCTACAAAACATTGGAAAATTATTAGTATGGTTCACAAAGTGGTAGTCTGTGATTATTTATTTGAAATTTATATGAATGTGACGTCACGTGACCGGATGTATGAAGGACCGGAAGAATATTTTTGTATTTATATAGTAAAAAAGATATATTTATTAAATAAATGAATAAACATTATTTTCAGTGATTATACGTAATTTAAAAATATGATTGTGTATTTATTTTCTTTCTAACACCCTATTTATAAAATTGTTATAAATTCTCTCTCTCTCTCTTTCTTCATTTGCCCTTAAGCTCCCGAAACCGTGTTACGGTTCCAGGGTACCCAGCGGAAGACCTAGTCTCCCTCGTTTAGCCGATGGTATTTGTGAGGCTATATCTAACGAGTTATAAATTGCACTTGTGAAACAGGCCCTTAATATAATTACAACAGTGTACACCTTGAATACTAAGCTGTGGGTGCATTGCCCTTAATTGTTTTGATTGCTACCAATTATTATCACATTATTTTATTATATTTGTTAAATATAGTAACATAATAGGTAGAGAGATGGCGACAGAAAGTAGTTGTAAGCACTTGCCGGCAGAAAACCTCTTTTTCGTGTAGTCTGAGCCCCCTCCTAAAATTCTAACTAATATTTGTTTCTTTGTCCTTCCGTCATACTAAAACGGAGCAAAGTGTGACATCGAGAGTTACATAGGCTACTTTTTATCCCGGGAAATATCTCATTCACATATTATCTTTATTCTTACCTTGTTGTAATGCTGTTTAACCTCTGTTGACGGTATCACAATAAATATATCTTTCTTCCCCTACGTTCTGATATTATATTATTTCTGACATCTATTGAGATTGAGAACGGCTGGACCGATTGCCCGTTCAATTGGAAAATTCGAGATTTTTGTATGAACTCAAGACCATAATAAGGGATGAAATTTAATATGGGATCCACGGGCGAAGCTGGAGCGGAAAGCTTTGTATTTAATGTTTTTTTTTTAAATATATTCGCGGTTTTTTGTACCTACATTTTTGAGAGTTATTCTTACAATCACAAAGTTTTTTATAATAAAAAATCTATGTACATTATCCGACAAACCGTCTTTTCCATCTACATACCTCAACAGAGCTGGCTACTCGTTAGGTATAGGCTTAAACAAATCTCATTGGCTAAATGTGAAAGACTTTGATCAAGCTGCGAGTGGTGAAATTTAGAGGGTTGCAATATGATATGGGTGTTGTTCTGATATTTCTGCTTATCCCTATGGCAACAAGGTGTGAAGGTATGTTACTATTACATAAGTTATAAATACTTTAGGGAAAGTAGCAACAAAGTACTGTATTACTCGAGTCTATATCTAATCAATCATTCGAGAGCATATTTACGTCACTCACTTCCTAATATCTAATGTCTAGAAACTTCAAGTAACATTGAATGGAATAAAAAATTATTTAAAAATAGAAAAAATGGAGGTTCAAATTAATTTTCTCGAAGTTATTTGAGATCGCTTGAGATGAGCGATAGGAAATAGCTGCTAATAACACATCAAGTTATTGTTTCGGAGGACAGGTAAATGCGCATTTCGTCTGAGTACCTCCGTCAGGTTCTGATTAATATGGGCAACGGGCTAGAGTTAAACATTGTTACCCTGATCATGACATAAAATGACTAACTTTTGTATTTCATAATTTAGTGACCTTTTCACCATTAGATAAGTTGATTCACGAAGATTTACGAGTATTAAACATGGACCTATCATGTTTAGGAGCTGAGCATTAACAGTATTAAAGAATCAAGTCGGGGGAAAAGTTTGCGCGTTTCCATGATGGTCTATCTGTCTAATCCGTCAGTGATATAACAAAATGGTGTAGGAAAGAATTGTGTAGAATAAAATTATCTACAAAAAGTCCGCGGTAGCATATATCTATCTTTAATAGATGAGAGTAAGAATAAACATATTAGTAAGGATATAATTTTTTTTATAAACCGACATAGTATCCGTGCAAATCCATTTGAGATACGTCATAAATCCAACCCTAAAGGTGCCCACTCATTGGTCCAATCGCCGGCGCGCCGCCATACGGTCCACCGAAATCGACCACAGACTCGTCGCAATTCTTATCGCGCGGCCCACCATCCGTTTTCAAATCGTTGTATTTGTGGTTGATGACACACACATCCACACGCCTTTGTTTAATCGAATCATGTGTGTCTGTGTGAGTGAGTGAATTGCATGTGATCTAGATCATACGGCGGCCGGATCGAAAATGTTCTGTGAGATAACGGACCAGTGCGTGGGCTACTTTAGGCACTGCAAATCTCAATGAAATGCAGGTGTGTACATAAAAATGTATATAAAACTTACAAGAAGTGGTCTGCGTTAGCGGTTGGTCTATTAATAACATATCGACCGACTAACCGTGCGTGCGTGGCGCCATGACGCCGGTTGCATTTCCATCCATCACTCTTACATTCCTAAGGTCATACATATTTCTGATATCTATTCATCTACAATCTATGTATGCCTTTTATTTATCCCCATATCGGAGGCAGAGACAAGCGAATGTCATTTTCTGTCAATACGTCCAAGGTAAAATTTTGAGTTTTGAGGTACAAATTTCGGTACAAATATATATATATAACTACATAACTTTCATCAATGATACAAATAACATGATGCAGTAAATATATTCAATATTTTATGTTCTTGATAAAATACTCAAAATAATTTCAACAAGTCTCTTTTTTAATAATTTTGTACCATTTTCGTTTAATTTAATTAAATGCTTAAATTACTTTGATAATTTTCTCAGTTGTGTCTGTGAGCTGTGTACTTTTAGTAGTTGCCTCAATATCTAGTATTAAACCGTGACATGATGGGGAATCCAGATTAATCCCGTCCGCGCTGTGATAGTTGTGATTAATATGGCATATCACGGTTGGCGGGATCATCTTAAATACCAATTAATCGGCTTTATACACTATAATACTTGACATTGGCAAATCATCGAAGAAGCTTCTCACATACAATCCTTCAAACATATCCTTTTCTAGCCAGTAAAGGGCCCAATCTAAACTCTGTGGTACAAAACTCTAGTTTCTGCCTATGCCGATAGAATGTAACCGTGAACATACATATTAACACTATATTTTCATAGTAATTCAATGTACTTATTACCATCCCACTGGCATGCAACAAATCACAACTATGACCATAATTCATAGTATGTCCCGTCATAACTTAGTTCTCAATTAGGGTCGACTTGGACGTTTATTGAGGAAGTTTAACCTATAAATACGGGTACTAAATTCAATTTACATAGTTATTTATTGTTTTTTGTTGTACATTGGCGGGTTTCTTTGTTGGTTTAAGGGAGTTGAATGTGTGAAGCAAGTAATGAATGATGTTCTTTTATATTTTATAGTGAACTTAGTTATTTCCTCCCACGCGAATTGTGTAAAGTAGCCCACGCACTGGTCCGGTATCTCACAGAAAATTTTCGGTCCGGCCGCCGTATGATCAAGATTGAACACAGGCCACACATTAGCAATGTAAATCATACGATCTAGATCATATGCAATTTACTTACTCACACAGACACACAAGATTCGATTAAACAAAGACGTGTGGATGTGTGCGTGACAGATCGTTCCGGCCATCGAAATCAACCACAAATACAACGATTTAAAACGGATGGTGGGCCGCGCGTACAAGAATTGGACGAGTCTGTGGTCGATTTCGGTGGACCGTATGGCGGCGCGCCGGTGATTGGACGAATGAGTGGGCACCTTTAGGGTTGGATTTATGACGTATCTCAATTGTCTCCAGATTTTACATCTTTTAATCGGGGAACATACATAAAAAAAATAAAAAACAATTCCGACGAGTTGAGAACCTCCTCCTATTTTTGAAGTCGGTTAATAAAAATGAAATAAAGCCGTTGCTGAGCGACGCAAAATTTCATATGAATTTTCTTCTCGTATATCTGTACGACCACAATTATGTACTTTCGGCCCTGTTTTTGATGAAGTAAATTACTTAGTAAGCTCCTAAGCAGGTGTCACTTTTTTCAGGGAACAAATTGTAGCTGGAATTTAAAAATGGTATAACCATTAATTGATTAACAGTAAGCGACCTACATGGTCAATGGTCACATACCTCTAATGACACTAAATACCATTTAACTACTAAATCAGTAACCTTACTAATTATAGTACAAGGATGTCAATGGAACGCCGTTAACTTTAACGGTAGGTGTTTAACCGCACTTTTTAATGGAAAATTATGGAAAAATTAAACTCCGTTTAGCTAGTGGTTTATATGGACAATAATCCAATTCAATGGCAGGCAGGTCTACGGAGAATAAAAAGTGGGGGGCCACATATTTAGGGGACCTCTGATTCAGAATAATGTAGCTTGATATAAATGTGAAGGAATGTTGTAAATTGTTTCAGTAGTTTCAGTATAAATTTTGCAGGCCTTTTTTTATAACGCGGTCAAGTGAACAGTTAGGGCGCGATTTTATATTTGTAAAAAATTACAAATTGGAAAAAATAAAGAATTTTTGTAATCAGATTTTTTAATTAAGCAAGTTGCAGAGATCTTTAGAGCTGCAAACGTGTTATATACGTCATTTGCGTAAATGAGGAAGGTGTAACAATGGATGACTTACAGCATTTTTTTAGTTTACCATTCCAATGGCTTCATAATCAACCCAGATTTGTCTACCAAGATCTGTCCTAGGTTTAAATATTATAGTTAGGTGATATCTAGATACCTTGGTGCGTCGGTGGCCGAGTGGTTAAGACGTCTGGTATTAACTGGGCAGACCACGGTGTCGATTCTGGATCCCGACCAGTGAGTTTTTTTAATTTTAAACTTACGTACCTAATCCGACAAACCACACTTAGAGGCTTTTCCATCAAATATACCTCAACAGAACTTGCCATTAGCCTCGCAAATACCATCGGCTAAACGAGGGAGATTGGGAGGAGATAGACTGACACAAAACATTGATGTATTACTTTATTAAGGGGGTAAGTTTACAACAGGTAAACATAAAAATAAATGTACTTACGTTCAGATTGTCCGGATTTGTGTGACCAGAATCTGTAAAGAAAAAATATATTAAAAAGTTGCCATGAATCATGAGATCAAAAATGACCAATGGAGAGAATTTTTAAAAACTTTTTACAGGGAATGGCCGAATGGTTACGACATCTAGTATTAACTAGGCGGACCACGGCTCGATCCCGCCATGTAGGGTTTTTATAATTTAAAAATTACATAATCCGACAAACTTTTCCATCTCTATATACCTCAACAGAAGCCACTCACAAATACCATCGGCTAAAAGATGGAGACTGACCGCTGAGTACCCTGGGGCCAAAAATCATAAAATAGCGATGATGCTAATATTATACTATAGAGGAAGTTAGTCTCTGCCTATCACAATGTGATACAGGCGTTATATTACAAAGGGTCAATTAACCGATCTCTTCTGTAACGTTGTTTGTTACGTCAACGATATGGCGATTAACCGATTCGCATACAAAAATCGATTATGTTTAATCGATCATCCGTTGTACTGACGTTAAAATTGGCGTCTTTCGAGGTCAGATCCGATGGTGAAATTGTTGGTTTGATGAAATTGACAAAAGGTTATTTTGTGGTTATGAATTAACCTAAAACCATGGATCGTGATTCGCCTTGGTACCTATGCTTTGGAAAAAACACGTTTAAATGCTTCAGTGAGGAGTCCTATTTTGTACACATGAACAACACACACCTTCACGGCTTTCATACCTTGCGGTGTGGCCAGAGACACCTGTAACAGGGTCAGTTGTCATCATTGAACAGAACAGGTGGCAAGCCTGCAGACGTAAATATCTGTTATGTTTAGAAGAAGTGCCCTTAAGGGGCCGCCTCATGATTTTTGTCCCATACAAATCAGATGTTTACGCGATAACTGTGCTAGGCTCGAAATAAAAATTGCTTTTTAAAGATAAATAAATTCTAAAGTTTATAATGTAAAGAAAATAACCAAAATCAGTTACACCTAAGTTTATGAAGCCTTGAAAATCCTAAATTTCACGCGTATTTCAGCCAAGTTTGCGACTCGAGTTCTCTTAATATATTTACTAATTTTAAATTTTCTCGACATTAAAAGATAGATAATTTCACATACTTTAAGAATACACTAACTAGAATTTGATAATTTTAATAGTTTTTGTAAAAACATTGAAAAGCCGAAGTCCTTTTCGTGTTTTTCAAAATACCGATTTTGTTGAGAAATCCTACTTTCTCATATTTCTGGTATTTGAATATTGGTCTGTCTTATCCTTGGTTACCTTATCGATTTTAATAGTAGTCCATCCCGCTCACATTTTTCTAAAGAGATATTGACAAAATAAGCCGCGCGTAAAACTGAGTTCGTTGCGCTGTGATGCGTCGACTTAAGGACCATTGGTATAGCCTAACGAGCCTTGCATTTTGGAAACTATGGCTATTTAGAAGCCTAAATAATAAAATTATGGCTAGTGCTATATGCTGTCATACAATAAAAAAATCTAAGGTCACCACCACACCTAATTAGGTACTACTATAGTTTATTTTTCTCTATTACCAGTAGTACCAGAGTACCACTGATATACTTAATCATTAACTTTCCAATTATGGTGTGATCTGAAACACATCTATTGGCGCGCCTTCGGGGTAAGACCCATTGTGTGTGCGTTGCGCGTACATACTATATACTTCGTTGCTTCTCCGACTACAGCATACTTGAAGCAGCATACGTGACGGCCACCTTTTTAAATTATTCCATCAAAAACGCTGCTCATGTTCAGAGATAACCAAGATCGAATCCGGGAGCCACCCTACAAAAGACAACATGTTCTGAATTCGTAACGAACGCTATTAAACCAATTACCGGCGACACGACGACGCAATGTCGTGATGAGTGCAAGTAAAAAAATTGCGTGACATTTCTACATTCTGCGTCGCGGATGGATGAACTTTGGATGAGGTAATTTACTCTAACTAACTAATATAGTCTGTTTGTGCGTCGGTGGCCGAGTGGTTAAGACGTCTGGTACGATACCGGATCCAGGCCATGTACCAAAGTTTTTACAAATTTAATTAAAAACTTATGTACAAAATCCGACAAGAGACTTTTCAATCTAAATAGCCTCACAAATACCATCGGCTAAACGAGGGAGACTTGGTCTTCCACTGGGTACCCTGGAACCGTAACACGGTTTCGGGAGCTGTAAGGCAACCTGTGGAGAAAGAAAGAGTGTGTTTGTCCTTTTGCCACGTTTAAATATAGCAACGATTCTACGTGATTGGAGAGCCGGAGAGTAACATAGGGTTATTTATTTTCAGGAAATCCTACGGGACTTTTTGACAGATTCCAAAAAAATCTACGGACGTGGTGGTAAATACCTATGATAAGACATTTCTGAAACTTCTAAGCTATATAGCAGTAGCACAAAATGACGTTTATTTGAGACGAGATCTATCTGTTACCAATGGGGAACAAAACTAGAAGCTAATTGCAGATGGAGCTCTAGGCCACGGTCCCCAGATAACTGTCAATTGTGTTGGTTTTTTTATAGTGTGGAGGTTTGTTTTGGTATTCCGATATGAACGAAAGTCTCATACGAATGGTAAAATGGCTGTGTTATTAAATAAAATATTATTATTTAATATGCAGCACACCTAGTCATAGTACATATATAAAAACTTTAAAAAAACTCGCAATCTTTATAACTCGAACACTTATAACTCGAGAACGGCTGGACCGATTTTCATGGTTTTTGATTTGTTGTATTTGTATCCGTCCCGAATAGCAAAAAAATGATTTAAAAAATCATTTTCTCAAACATTTTCTATGGAACGACTTTTTTTATTTCAGAACGGATTGATGACAGAAACAAAAATTCAACTGTCAAATCGATTTGTTTTAATGCTTCAAGTTTTGATTTCAATCGAGCAACAGTTGAAGTAGGGGTTAGGGTAGTGGTAGGAGTTGGAGTAGGGGTGAATAGCAGGCAAGCCAACATTTGGGCAGGACAAATAAAATTTATACTATTTGTATGGCGTATGACAGTTTTAACAAAAAGTAACTTAAATCGCCCTATGTCGAGATAAAAATGCAGTTATCTACCGCACTATGAAAATTGTGTGACTAATATTATTACTTTATTTTCAATGAATCCTCCAAATAGTTCAGTCACTATTTTTCCCGGGATAAAAAGTAGCCTATGTGACTCTCAGGCCCTCCAACTATCATCACGTCTTACCTAGTTTCTACCTTATTGGACATAGATAATTTGATTTCGTAACGTTAGGCCTACGACAGATGCCATGTCCATTGCACTCTATCGAACACTTTCGAAGATGAATGTTTGCACTGTACGCTGTCCACTGGGTCAACGCTGTGAGACGAATCTGCCGACACGAGCGTACTCGACCTAGTTGCGTAAATACGTTCGCGTACACTTTAATTCGATTAAGTCTAACTATGTATGACCGATCGATGGTAAAACTGTGTTTGTGAGGTACCTCTTAGTTACATAGTTATAACATGACCGTTTTATTGGACTAATTATGACAGTTATGACATGACATGACACACTTTGATAAGGGCATGCGTATTTTTCGTGTGAACCGTCAAAACCCGTCAATTCGTTTTGACGTAAATGAAGGAATAACAAAAATAAATAAACAAACACATTCTTGCATTCATAACATTAGTATCGATTTCGCATCTTCCAGGACAATATTTCTATTGCGTATTTTAAAAACGACATCCCGTGTGCCCATTGACCAACTCATACTAAATGTTCTGCTTCTTCTTTTATTGTGGCTCGGAACGAGTCCGTCGGTCGCCATGACATGACGTATATTCCTACTAAAAATTAAAAGTCAGACGAAAAATTCAAATAAAATTAGCAGCTGAAGATGAAATGGTTAATCAAGAAATTTGTATAAGGATTGTACATAATAACGATGAATGCATTGAGTAACATACTAGTAATCAATTTAAACATTATGCCTAAACAAAGGAAGAGTTCTTCACAAGCTATAAATAGAGGAAATATCAGAGTAATATTCAGACATTCAAAAACATGCAATATAAAACGAAATATCAACGAGATAAGAATAACATTGCTACTACGTTTTCGTACTAATTTGTTGACAGAAGTGATATGGAAACGAGACCTTATGGTTTTATTTATTAATCAAAATAATTATGATAATCAATTCAGCACTCGACTCGAGAGTTATTTAATTAAAAGAAACTAATTCAAACGCTTATGTGATCCACGAAATGAAATTGAGAACAGGTTTTGGACCTCTTTTATTTTTCGACGCCAATTTTAGATATGGAGTATAATTTTTCAACCAGTTTTTCAAGAGGATATTCTCGCATTTAATTTGTTTTGATTTCTTCTACATTACCGTAAGCGATATCAAGAATCGCATTAAAATAAAAAGACTTTTTATTAAGCAGCTACGTAATTCGGAAATCAACAATGGGGTTATGAATAAAATTACAATTTCTTCGGAGCTTTTACAAAATAATAATAAGTATTAAAGACATTTTATTTTACTTAATTATAAAAACAGCTACAAACATATTGTGGTAACTGAAAGTCCATTTATTATTAAAAGTACACAA
This sequence comes from Nemapogon koenigi, assembly GCA_963924495.1. Classification (NCBI taxonomy): domain Eukaryota; kingdom Metazoa; phylum Arthropoda; class Insecta; order Lepidoptera; family Tineidae; genus Nemapogon; species Nemapogon koenigi. The sequence goes on from OZ004649.1 coordinate 736,831, forward strand.
ACACCCACACATGCTCAGCAAATTTTAACACCTCCAAATACGCTTACTAAGTGTATAATACCCATAATACCTAAACAGGTTTCAAAAATATTTAAACATCAACAATCCATCGAAAGAGTTGTCAAACATGGACGCAGATTAATTCACCGGAAGGAAAATAAATTGAATACAAATTGGTGACATGGTCAGATTAGTCGCAAAATGTCAAGAAATAAGACCAACTTAAAATTAGACTGTGAATGAAAAAGTTTAAATTAGAATAATAAGGATAATGTCACCATCATCATTAACAACGTGAGAATTTTGGCGGGACACATTGAAGACAGTTAGTATTCATAACGGGTCTCAGCGTGCTCATTAACATTGAAAAGTTTATGAATATATAAACGGCCATAACAGCACCCTGACAATCTAAGATAACTTTATATGTCATCGAATGACCTCCAGTTTTCGCTGGAAATCCTGTCATATATTACCAAAAAGCAAATATATATAAACCAAACACTTGAGAAATCAATGCTTTCCAATAAAATGAAGGCGATAGAAAATTCGTAGCTAAATTAGCGTATAATCGAGTTGGTCAGTTGAACGAGCTAAGCACATGGAGCGTGAAGAGTTGATCGTGATCATATTGAAGGGTACAGGATAGCATATTTCCGGTACGACGAGGTTCATGGCCGCTCCGCTTTCACAGACCGGTATTGTCAACTTCGCGGTAACTTGGAACTTTTGCCAAGCTGACATATACAACTTATCTATTATTCCACGTGGTCGATCACGTGGAAGGGACGAGGAATTTATTGGTGCGGTGACACAAATTGAATTAGACCTGATTATGAAAAGATTATTAGAAAAAAATGTTGTTACAAGTAAAAAATAGGAAAATAAAAAGCACCCGAAATCGAAGAAGATGCGTGGATTTGAAAAAGGCGAAAGAGGTAATCATCATGAAATCTTTGGTCTCTGCCTACTTGAAAGGAATTAAGGCGTATGTAGAACAAGGTTTTGCAGATTTTATTACTATTTACTATATATGTATTCAACAGTTACTTAAATCAGCTACTGTCAAATGATTAGAAATTGAATCTCTCGGACAAGTAGATGAAGGCTAATCAGATGTTTTGACTTATGGTAAACCTGAGCAGATACTCGCTTCATGTCATTCCAAATAGACTGAGAAGTTACTAATCGACGCGCAGACAGACAAAGATGTAGAAAGCTATAGTTTGACATTGCGAGAATGAAAGTTGATCTTATGCAAATTTACTTGTACCTAACTGGTTTTCGATAGCAGAAAAAAGTATTGCTTGCTATTGAGATTATACATTGGATTGATCAGTTTTTTCTTTTAAGCTATTGTCCGTGGCACGACATTTAAGTACTGTAAAACTATTTTAAAATCGCAAATAGCTGTTTACGTGCAAAAAATATAGGAAATAAATATCCAATAAGAAACAGGGAAATGGATGAATGCCAAGTGAAAGTACAAGGTAATAATATCATTGTCCACAGCTTCAATCATCATATACAATTAATCGACGGTCCAAAGATATCCCAAGTAAAATAAGAAAACATAACGTACCGTTCAAAATAAACAATGACTTTTCGAAATGGTGACGACTCGACCTTGAACCTGATACTTCTGAATCTGACGCAATGAACACGTCAGCTATTTATAAAAATAAACACTACTCCGACAATATTTGTATTAAAACAAAATATTGAATGTACACACGAATTACTGCTGCCAAACACAAAATAAACTTTACTTTATTTATTGTTTGGCTTAGTTTACAAATTGGTTTCAATCATAAACAATCATTAATGTAAACCTTCTGTACTGTACAGTTGCTAATTGTATTGAACAACAAAAGATACATTGTTAAGATTCTGTAAAATAAAATATTGAGGACTGCAGTAACAGAAATCACAAATATTAATATTGATACATCATTACCTATAATTATGATCGACCTCGGACTGACGAATGATTTTTCGCAACGTCTTTCTTTACAATAAGGTGACTTAAAATTATGCCCTAATGATACCCATGGACTCTAGGGAAGAGATGATCTTGCATATATGTTCTGACACAATTACCCAATTACTTAAAATACTGAATTTTAAGATTTACCAAAAGTCATACTAGATTCCAGAAATGTAAATTTCTGATTTCGACACAATGTTGGACTTTTGCCAAATACTAAAGCACCTTCACATAAAATAAACCATACAATTTAACTACACGCCTACGTGATTACCAATGGAACGTATTTGCATCGTGACTTGTGAATGACAACGGCAATTGTATCATCCCTAATAATAAAACGTTGTGCAAGTAGCATCGTGCTAGGCTGAACAGAGCTGGATAAAACATAAAAACTGGAATTAAACAAACGTATCAGTAATGATCATGATTTAGAATTTAGATTATACTATGCATGGTTATAACACGAGATCAGTAACTAACTGGCAAATATGAAGTTTCTAAGGTTACCAATTGCTATGGAGATAGTACTTTAAAAAAACCTATCCGAAAATATGAGAAGATAGACAAGTGAAAAAATATTTATTAAATTACATTATATTATATCTATCTATCATCACACCTTTCATCCCAAGAAGGGTAGGCAGAGTCACAACATCATCTTTCACTCCGCATTCTTCTCTAGTGACATCGTTCCGGATGCGGTCAATACGCTTTATATCACATGTACTTATGTTAACATTACATTGTAAATTATGTAATTAAGTGATCCTACAGTCAAACAAAAACACTGTATAATAAATTATATGAAAAGTATGATATTAAAAGTATTAATATTAGTTTTTTTAAAGTTTGTCTTTGTTAAGGACAAAGTCAACGAGTTCATTATTAATGATGTTTTGTCTCTTTGGCCAAAATTGTACAATGAATTGCCGCGACATCAGATAAAAGTGCCAAAACATTCTCAAACTGTTGTAAAATACGACATCAACACATTTTAAACAGAGTTCGTTTTTTATCTTTTTAGATAGCATATGTGACTCGCTATCCACTTGATGGAAAGTGGCTATGGGAGTCCATGAATGATAGTGACAAAAAAATAATAATAAATAAATAAATGTTCGACTTAAGGGGACGCCTCATGATTTTTGTCCTATACAAATCAGATGTTTCGTTTTTCCAGTTTTACACGATAACTGTATGTGCTAGGCACGAAATTAAAATTACTTTTCAAAGATAAATATATTCTAAGTTTCTCATGAAAAGAAAATAACCAAAATCAGTTACACCTAAGTTTCATGAAGCCTTGAAAATCCTTAATTTCACGCGTATTTCAGCCAAGTTTGCGACTCGAGTTCTCTTAACATATTTACTAATTTATAATTTCCTAGACATTAAAAGAAAGATAATTTCACATACTTTAAGAATTCACTAACTAGAATTAAAACCATAATCGTACTTTCGCATGTTTCTGGTACGTGAATATTGGCATATCTCAAATTATCCTTGGTTACCTTATCGATTTTAATAGTAGTCCATCTCGCTCACATCTTTCTAAAGAGATATGGACAAAATAAGCCGTGCGTAAAACTGAGTTCGTTGCGCTGTGATGCGTCGTCTTAATCAGAGTACTTAAATATTAGGTTAAATAGGGCTAGACACTTCCCTCGCACCTCTAGCATGGTTTCATATTGTGTTTTTTTATTTCAATACAAATAAAGTCTAGAAAACGCTTAAAACAAATCCGCCATTATGCATTCTTGTAGTTTGCCTGCGTAGGATCACGTAAGACCTTGTGGATAAAGTAACTATTGTGCATAGGTAATAGGGTTACCAACATTGAGGTAGGAAAATTTAGGAATCTATCTATCACGCCTTTTATCCCAAGAGGGGTAGGCTGAGACAATCGAATGGCATTTGCTACGATCCTGACATACCTCTTTCGCTTATCTATTTTTGCTGTCTATTTTTAACCGACTTCAAATAAGTGTTTTTTATGTATGTTACCCGATTACTTGAAGACGCCTGGACCGATTTGGAATTGTTTTTTGTTTGAAAGTATATACTTTGTAGGTGCTTCCATTGACATCAGGTCAGGATCTGATGATGGGATCCTGGAGAAATCAAAAACTCTTCAAATTTTAAAGGCATACTTACTTGAAGCGATTTGGGTATATTTTTTTATAGTGACTTGTGCATTTGTTTATAAGCACACTTTTCAGTGCATAATTTTTGAAGTCGGTACACTTTTCTTTTAAAATGTACTTAGTTCTTGGTTTCCACAAACAATATAAATTATACTAATTCCTTCCATCCATTACAGTCCATTGACAGGATTCAAGTGGACTTAAACAGGATCAATGAATATTAGTATCAATGTGTTCGTTTCGGACACTGGAAGGAGTATCCAAATTAATTAATATAATATTATAAAGAGGAAAGATTTGTATTTTTGTATGTTTGTTACGAATAAACTCAAAAACTACTGGACGGATTTTGATCATTCTTTCACCATTGGAATGCTGCATTATCCCTGAGTAACATAGGCTATATACCATCACGGCATGACGACGGGAACATGACAAAAGCTATGTATGAAGTGTATGTTTGCCAACATTCTGAAATAGTCACGTACGAAGTCGTGGGAAACAGCTATTTAATTAATAAAACACATCTTCACGACCTATAAAGGTTGCGGTGTGACTAGAGACACCACAGAGGTAGTATTTGTTAATTTTAGGAGTGTGCCGGCTTTACGTATCCTCTGAAGCTCGAGAAGGCGATTAAAGCATCTTTATAAAATAAAATTGGTGCTTAGCTGGTTTCAATTTCAACATCAAACATGTATAAAACAAAGTGCCCCCGTCGCGTCTGTGTGTCCTTTTCACGAAAAACTACTGAACTGATTTTCTTGCGGTATTCAGTATTTGATAGGTTGATTCATTGGAAAGGTTTACTAGTATTAAACATGGACCTATCGTGTTTAGGAGCTGAGCATTAACAGTATAAGTGAATCAAGTCAGGGAAAAAGTTAGCTACAGCGAGTTTTCATGACATATGCTGTCTAAGCCGTAAAAAAATAACAAAATGGTGTAGGAAAGAATTGTGTAGAATAAAATGATCTACAAAAAAGTCCGCGGTAGCATATATATCTATCTCTAATAGATAAGTAGTTATAAGCGCATTTATGTCTAAATAAATAAAATGATAAATTATGGTAACCCTACAAGCAGGTTGTCAGTTGTCACCGTTGTTATATTATCTCAACAATGCGTGTGCGTCGTTTATAATACTTAATTTATGTTGCTTATGCTTTAGCACTAGCAGAAACTAACTTTCCACCCCGGATTTGCTTTGATTGGTTGACTTTTACTAACTGCTCCGCTCCTTTGAGTCGCAGCGTGATGTTACATAACTTATTAACTTCCTCAATAAATTTTGTAAAGTTTCTTTCATCCAGGCAAATACTTGTATTTTACCTACACGCTTTATATTGGTTCCTCTCGACTGATCATCTCTTCTGGTGATAAGAGAGCCGGCTTCTTCCTCGCTCAACGAATAAGCATCGCGATTCAGCGGGGAAATGCAGCCAGTATTCTTGCCACTATTCCACGCGACCATGGTTTATTTAGTTATTTTTAATGTTTAGATTAGATTTCAGGTTTTTATATTGTTAGGTATGCGTAAAGGGTTTCACCTGTAACTATGTATGTAAACAAATCTTGGGGATTTGAGGATTTGCATGACAATACAATAATTTAATACTATCGATCTGATGTGATGATGGAGCCAGGAGGTGGATAGTGGAACTCTGTAACGAAACGACGTAACCCCATCGAGCTCGAGCTCGTTTGATTTGTCTTCACAAGACTCTGGTCCTAATGTCCAGGGTCCTGTTGATGGAGCCGGAAGGTGGCCATAGGAACTCATTTGGTTTGCGCAAGTGTGCGTTACTGACAAAAGCGGTTTATTAATATACTACTGTAAATATGTTTACTGTATTATTTAGGTAATTATATTAATTGGATAATTATATAATACGACCTGTCTTTGGAGTTCATGGCTCAAACAAACGTTACTATAATATTGAAATTGCTTCTGACAGCATTACCTAATGAATAAAATTGGACTTATTTATTAAAATTACGGGATTATACGAATTTTGCGGATTATGTTCCTAACCCAGCATTGTTAAATATTTTTTCTTAACAATATATCTATTTTGACGCGGGCGGAGCCTCAAGTAAAAGCATAAAAAGTGGTACGTTGCGTGTTTATCCAAATATCTCGTCACTTTCATCATCAGTATCCGTACAACAATACATTATACTTCTCACGAGTTTATTTCCCACGATGACTTCATAGACATGCAACCGCATCAAGGAAATGGTTTAGGTTACTTACAACTGCATTATTTGACTATTTTTTAGGGTGCAAAAGGAAACCCTATTGCTAAGGCTCCGTTGTCCGTCCGTCTGTCACAGGGCTATCTTTTGAACCGTAATAGGTAGACACTTGAAATTTTCACAGAGTGTATTACTAAGGCCGCTATAACATCAAAATAATTAAAACAAAGTAAAATAAATTAATTAATTAAATAAATTATTCGCCGTTTTTAACTTGATCTTAATAATGGCAATAAATACAAAAATCGTCTAACTAGTATAACTATAATGCATAATTGCATACTCTTATATTTTAAAATTATTTGTGGGTTCTTATTCTTGCCTACGTACAGTGTATAGAGCACAGGTAGATACAACATTAGTTGTCAGCATTCCGTTTGCTATAGTTATTTGTATAATACAAAAAATGTATTGTGCTACATGAAGTATGTGAAAAAATACAATGGATTTTTTATTATGTAGTTGCGAGGTTAGCGAGTCGCACTAGGTAGGTTATTTCTACAGTTTTGTATGTGATATTCATATGTCACAATATTAATACAAAGCAAACCCGGGTTCAAATCTCTAATTTAACAATATATTTGTCAAAAAACACGTTGTTATATCCACATTTCATTTCATGTATCTACCTATTACGGTTTAAAAGATACAGCCAACGGACAGCAGAGCCTTAGTAATGGGTTTCCGTTGTCACCCTTTAGGTATGAACCACAAAAATGAAGTCCAAGATTTTGATTTTCTACTAAAATGTTCAGAAATCCTTGCACACCCACTTAAAAATAGGTTGTAGAATATGACATTTATCAGTTTGTATGTATAAGTATCGAAGTGAGAGGTTTACAAGGTCAGTTAGTACACGATGATTAGTAGTTATGTTTATTTATTACTACGGTCAATTTGCTAACTACTATTTGCGTTAATTAGTCATGAGACTAAGAACAGCTTTGAGGGGCTAGCACGAGTTTTTGACACTTTTTAAAATGATTTGACAGCATTTGATAATTTTGTAAGGTTCCCATAGAAACATTATCGATTTATAATATAGCTTTAATAGTCACGATTGGTTTGTTTTTAGGGTACCGAAAAAACGGAATCCCTTATATAGGATCACTCATATTGTGTCTGTCATAGCTTATTTTCTCCGAATCTAGTGGACAAAAAATGTTGAAACTTGGTACTATATAAGGTTTTATGACCAAATAGCGGACGTATAGCGTTTAATAATAGAATTTCGATTTTGTGGGGAAATATTTAAAGATTACAATATTTTTTTGTGTTTTAAACACAACTGTCAACCACACCATAATTATAATAATATTGAACTTGACTCCCATTTTCACATTTATATTTTTGGTGGGATTATTATATCCAGTATATTTCAGTTAAATGAGTACGAGTACATCCAATCATCCGGAACGATGTCGTTAGAGAAGAATGCGAAGTTAAAGATGATGTTGTGACTAAAATAAAGAAAAGTAGTTTACGCTGGATTGGACACATGGAAAGAATGAAGGATGAAAGATTGACTAAAATGGTTTATAAATATGGCTGAAGTGAAGGGAAATGCTGGCAGAAGACGACCTAGGTGTACTTTTATTGAATATATAAATATGTATTGATCGATGGAAATATTAAAAGTACACACAATCGCCGAGCATGTATGAAAGGTATGATGAATATAAAAGAAACTAATTTCATTCGATTGTCTCTGCCTACCCCTCTTGGGATAAAAGGCGTGATGAAGATATATAGAGTAGGTACATCAAAGTTTTTAATGATATATTTATGACACTGTAACAGTTTATATGACGATGTTCTTATTAACCTAAATTACCTACTACTATAATGTTGTTTTACTTCTCAAATCTAGATCTAGGCTTTTCCTACTTTGTAAATTTTCTATTAAAGATTCTATTCAAAATTAAAATTATTTAGCGAAAGGAATCGAGGTTACTCCAGTAATATAACAGGTCATACCCCTCCCCCATCCCGTTGCTTTTAAAATGACACTACTTGACGAAATAAAAATAGAAAAAATAATAGCTAGTAGGATGAATACCTATTACCCACAGAACTTCCTATACCGTTTAAAGCGGGAGTTGAAACCATTGGACTGAATGAAAGTAAAACTAGAGGTGCTTCTGCACTTCTCTCTAGGTCCATTAAAAGTGCAGCAGAACACTTTGGCCACAAAAGCAGTGACGGTGTGTTTCTTTAATATATTTTATTTGATGAAAAAGAAAAAAACCGGCCAAGTGAGAGTCGGACTCGCGCACGCCGTATCATTATCTATAAAAACGGCAAAAAAAAACACGTTTGTTGTATGGGAGCCCCCTTAAATATTAATTTTATTTTAATTTAATTATCTATTTTTAAAGTGAAAATATAACTTGATATTCTGTGAATATTTCAAGCGTCTACCTGTTGCAGTTATCAATATCGAGCAAAAACATCATGTTTGTTGTATGGGAGCCCTTTTAAATATTTATTTTATTCTATTTTTTAGTATTTGTTGTTATAGCGGCAACAGAAATACATCATCTGTGAAAATTTCAACTGTCTAACTATCACGGTTCATGAGATACAGCCTGGTGACAGACGGACAGACAGAGAGACAGACAGACAGACGGACGGACAGCGGAGTCTTAGTAATAGGGTTTCCGTTTTTACCCTTTGGGTACGGAACCCTAAAAACATGAGTCGATAGCCAAATTGGTAGAGCGTTGACATGAAACCGGGAGGTCCCGGGTTCAATTTCCACTCGTGCCAAAAATGCTAAGCACCAATTTTCTTTAAGCATATGTCCTTTAATCGACTCATCTTCTAAAAATAACAGATATGACACATCTAGATCCATTAAGTGCAGCAATAGACAAAAAGTGGACACTGTTACTGGTGTCTATCGCCACACCGAAACACCATTTGCGAATGATTTGCAAAGTACGCGATACGTGCCTAAACCAGAAATAAAATTTCATTTGTAATCACCTTCACACATGTTAAACGAAGGGAAGCTACGCGCTATATCCGTTCTTTAAATATAGCTTTTACTGTAGCATGGGAAAAGTATAATTAAATCCGAAATCGACATGAATACTTATCTATAACTAGCCTTCTGCCTACAGCTTCGTCTGTGGATATGTTCCAATAAAATAAAATACAGCCTATCGTATCAGGGATATCGTAGCTTTTTATTAGTGGAAGAATCGGTTCAGTAGTTTGAGAGATTACCCTCTACATCTAAACACACAAAACTTTACCTTTTTATGAGATTAGTATAGAATAATAAAAGAATAGAATGATGTAGAATAATAATATTATAAATGCGACTGTGTTGTCCTTTTTTTTTTAGCACAGAGATAATTTGATGACCGGAAATCCTTCAGGATAAATTATTATATTATATTTCAAATAAAAAATAATTTGTCTTTTAAAAAAAAGTGTACCGACTTCAAAAGTTAAGCACTGAAAAGTGTGCTTTCCGAAAGCAAATACACAAATCACTATATAATAAAAAAAATACCCAAATCGCTTCAAGTGTGCCTATAAAATTTGAAGAGTTCTCGATTTCTACTGGAAAGTACTACCCTTTCAAACAAAAAAAAATCCTAAAAGGTCCATGCGTCTTCAAGTAATCGGGGAACATACATAAAAGATTCCGAAGAATTGAGAACCTCCTCCTCCTTTTTAGAAGTCGGTTAATAACCCGTGTTTTCCTCTTAGCCGACGATATTTAAAACTCAAAATATTGAGGTATTTTTGGGACTAACAGATAGACAACTCAAAAAATCCTCAAGATATTGAGATTGAAGTGCTTTGTAGGGAAGGGCTCATCGATAGATTACTGTCTCAAAATCGAAACCTGTATCGCGCTAGTGAAAATATTAATAGATTGACATATCCGGTATTTCACCGAAAATTTTCAGTCCGGCCAGCCGTATCATCGAGATTGAACACAGGCCACACATTAGCGATGTAAATCATACTATCTAGATAGATCATATGCAATTCACTCACTCACACAGAAGATTAGATTAAACAAAGGCGTGTGGATGTGTTGTGTGTAACAGATCGTTCCAGCCATCGAAATCAATCACAAATACAACGATTTGAAAACGGTAGGTTCCGTTCGTTACAAGAATTGGACGAGTCTGTGGTCGATTTCGGTGGACCGTACGGCGGCGCGCTTCCAATTCACGTTCAAACGGAGCAACGGATCGTTGTCTATATTTGTACAGCCGGAGAGTGACATAGGCTATTTTTTATCCAGGAAAAGAATTTGGCCAAAAAACGCCAACTAAATTATTTTAAAGAAATATCAATATAAACCTTTGTTTTTCTCAGGCGCAAAACTTATTACAGCAACTTGTTTTCTTTGTTCATATATAACATGCGGGTGAAACCGCGTACAAAAGCTAAGATAAAAAAAATTGCACCTGGCCCATCGTATGGGAATTGAACATACCTTTTTTTTATACAATATAACACATACTTTTCATAGATAAATTTATTCTATACAATTATTTCCTACATTATTTTGTTATATTATTTGACGGATTAGACAGCATACTCCATTTAAACTCGCTGGTGCTTTTTTTCCCGACTCGATTCACTTATACTGTTAATACTCAGCTCCAAAACATGATAGGTTCATTTTTAATACTCGTAAACCTTGCCGGTGAACTACCTATCTAATAGTGAAAACCACAACAAAATCCGTTTAGTAGTTTTTGCGTGAGGGGGTCACAGACAGACAGACATACGCGGAGGGGGGGCTTTGTTTTATATTATGTAGTGATTTATTCTAATACAGCTAAAATAATAAGCCTCCTTTTGCCGTTATCAGGTAATAAACATTAACTTTTACTAAAGTGAAAATTACTTATCAATATTGAACATTTAATATGACATTGTAATTTGTAATTTATAGGTTGTAAAATAAAAAATAATTCAAACTTTCAACCTATAAATAAAGTTACCACCTTGCTACAAACTTCCTGTTTGACTACATTATGGCAATGGACTAATAAAAAACATGGAGCATATGGCATGCGAGGCATATGGCGGCATAATATCACATCTCTTCCTATTTCTTAAATTAACGAGTGCACAGTAGAAATTAATCACTTTGTACGGATTTTAAAACCCTATAGCCACAGTCTGGTATAAAGGCTTGATTGTGTTTATGTTTTTAATATCATACATTTGCTAAATGTGGACCAGTCTCTCGATAACATGTTTTCCTTTACGCTCTATTTGGAAGCAAGAAAGTTATTGCTGAACGTCGCGTTGATTAATCATATCATTATGATAAAAATCTTTAATACTCTCTGCATAATACACAATTAAAACAGGCGTTAATATATACAAATAAATACAATCCCACTAATATTATAAACGCGAAAGTTTGTATGGATGTATGTTTGTTACTCATCACGCCAGAAATTTGGCACAGAGATAGATTATAGTCTAGTATAAGTATAGGCACATGGCCCTACTTTTTATCCCGGAAAAATATATGTATGGTTCCCGTGGGATAGATTTGTTTTTGTTTTTCACGGGATCGATATGATTGTTTGCATAGTGGTAGTTTAGGGGTCAGAGAATGACATAATTATAGTACTTTTTATACCGCGAAAGCGGGCGGGGGAGGGGCAAATTACAGCCAAGGGATTATTTATCTATTTCCACGCGGGAGAAACCGCGGACAGCAGCTTGTTTTAATGTAAATATCTCTGTAGGATATATCATCACTACATATTATAAAACAAGTCCCCCGCGTCTGTCTGTCTGTGACCTTTTCACGTAAAAACGACTGAACGGATTTTGTTTCATGTTTAGGAGTTGAGCATTAAGGCGCTTAGTGTCGCCAACGACCTTGACCATACAAACAGTCACCGAGCAGCGCCCCGAAACACCTTCGAAATTGACATATTTCGATATTATTTAAAGGAAAATGTTAATTGATTTAGATATACTTTGGTTATTTATTTTTAGGCATGTAAATATTTCCAAACGTCATAGCCGTTTAAGAGCAGTAGACAATTAAAGCCAAAAACACCATTCCATTATTATTATTTTAAATATTGAAGTTTAGCTCTTACAAAAAAAATTTTTTTAGGATTTGTTGTACTAGAATTGATAATTACTATATAATTTTTTCTAACATTTTAGTCCATCAGTAAACGAGCAGTAGTCTGTCGAAAATGCTCATTCCAGCGGATTTGAGGATACTAATCACCTTAACAGTATAAGTGAAGTCGGGTAAAAAGTTAGCTCCAGCGAGTTTTCATTGTGTATGGTCGGGTGTGGGGATCGAACTCGTGACTTCTATGTTGTAAGCCGACGTCTTTCCCACTCGACCACCGACGCCCCTATGTAAGCTATTTTATATATGCCGGAAATATTTGTTTGTAATTCAAAAATTTTCACGATACGTGGCCTCTACTAATATAGGAACTATTAAAGTTTTCGTAGCCGAAAGAAAACTCATTATTTGTTCTTTCCAATTAGTAGATACTATCGCGGTGTTTGTTGGGAACAAATACATGGTCACACACCTTCCTGGTTATGAAGCGGCGTAAATGTGTGATACATGTATGGGTGTAGATCACAGAACATTATTATGAAAGTAGAAGTAGCATGAAACCGGTGTAACATCGCTCGTAGATTTTTTTTACGTAAATATAGCAGCCTACAGCACTCGAGGATAATGTAGATTTGAATTAGTGAAATAATTTTCAGAATCGGTTCAGTAGTTTGAGAGATTACCTCCTACATCCAAACTTACAAACTTTACATCTTTAATAATATTAGTATAGATAAATATAAAAATGGGACACTGGGGTGAAAAAGTGTCAGTTGTCCCATCATTGGACAACACGATTGGACTAATGGGATAGACAGAATGTGTCAATCAACGCACAGCCTAACCACTGAAGATATAACATATGAAAATTGGAAGGTGACAGCCAGTTTAACTAGATGGACAAATATCACACTTGAATTAGTAAAACTTAGAATTCACAATTCAATTTAATTTACAAATGTAGTTTAGAATTCTAGATCATAAGATCAAATTGTTGCCTTCCATACAGAATCCTAATCCTACTTTGAATATTTGATATCCATTTTGTATTGAAAATACAGCCTCTTTCAAAAGATAAGCGGAAAACGGCCTATAATAATAAATATCTTTGTATACTGTAGACCTAGTTTTTAGTTGTAATTTATAGGATACAAACTCGACTACTGTGTTACTTCGTTTCCTGTTAACTGTCTAACTATCGCCTAACTAAACCTCGGCGTGCAAATCCGTTAAGACGTAACGGCGTCATAAAACAACTGCGGGGTGAGCACAAATTTTGACAGCGACACTTTCGTTTTCGGTCGAACGAAAGTGGTAAAACGAAAAGAAACAAAAAATTGTCTATGAATTTGATGTCACATAAAAAAAATCTTCGTTATTTTGACTTCCATTTTATTAATTTAATTTTTTATTGATTTTTTTATTAATTTAATTTTTTATTGATTTATTAATTAGGTAATTAATTAAAATAGAAGTCAAAATAAACTTAATGTTATATTAAAAAAAATTAATTTGCAATAAAACTAAAGAGTTGGATAAAAGGTCTACCATCCAAGCCATTAATATAATATTTACATTTGACGGTACCATCGATGGTACCATGATACCATCGTTTTGTCCCCATTATGTCCAACAAGGACCGGCCAAAGATTGCCCGGGCCGAGAGGTCCGGCCCAACAGTGTGCGGACAAATTCTGTGTACTTGTCTTTGTCCGGCCAAGCAAATTGCTCTACATTCTTGTGCAGGACATGCCCGGTCCGAGAATGTCCGGCCCAACAATGTGCGGGCAAATTCTGTGTACTTGTCTTTGCCCGGCATAGCAAATTTGCACGCACATTGTTGGGCCGGACCTCTCGGCCCGGGCTTTCTCTGGCCGGTCCTTGTTGGACATAACGTTTTGGCCTTTTCAAGGCCATTCGGCCGAAACGAAAGAAGTCACGTCAAAAAATATGCTAACCTCCCTGACCCGATTTATGTTCCAGATTGTCAAAGTGTGAATCACATCAAAGTCTTTAGGCAAGGTAGTTTGTTAGTTTGGTGTTTTTTTACGGACTCGCGCACGAAGGGTTCCTTACTTACCATGATCTATAAAACGGCAAAAAAAAAACATTTGTTGTATGGGAGCCCTCCTAAATATTTATTGTATTCTGTTTTTTTAGTATTTGTTGTTATAGCGGCAACAGAAATACATCATCTGTGAAAATTTTAACTGTCTAACTAACACGGTTCATGAGATACAGGGTGACAGACGGACAGACAGACAGACAGACAGACAGACAGACAGACAGACAGACAGACAGACAGACAGACTTAGTAATAGGGTTTCCGTTTTTACCTTTTGGGTACGGAACCCTAAAAATCATGTTTTTTTCCAACTCGGACTAATATATACATATACATTATACATTAAATTATACTAAATCCAACAATTTATTTTACTCTTGACAGATCGAGTACCTACTAATCATTATCATCATCAAGTCCTAAAGTGATACATTTTATTATTGCTCAACATTTTGTATTGTTTTATAAACATACCCAGGCGTTTAAATGACTATATTTTATAAATTAAAATAAACCATTTATGTAAAGCACTACTGTAAATGTATTTATTATTTGGCAACATCAATCCGACAGGTCATAGACAAGATCATAGTCAATAAATATCGATATCGATAAATATCGGAGCTAAAAAGCACGTCGCTTCACTACTGTAAAGAAAAAACAACGTCAATGAAGTACTGCATTTTTTTGTCTATGGTTACCTGTCAATAAATAAATGGTTGGATTTAGTATATATAAATAATATATAGATAATTATATTATATTATATATATATATGTTTTTTTAATAAATCACTGATTTGAATAAAATTAAAAAAAACATGATTTTTCTCCACTTTAGCTCAAGATCTTCAGAAATTCGGTATAAAGTAAAAGCTAAGGTACGATTTTTATATTTTTATTTTAAAGATTAAGCTATTTTAAGAAACTAATTTGAATATTTTTTATTTCTATACATAAATTATCAAAGTTTTAGCACTGATGACGTCATTTTGTTGGCTGAATACTTCAATACCTTTGATATGTTGGTACAGAAAAAAGAACATCTGGTTCTATGACTTTGACATTTAACAAACAATAGTGTTGCCGTCTCTAAATCCTACAAAATCTACCAAAACCTACCACTTCTACATAAAACATATTAAAACAACAACAAAGAAACACATCTTTACGGCTTTTATACCGTAGTCTGTATAGTTGTTGTGATACAAAATATATACAAAGGTCAAAGAATATCCTACCATAAAAAATGCTTAAACATTCTTCCTAAATAATAAACTAGATTAGTTATAAAAACTACTGAAATAGTAGTATATCTAGTAACATGGTAACATTGGTTGACAAGTTGACAAGTAAATATTTTGCTTTTATTTAGCCGATATAATGACGTCATTCATAGGTGAAATGTAGGTTAAGTTAATTATTTGTTTTTGAAAAAGTAAAGACAATCTCACGATTTTAAGAATTATAAATTGATAAATACGAATTATTAAACCAATATCTCGAAACGGTTTTGGATTCAGCATACCTTAACTTTTACTTTACATACCGAATTGGACGTCGAGGATACTATTAAAACTTTTTTTGGACAAATCCTGAACTCTCTTTCAAAACTCAGTTGGTAGATTGTGCATAAATGCTACCGGGCCAGGTCGCCTGCAACATAAATAAAGACTGGCCTATATATTTACATGAAGCGTTTATCTCAAAATCAATATATCTTGAGAGTTGTACCGACATGTTGATTGCGATGGTCAGCACGCACTGTTTTGCATTAAATGGC
This sequence comes from Nemapogon koenigi, assembly GCA_963924495.1. Classification (NCBI taxonomy): domain Eukaryota; kingdom Metazoa; phylum Arthropoda; class Insecta; order Lepidoptera; family Tineidae; genus Nemapogon; species Nemapogon koenigi. The sequence continues at coordinate 753,159 of OZ004649.1, forward strand.
GGGAAATCGGGTCACTTTGTTTAAATAAAATTTAATTTTTATGAAGCTCGTTAAGTGTACAATTTAGTGTCTAAGGATAATACAAATGTTGTTTGTAAAAAATCCCACTAATATTATAAACGCGAAATTTTGTATGGATGTATGTTTGTTACTCAATCACGCCATAACGGCTGAACGGATCTAGACATCGATGTATCTAGACGTTTCGCACAGAGATAGATTAGTCTGGAATTAACATAGAAAAATGTATGGTTCCCGGGGGATAGATTTGTTTTTGTTTTTCATGGGATCGACATGATTTCTTGCATAGTGGTAGTTTAGGGGTCAGAGAATGACATAAACTACTTTTTAAACCGCGAAATCGGGCGGGGGAGGGGCCACGGGATTATTTCTTTTTGGATCTATTTCCACATATATAAAAGTTTGTTGAGGTTTTCAAGATTAGATAGGTTGATTTACGTAACAGTATCAGTGAATCAAGTCGGGGAAAACTTAGCACCAGCGTGCTGTCTAATATGCCATATATAATCTAGACATCCAGCAATCATTTCACAACGTATCTTTGTCCGGACCGAAGAATTTCCGGCCAGAAATGCGCAGCCAAAAATGCCCGACACAGGCATACGTGGAAGCCAGTACACGAACTCGTGCCCGAACATTCTCGGGTCGAGCATACTTTTAGATTTAGATTCCATAGACAGACCTAGATATTGTCATAGATTATATAAAAACGTATCCTAGGTAGAATAGCTACGTAATACGTCAGACACGTAGTTTATCTTATCCATCCACATGATCGGGAATGTGACGTGATACTTGTTAACGATCGGTAGTTAGTTAAGGGTCCTATATTGGGAATTTTTCTGGGATAAACTATTCCCAATTTCTCTGTAAATAATCCACCTGTGTCACTGTAATTTAGCATAAAGTTACTTATTGAATATATCTAAGTGAAATAGCTCTTATTTTTTCAATGAGTTTTATTGAATAGGAAATATGGGTAGTTTAACTTTGCCCCTGCTGTCTCTTTCATAATTTATCACAAAACTCTAAATTTTTTTAAAAGCGCTGTTATACCGTTACCCTTCAATTATATATGTCGATTTTTTTGGTAGCTTATTGAAAATTTAAAATAATAATTATTTTATTATTTTTGGCAAATTATAAAAATCATAAAATATTTTTTTTTTTTAATTTTCAGTAAGCTACAAAAAAAAGCGATATATATAATTGAAGACTAATGGTATAAGAACGCTTTAAAAAAATTTTAGAGTTTTGTGATAGATTATGAAAGACACAGAAGGGGCAGAATAATCCTTTATTCTACCACCCATATTTCCTATTAAATAAAACCAATTGAAAAAATAACGACTATTTCACTTAGATATATTGAATAAGTAACTATATGCTAAATTACAGTGACACAGGTGGAGTATTTACAGAGAAATTGGGAATAGTAATATCTCCATACAAATTCCCAGTATAGGACCCTTAATACTGACTCGTAAAACGTAAGTACGGATAGCAAAATTATGGATATTTTATATCTAGATGAATGGACCAAACTATAATACTCCTAGTACCTATTATTTATTATTCTTAGCCCTAAGTGCCTAATGGAAAAAAAGGGTGAAGTCTTAGTAAATAAAAAAAAAATTACATATCGTAGTGTAAGGGAAAAAATGTTCATGTCTTGTGCCTGGGAAGACTTGGCAGAGGATATTTGAGGGATGAAGGTTGAGGCTACCCTCAGATCAGGGAATACATTCAGGGAAATGTATTCCCTGATCTGAGAGGCTACCTAACGAGTAGCCACTGGGCAGTTTTATTGAGTCAGTATGTTGAGATAATCTTCAAAATGGCGTATCAAACATTAACTATACTATGAAATAATTTATATAAAAATCAAGGGAAAAATGATTGGTGCCTGGAAGACTTGGCCGAGGATATTTGAGGGTTGAGGGCATATTGAGATCGAGGCCTCGTAGTAAAAATTAGACAAATTCTAAAGTTTTTGTTTAGATTTCCGTAATTTTTGGAACAGGCTAACATTTTTGTCTACAAAGATTGCCTTTCGGACAGCTTCCCGGAATCGTGTTACCGACTTCAAGGCAACCAGTGAAAGGAAATTTTCCACATAAAGCCTTACTAGGTAACCGAATCTCACTAATATTATAAACGCGAAATTTTGTATGTATGTTTGTTACTTAATCACGCCAGAACGGCTGAACGGATCTGGATGAAACTTGGCACAGAGATAGAATATAGTCTGGAATAGCATGTAGGCTACTTTTTTACCCGGAAAAATGTTTGGGTCCCGTGGGATAGATTTGTTTTTGTTTTTCACGGGATCGACATGATTTTTTGCATAGTGGTAATTTAGGGATCAGAGAATGACATATACTACTTTTTATACCGCGAAAGTAGGTGCAAATTACATCAACGGGATTAGGACCTATTTCTTTTTGGATCAATGAAGTTTGTATTTATTATTAGTAGGGTGTGTAGTATTTTACTAACGGTACATAAGAGAAATACGAGTACGATTGTCGCCGTCAGTCCACTCTCTTTTACAGCTTCCTCCGTCAACTTATAGTTAATCATTAAATTGCTATTTTAATTATAAATGTTAATTCTGTGTTAATTGGGATTATTGTTTCCTTTGTGATCAGAAAACTGCGAGGGGAATTCATTAATTTGTTAGGTCCGCGTGGGTCCATACTAATTTTCATACCCTATTATATCCCACTAGCTGTCCGCCCCCGGCTTCGCCCGTGGATATTTTCGAACAAAATAAAACCTGCACTACCCCTACCCCTACCCTTACCCTACCCCTACCCCTACCCCTATCCTGTTTCCCACGACTTCGTACGTGTCTATTTCAGAATATTAGTAAACATACACTTCATACATAGCTTTTGTCATGTTCACCTCTGCCCACCCCGTTCCCGTCGTCATGACGTGATGGTATATAGCTCATTTACTCACGAAGAATGTAGCTTTCTAATGGTGAAAGAATTTTTAAAATCGGCCCAGTAGTTTCTGAGCCTATTCATTACAAACAAACTTACAAATTTTTCCTCTTTATAATACCTATTAGTATAGAAGTAGGTATAGATTAGGGCGGTAAATTTAAAAAACAAATCGCCTATGTCATCCCTAGGGTTCAAGCTTTATCCATATCAAAATTCATCACAATGAAAGCGTAACAGACAGACAGACGGTTAATTTCGCATTTATATTATTAGTATTGTTGTTTGTTATTACACACAGTACCTATCTACTTGCCTACTCTATTAAAATTTAATCTTATGTGGCTTTAAATAGATTAAGTAGGTATCTAATTACCTACCTACCTAACGGCTTTATACTATTTTTTCATTTAAAAAAAATCAAGGGAACTCTTTTTACCTACCTAAGCTATCCACCCCGGTTTCGCACGTAGATTTTTTAAAATTTTATTTGAAAAAAAAATCACGATCCGTTGCTCTGTTTTGTTGTGAAACAAAGACAAACAAATACCTACCTACTTACCTACCTATTAGATCTAAATAAAAAAAAACCCGGCCAAGTGCGATTCGGACTCGCGCACGAAGGGTTCCGTACCATTATCTATGAAAGTATGAAAACGGCCCAAAATAATCACGTTTGTTGTATGGGAGCCCCCTTAAATATTTATTTTATTCTGTTTTTTAGTATTTGTTGTTATAGCGGCAACAGAAATACATCATCTGTGAAAATTTCAACTGTCTAACTATCACGGTTCATGAGATACAGCCTGGTGACAAACGGACGGACAGACAACGGAGTATTAGTAATAGGGTTTCCGTTTTTACCCTTTGGGTACGGAATCCTAACACTGTTTGCCTTTGTCTCATTGAGTTAGACAGGAATATCACTGATCACTGACCTAGGGGGTGGCTCGACTAATTCTTCCTAAAATAGCTATCTGGAGTAAACCTGGTTTAATCTAACTAAGACTCAAGATAGCCAAGTCCTAGGAATGCAGCCAGTTATCTTTAGTGCTATTTTAACTGATAACTGATAACAATAGGTCGCGTTCATGCTAATCTCTTATCGGAATAGAAATTATGGTGTCGTTTACTTTGGTTATACCTACCTATCTAGTTAGTTAATAACGGTTTTATGTCGTAAGGGGTGGATAGATAGACTACTTAGTTTTAGAAAGTGGTTAGTGAAGCGAAATAGGTACCTACCTACCTGATTGTAATATTTGTAATTGGTATTATGAAAATTGCAGGCAAAATGCATGTTTGTAAAATTTTTTTAGACTAGGTAGTCTCATTTGGTAAACAAACTTTGCATGCCTTTTTTAGACTCGTCTTTTATAGGGGTATGCCACTTACTATAGTGATTTTTTTTTTCTGAAGTAGGGTTTATGGTCCTTAGTGAAGCCCTCCTTATAAAGGTATGATTGAAAATGATGCGTTGTTTAAAAAGATAACCTCAATTTTTTAAATTTCGTTTTTTTTAAAGGGGGAGTTTCCGTAACCCCCCACCCCTACCAATTGTCAACCCAACCCATCCCCTCCCTCTTCCCCCCTTTTCACCCCCCTTATAAATATAATACCTATAGTAAAGTGCACCCCTTTTTTTATTGTAATTTTTTAATTACAGTTTAAAATATATGATTATTAGTTCTGCAAATGTAAATTTAGACAATTATTGTTAATAAAAAGTTTTTAAAAAGACATGCAAAAATTGTTTACCAAATACCCAGGACAAGACTAGAAAAAGATGTTTATTTTTAGGTAGGTACCTAGTTATCAGTTACAATTTTGTTGTAAAAAAATAAGTGGATTAAGACTTTCGTTTCTGAACGAATCAGATAAAATCAAAAACAATTGACAAGGAGTGGATTGACCTACCCTGCCTACTCTCCGGCGAGGGCGAGGATTTGACCAGTACCAGATTTATTATATATATATTTTAATTTTTTATAATTAATATATAATTTATTTATGTAATACTAAGTACCTATCAAAGTACGTGTTTAAATTCCACTCGATCGCAGGTAAATGGGAAATTACCTACCTATAATTAGGTATATTCTATCCATATAAAAATGTAAATTTAAATTCAAGCTATAAATTTTAGCAGGTGGTTATCTAAAAAAACAGACAACTAATAGCGGCTTCGCTGGTCTGTTCAAACGATTTGCTCCGAAACCGGTTTTTTTCCGCGAATCCCAGTGGCTTGAGAAAAGTACAGTTAAAATAACTTTGGAGTACTCACGCAATGTCCGATGGCACGAACTCCCGTGTTTTGAATTAAAAATGTCTTTACACACACTGTTAGGTTCGATGCACTGATGGGATGGTTTTTATTTAGATTTTTGATGGTAAAAGTTTATTTCAAAGTTCACGAGAGAAGCGCGGCGCGGCACGAAACACACGTGCATTCAGAGCGACGGAGCGCAACGGACTGAGAGAGAAAGAGACAAAAACAAACAATCACGACGAGCGACGCCATCTTTGAAGTTCGTTCGGAAACGAATTCCTTTTTTTATAAAATAAGTGATTAGGGTTCCGTTTGGTGGGTTCCTCCCTTATTTATAACATATTTCGGAAAAAAAATATTACTACGTATCCTATCTCCTATTACATTTAATGACGCCATAAAAATGTACTACTACAAATGTACAGATCTATCAGCCAACCAAATAAATCACAAAGTCCACATTTAGCGCTAGTTGCCTATCTTTTGTACACTAGCAACTATTTTTGACAGCGGTGTGACAATTTTGTAGGTAGCTCTCGTTTTATGGGACATACGACTCAGGATCTACTTAAAAAAAATTAGGCATCTAAGTATATGTTTAGGTAAGTACCTATCAAAGTATCTTTTTCAAATTATGAACCGATTTGAGTGATTCCTTTTCTTTAGAAAGATCCCCCATTATCTATTATATTATAATTATAATGAATTGCTGTTCGTTGGTAAGCGCATCATTTGAGAACAGCTGGACCGATTTGTCAATGTTTTTAAATGGTCAATTATATATATCAATCAATAGTCTAAATAAGTCTAAATAAAGAAAAATAGGCTTTAAGATAGTTAGGTACATATATTTTCATAAAAGTTTGCTACCTAGCTAGTTTTCAGGAGTTCCTTTGAAGTCTATTTCACTTTATTCAATATTGTTGCACTTATAAAATATAATAATAATAACTTCTTCTTTCTCCGGCCTTATCCCATGATTAGTTGGATCGCTTTTCGCCAGCTCGATCAATTATTAAAATAACTTATGAGCCATATTATCTAAAGCAACAAAACAAAACAACCTTGCACATGACGTGTGACGAAACGTGACGTTTGTAAATAAAGTTCAATATAAATTTGCCATAGGTTATGGTCAAAACAAATAGGTTTCCATTATAATGCAGAACAACTATTTATTGGTACAAATTCTGTTCCTCTCTCTTTGCAAGGTGATCTTGTCATTAACATAGTTACGTAATATATAAACCATCCTACAGTATAATACTACTTAATCTATACTAATCTATATATTATACTAATGATTAGATATGAAATAATTTTTTTTTAGGTTTTTGATGTGTAATATTTTAGCTCTCGCTATGTGGCTAAATGAAATGGTGGGACAGAAATGTGTAATGTCAAATGAATCGCATACTATACGTAACCGGAAATAAATAAATAATTATACAAATTCGAATATAATTTTGAGGTTCTTTGAATTTCAATATTATCCCGTATAATTTTTTTTAAATGTGATCGTGTTTTAACATATTTTTAGTGCTATTTTTAAATTGTGTTAGTTCAATCGTTCTTGTTAAAAGTTTAACTCACTCCAAATATATAAAATCAGAAATGGAATCGGCTGGGTTAGCATATATTTTGACAGCGACACTTTCGTTTCGGTCGAATGGCCTTGAACAGGCCAAAACGTTCATGTCCAACAAGGACCGGCCAGAGATAGCCCGGACCGGGCATGCCCTGCACAAGAATGCCGAGCAATTTGCTTGGCCGGACAAAGACAAGTACACAGAATTTTCCCGCACATTGTTGGGCCGGACCTCTCGGCCCCGGGCTATCTCTGGCCGGTCCTTGTTGGACATAACGTTTTGGCCTGTTCAAGGCCATTCGACCGAAACGAAAGTGTCGCTGTCAAAATGTATGCTAACCCCACGGATATTACATTCCCACAATAAGTTTTAGTTCGTTGTGATAAAATGCCTGCTTTATTTTCAGGTTGATAATAATGCTTGCCATAGTGACTTGTAACTATGTAACTTGGCTATGGTCCCCTCCTTAGTGAAGAAAGAAGAGGGATGGCCATGCTAACTTTTTGAACAGAAACGAAGATCTCGAAACCGTTTCGAGATATAAGCTTTCAGTACAATTTCTATTTATCAGATTTTAAATTAAGTCTATACTTTTTAAGATATTCAATAACAAACAATAACCTTAATTTGACCGATGTATGACGTCATCTTAAGCAGTATGAAAAAATGATACCTTTGCCTACAAAAAAGGGCAATCGTCAATCTTTGAATGACATCTTTATAAATTATATTTTACGTGTAATTATTTTCTTTGTTATTAGGAAATGACGGGATGAAACACTATTTACTTGCCATTGTAAAAAACTATTCAATTTAAATAAATATAAACACGAGTATATAAACAAGAGTAATTTTTAGGTTAGTCGACCTTGACTGACGTTTGCTTGACGTTAATTTGATTGACTGTCACTTTTTATGTGTAGTGGCCAAGATTATAATCCTGTTCTAAATTCTTGTGACGTCACGTTTACTTTTCGCGGGTAAAATTTGTAAAATATATTAAAAATAGACGCAATGGATAAAAAACAAAAATATCGAAATTGGTTTCTTAAAATGGGCTATATTTTCAAAACAAATTATAAAAAAAGTATATTATAAATATGTAGCATGGCCAATTGGGTGTCTACCTAATTAATGTAAGTAAGTACTTAAATATTTCCACTTTGTTATTTTTGTTCCAACATATTGTAAATACCATTTACCACTTCAGAGCATGACGTAGAAGTTTTATCGCGCTGGGTGGCGAGACGTAAATGTCCATAATTAGATATTGTGGCAAATATCCATTACTCTCGATTTACCGACGTCCGACATCTTTTACTTGGATTTCACACTTTCACAGCCTGAATTCAATATCATGAGTAAGTAAATTCATATTCTTTGACGTGAATGCAAAGCCGGTTGAACATGAATGGCGGCCTGTAGGCCTGGGAAATTAAACTTTTTTTTAAATCTGGGGTGCAAATAATCAATATATTTTATTATAGCGGAACACATTTATATTTATCAATAGTTTTGAAATGTTTATGATTTTCTGTAATCGCAGGATAACGCAGGTTCATTTTTTACATCATAAGTTTATTTTTCATTTCATAATTCTCAAAAACAATTTTTAGACAAGCCTCATATCACGGTTAATCCGGCCCTGTTTGAAAGCACTAAAAATAATTAATAAAGCGCCATTATTATATTGGAACTGTGTCGCACACTTTTTCGTGCTTTTTCCCTATCGTTATTTTATACCTTCATTAGCTTCGCCTGGAAATCCATGTTTGTTTGAAATGTGACAAGAACTCATCTATTTTGACATGAAAGAATGACAAACAAAAATGATCATTGGGAATTTATGATATGCTTTATGCTATGGCCCCAGGGTACCAAGCAATGGTATTTAGCCGATAATATTGTTCAGGCTACTGTTATACGAAATTATATCGATATTCGACATTTAAACGAAGTGGTCAATACAATTTCCTATTAAAATGTGGTACATGTTACCTAGAGTCTATAGCAGAAGCAGCACACTCACAGGTTATAATCTCGGAGTAAATAAAGGAAATGCCATGTCATCTCTCTATAAACATACTTCAATTAACGGGTTACATTGCAATTATAACATTATTAATGTTTTAATGCCGGTGTTTGAAGGGAGCTGTAAAATATATATTAAAATCTGTCTGTATGTGATTACATAATTAATCTATACTTATATAAAATTCTCGTGTCACAATGTTTGTAACCAAACTCCTCCGAAACGGCTTGAGTCTTGACCGATTTGTATGTTTTTTTTTGTGTATGTTCGGTAGGTCTAAGAATAGGCCCTAAACTATCCTCCCCATTTTTTAACAATATCCAAAGTTAGTGGTAGTGGTAGGGGTAGGGATAGTGGTAGGGGTAGGGGTAGGGGTAGTGCAGGCAAGCCAACGATTGGGCAGGACAACGTCTGCCGGGTCCGCTCGTACTAATATAATATACATTTTTTTTGCAAGAATACGGTTTAGGCCGTGGCATACCTAGGTCTTAAAAATATGGTGAGTAATATATCTACATGTTATGTATTCAACCTGCAAGCAAGTGTGCAAACATTACGTACGTATATTTGGCTCTAACAACAAAATAAAACTACATTAATGTTCAACAATTTTGTGACATATAAATAAATTTCAGGATTGTCTACAGAGCTTGGCACACATTTAGATCTCGAATCTTTTGTTGGTGAAGCCGAGATCCACACCATAATTATCATAATATTGAACTTGGCTCTCATTTTCACATTTATGTTTTTGGTGGGATACATATCTATGTATACATAGTATACATATTGTAAATGTTCCTTTTATATATACCTACACTAGCTGTGCCTTGCCTCCGCTCCTTTGTGATGTTTAATGCAAAAGAAATTTTTCAAAAAAAAAAAAAAAAATTAAAAAAAAAAAAAAGTACTTAGTTCCAGAGATTAAGCCATTAATGCGAAAGTGTGTTTCTTTGTTTCTTTGTCCTTAAATTTGTCCTCAAAAGAGCAACGGAATGACCTAATTTTTTGCACAGGGATAGTTGAAAGATCATTCGAGATAAATTCTTTCTTATGTTTATTTTCAAACATTGCCACGGGCGAAGCTAGATTCCAAAAGCATGAACCTGTCTGTAGGTGTCAGTATTTAATGGATTTTGAAACAGTTATTACCTATAGTCGGTGGTCGGTCGTCGGCTCAAAACTGAGAAGTAGCGCGTTCGATCCCCAAACCCGACCAATGTACCAATGGATTTTTATAATAAAAAAACAAATGTACCTACATTATTTCGACAAACCATACAAAGAGGTTTTTCCACCTTCATACCTCAACAGAACTGGCCACTCGTTAGGTTTAGCCTCAAAAAAAAACTTCGGCTAAATGAGGAAGACTTTGGTACCCACTCTGTGATCGACAACGGTTCCCGGTAGCTGTAAGGCAAACTTCAGCTGGTAGTAAGTATCTACCATAGATCGTGAAGGCGTGTAATATGTATGTATCCGATTTCTTCGTGTAAAACCGATTAATACAAGCAATATGGAGGAGGGCTTTTCTCCCATTTATCATAGAAAATATAATTGCTTTGTATTTGATTGTGTATCTAGAATCTAGCTTTCAAAACACATGATACACATTATTTATAATTGATGAAGTAATTTGTCTTGTAAACTAGCTTTTACTTGCTACTCCGCCTGTAATATGTACCTATCTTATGAAACTTCTTTAGAAGCGGCTAGGAAAAAATTACGCGGAAATATAATTCACTGGGAATTATTAAGGCTCATATATCCATAATTTGTATGGGGACAAACTATTCCCAATTTCTCTGTAAATAATCCACCTGTGTCACTGTAATTTAGCATATAGTTACTTATTCAATATATCTAAGTGAAATAGCCGTTATTTTTTACAAATTAGCTACAAAAAACGCTATATATAATTAAAGGGTAATGGTATAACAGCGCTTTGTGATAGATTATGAAAGTGAATTCTTTATTTTACCATATTATATTTCCTATTCTATAAAACAAATTGATAATTTAATTAATTAATATGTACTTTGGACTCTAAACTATTTGCATCTAGTCCAGCCTTATGGATTGCCTTCCCAAACTGCATTAGGCGTAATAATAAAGTATGCACGAAAATAATTAGAAGTCTAATTACCGGCTCAAGTCCATTAATTATAATATTATTAACAAGTTGTGAACATGGACAACATGGTGAACGTCAACCTTGGAGTATTATCGGTTTAGATACATAATTACATTTTGTTAGGATTACGTAGGTAGAACTTGTTTTAATAAGTAAATGTTCCGTTATCAAATCGGTAATATTTTGAAAAAAAAAATAAAAAAACTTTTAAGTGTACCGCTTTAAAAATTGTACACTAAAAAGTAATTAATATTTCGTCGTAGAATTTGAAGAAACATATAAGAAGATAAAGAATATTATTCGATGTTTGTACGTATCGTAGGACCTAATTAATTGTCTAGATTAGTGATTTTGAGAACTAAGTTGTTTTTAATTTGGCACTAACCGTCTTCAAATTCTACAACGAAATATTCATTATTTCTTACTTTTCACTACACTATTTAAAATATACCGCTGCGGATGGGATTTGAACCATGTGCATCCTGCGTTGCACCCGATACGTTGAACCGCTAGACCACCGTCAATACGAAAATTTACAACTTCGTGTCAATAGCAACCGTTGCTAAGGCTTTTCTCTTATACATAATTTGCAGCCGTAAACAGAGACAAATTACTATATTTCTGAAAACTACTGAACCGATTTTCGTCATTGTCTGTGAGATAAAGTCGAGAAAATATTATATTCTTAAAAAATATAAGCCGTCAAAATCGGTACATATTTCATAGAGATAAGTCAGTTTTTGCAAAAAAAAATCTGAAAATTTATTTAAAAAAATGGGACCAATCCGGAAAAATTATCTGTCGAATAAAAAAGAAATCATCAAAATTGGTTCACAACTGGCGGAGAGCAATCGATGTTCATACATACATAAAAAAAATACGGTCCGAATTGAGAACCTGTCGCTTAGTGGGGATCTAGCCACAATAATAAATGAATATTTTACTCCATATTGTTTTATTTCAAGTTTTTATGTAGATTATATTATTTTTACATCAGGAAAAGAATATATTAAAATGAAAGGAAGGACAAAAGACAAAAAGGATCCAAAGAAATGAAGGAGTAAAAAGGAGCACGAAATATCATGCTCCTTTATAGTATATTTTTACCAGCTTGTTGCAATTAGTTCACTGTATTAAATTATTGACATTATGAAATAGGTGTGCTACTTAGCAATGCTAAAACGGAATTGACTAAAAATGGAAGAAAATAAACAAATAGCAGACACTGTTCCAAATTCAGATTATTTTGAAAAATTTCTAAATTATAGGTAGTCAGTAAGTTATTTTGTAAGGAGGTTAACAACTATTTTTGCAAGGAGGTTAGCAACTATTCAAACCTCATTAAGAAAAATGGTCTCATTTATGAACTAAATGAGCACAACGTTACAAACCTTCTCCTTCTTTTTTTGGAAGTCGGTTAAAACTAAGTATTATGCCACTTTCCCTCGAGAACTGTGGGCGAGACACTTGTAACAATGTCATCTTTTAGCAACTTGCCATACATAGAAATTAAGGAATATAAAAAAAGTATTGCGATCCTCTTTTTGTTTTGTCCTCTATGATTGCCATATTACAATTAAAATATTTCGTCGTAGAATTTGAAGATCCTTAAAATAATAATTTTAATACATGCAAAAAAGCGCGTTTTGTAATAAATCCCTAGCGACTAGTTTACAACAATTTTAATACCTACATAAAGATGCTTATCTATTAGAGATATATATATGCTACCGCGGACGTTTTTGTAGATCATTTTATTCTACACAATTCATTCCTACATCATTTTGTTATATCTCTGACGGATTAGACAGCATACGCCATGAAAACTCGCTGGGGCGTTTTACTTCTTGTGGCTTCACGTACTCTCCGAAGCACGAGAAGTAGTTTTTTTAATTGAAGCAATGTTAAAAATATCTATCTGTCTATCTATCTATCTATCTATCTATCTATCATCACGCCTTTCATCCCAAGAGGGGTAGGCAGAGACAATCGAATGCCATTTGTTACAATCCTGACATATCTCTTTCACTTCTTTTATATTCGTCATACCTTTCATACATGCTCGTCGATTGTGTGTACTTTTAATATATCCATTGATCTATATTTTTTTATATGTTCAATAAAAGTACACCTAGGTCATCCTCTGCCAGCATTTCCTTTCACTTCAGCCATATAAACCTTTTTAGTCAATCTTTCATCCTTCATTCTTTCAACGTGTCCAAACCAGCGTAAACTACTTTTTTTCATTTTAACCACATCATGTTTCACTCCGCGTTCTTCTCTAATAACATCGTTCCGAATGCGGTCAATGCGCTTTATATTACACATTTTACGTAAAGACTGCATTTCCACTGCATGTATTTTACTTTCATGCTTCTTATTCCATACCCAAGTCTCGCTTCCATAAGTAAGTGATGGAACTAAAACAGCATTATGTATATTAATTTTACTTTTAGTTGTAAGTTGTGTATTTCTGCATACATTGTTTAGTCCTGTTGTCTTTATCTTCATCTAAACTAAGTCATAAATCAAAACCGTGAATGAATAGACGTAACTTTCACCTTACAATATGTATCGTGTATAAATCACTGCACCGATTATAGGGGCGTTTAACGAGCGGCGTGCTCTTAGGTGTTAATATTATGGAGATTATGTGCATACGCTTTTGTACTTTTGATCTAAGTACTAAGCCATAATGGCTTAGATATTCTAAGGAAGTGTAACTTGATTTTAATGTTTGAATTCATTTTCGGTATGTAAAATAAAAGCTAGAAGCCGGTTTTACGTGTCCTCCATAGCACGAGGAGTCGATTAAGGCGACGCATCACAGCGCAACAAACTCAGATGTGAGCGAGGTGGACTACTATTAATATCGATAAGGTAACCAAGGATAAGATAAGATAGACTAAGATTCAAGTACTAGAAACATGAGAAAATACGATTTCTCGACAAAATCGGTATATCTAAAAACACGAAAAGGACTTCGGCTTTTCTATGTTTTTACAAAAACTATTAGAATTATTAAATTTTAGTTAATGTATTCTTAAAATATGTGAAATTATATATCTTTTAATATTGAGAAAATTGTAAATTAGTAAATATATTAAGACAACTCGAGTCGCAAACTTGGCTTCATAAAACTTATGTGTATTTTGGTTAATTTATTTTCATGAGAAACTTTAGAATATATTTATCTTTGAAAAGCAATTTTAATATTGAACCTAGCACATTCTCGCGTAAAACTGGAAAAACGAAACATCTAATTTGTATGGGACAAAAATCATGAGGCGCTCATTTTCGGTAAGTAAGTAAAATAAAAACTCAATTTCAAAGATCTGTTATCTATATATATAAAAATGAAACCCGTTTTCCGTTGTCACGACATAACATGAAAACGGCTTGACCGATTTGGCTAATTCTTTTTTTGTTTTGTTCGTTACAACACAGGGGTGGTTTAGAAGAAAAAAAAATTGGAAAAACCTTAAAGTTCAGCTGAAAAATAAAAAATAATAAATAGGTAATTTTGTATGGAAATCGCAGGAGTAGGAGTAGAGGTAGGGGTAGTGGTAGTTGTTTTCCACGGACGAAGGAAAGTAAATAGCAGGCAAGCCAACGTTTGGGCAGGACAACGTCTGCCGAGTCCGCTAGTTTTAGAAGAAACCGGCTTTACGTGTCCCCCATAGCACGAATAATACCACCGAGCTTTAAAATATGTATTAATACAAAAAATTGTGTTTAGTGGGAATTAAAACCAGAACAATTTGACAAAGAACTATATAGTTAGTTATATATTCGCCCTTGGGGGGTCCATACTAAACTTCATCCCCTCTTATACCTACCCAAGTTCAAGTTTTCTCCATATTAAATTTCATCAAAATCAGTTCAGTGGTCTAGCCGTGAAAGCTTAACAGACAGACAGAGTTACTTTCGCATTTATAATATCACAAGCTTCTGTCCGCGTTTTCACCCGCGTGGAAATAGATCCAAAAAGAAATAATCCGTCTGTAATTTGCCCCTCCCCCGCCCGATTTCGCGGTATAAAAAGTAGTATATGTCATTCTCTGACCCCTAAACTACCACTATGCAAAAAATCATGTCGATCCCATGAAAAACATAAACAAATCTTTCCCAATCTATACATTTTTCCGGGATAAAAAGTAGTCTATGCTATTCCAGATTATAATCTATCTCTGTGCCACATTTCATCCAGATCCGTTCAGCCGGTCTGGCGTGATTGAGTAACAATCCATACAAACTGTCGCGTTTATAATATTTGTGGGATTATGGTGGATTTACCGCTTAGAGTTCACAGCACTGTGACCTTGTATGAAAGAAATAAAGTCAATGATTCATACTGACGTTTTCATCAGTAGACAATTGTCACATATTTTCACACACAATTTCACTTACATTGATATTATTGTTTTATGCAACGTTCGGCAATGAAAGTGTCATTATTGAAGAAGATATTACAAATTACTTGAGATGTAATTCTATAGAATCAGAGTTGCATAACTGCGCTTTTGTAGCATTTAATAGGTTATTCATGAATTTATATCATACTTTATATTTGTTTCTATGTTTGTATTCATGAAAAAGAGGAGAATATTATTTATCATCACGCCTTTTATCCCAAGAGGGATAGGCAGAGACAATCGAATGTCATTTGTTACGATCCTCTGATCTGACACATACATTTTTATTTTTTTTATGTTTGGCTAAATGTCGATTGCTCCTGAGTTAATAAGGTGTCTATCGACTTCGTGTGATTCGGGTGGCACCTCTTTCGCTTCTTTTATATTCATCATACCTTTTATACATGCTCGGCGATTGTGTGTACTTTTAATATATCCATCGATCAATACATTTTTTATATGTTCAAGCTTTCCTTTCACTTCAGCCATATAACCATTTTTAGTCATTCTTTCATCCTTCATACTTTCAACGTGTCCAAACCAGCGTTTGCAATCTTTTCTTTATTTTAGTCATAAGTCATAACATCATCTTTCAATCCGTTCTTTCACTTTAAACATAGATCTATTATGTTTAGGAGCTGAGCATTAACAGTATAAGGAATCAAGTCGGGGGAGACGTATGCTGTCTATTTCGTCAGAGATATAACAAAATGAAGTAGGAAAGAATTGGTTTTGAGTTTATTTGCGTTTTGAAGGAAGTATTATGCAATAGTCGCAGTTAATAAGACTGCGGGCGAAGTTGGGACTGGTCGCGCTAGGTTTATCCATGTATTCTAGATCTATTCACTCTCCTACCATTACTCGTAATTGTATTAACATAATATTTCCTAACAAGCAGTAATGCCCCAAGCTTAAACATAATCATTGCACAGTGTAATAAATAACCTTTTTAACCGTATATAGGTAATTGTGGCCGTGTACATGTCAACTTACAATACCCGTTGACACAACACGGTATAAATCATATCTACTTAGGTGTAATACTAGATCTGGCTTGGGTTTCGCTCGGCTATGGGTCGGCTGTCTGTAGTTTTTAGGGTTTCCTACATCCGAGAAACGGAAACCTTATAGGAGCACTCTTGTGTCTGTTTGTCTGTCACGGCTTATTTTCCTGAATCTACTGGACGAAAAGGTTCCTAATGTAGAGTTTGATGACCCAATCACGGATGTGTATAGCTTAAAATGCTTAAATAATTTATATATTTTTCAATTGCGCGGTCGTGTGACATCGTTATAAGATTTATTTTTATAATTTTAAAATGCATAGTTTAAATTATCTGACTTGATTTAAACGCATACCAATATGTTAAGAAAAAAATTCTAGTTAAGGAACATATATCCGGAAAATTCGTATAATCCCGTAATTTCAATTAATAAGTTCAAATTTATGCATTAAAATGCTGTCACAAGTAATTTTCAATGTGACAGTAACGTTTGTTTGAGCCATAAACTCCAATGACAGGTCGTTTTATATTAATTACCTAAATAATACAGTATTATTTACAGTAAAGAACACCCCGAGTGAAGCCGGGTTTGTATCTAGTATTAAATAAAATACAATACGAAAATTACTTAGTCTAAAATAAAAAAAAAATAGAAAATATAGGGCCTTGATCGTCGGTGGTCTTGATCATAGTTTACAGGAAAACCTGAACGTATATATTTCAGTAGGTATTTCAGTATCTGTGTGTCACAGGCATTTTTAATTTTGACATAATAATTTATCTCCAAGGATATAAAAGACAAAAAGTAGCCTATGTCACTCTCCGCTAACTATACCTATTTGTATAAAAAAACAAAAAAAATACAGCAATCAAAGCGGGAGCTGCGGCGGAAATCGCAGATTCTAACAAACGGCGCAAATATAGTTCTACAAATTTGTGCCGTTTGGTGTAGAAACTCTAGGTCCGTGGGGTTCAAATGCCAAAAATTTTATTAAAGATGTATCCACTCGACTGATCATTACTTCTGGTGACAAGAGGGCTGGCTCCTTCCTCGCTCAACGAATCAGCATCGCGATTCAGCGGGGAAATGCAGCCAGTATTCTTGCCACTATTCCACGCGGACCTGGTTTATTTAGTTATTTTTAATCTTTAGATTTGATTTAAGGCTTTTATATTAATAAAAAAATGATGTGTAACATCTGACATCTCACCTTGGTAATATCCTGAAAACATTAACACGCGCACAGCTGATCGTTCTCTATTTCTCTTTCTCTTCACACACACCCACAGTCACTGTTGGCTGACAGTACCAACCTTTCGGAAAATGGGTTGGTACCATCTGACGCTCAACTCCGCAACCACGCGCGCTCATTGGTCAAATCAAATAGCGCGAGCTTCCCCGCGGCTTCTTGTTAGACACTTACGTCCCTTTTCACGAAATCCACAGATTGCAGGAAAGTGAGAAGATAGATGTTACACATCAAAAACAGGTAGATACTGTTTAATGTGAAAGAAGAATAAATAAACAACAAATTATAATAATAGTTAGGATTATAGAATATTAGAAAATATTTAGTTCGATTCCGGATCACGGTGGGGTTTTTAATTAAAAACTTATGTACATAATCCGACAAACCACACTTAGAGGCTTTTCCATCTAAATATATCTCAACAGAACTAGCCACTCGTTGGGTATAGGCTCACAAATACCATCGGCTAAACGAGGGAGCCTTGGTCTTCCGCTGGGTACCCTGGAACCCTAAGTCGTGAAGAAGAAAAAAATTTTAAACCCGAAAAAACTATAAAATCATATATGTCCACAATTGAAGCCGGGCTGAAAAGCTAGTTAACCATAAAGTATACATGAAAGGGCGTTTGTCTGTCTGTCTGTAAGTACAGATTATGTCTGTCACGGGCTAAGAGTTATGATTGTGAGGAAATGTTAATGCTATTACGAGAATACGAACCCTAGGTAGACTATATAAACACTTGTTTGCTACTTGTCAAATATTATTTTAGGAAATATTTACATGAATTCCACAACTCAAAGTATACAATAAAAAAAAATGGAAATAACTGTCTTGATAACGGCTGGACCTATTTTGTTATTTTTAAAACGTTAGTAGGTAATAGTCCGAAAATTGGAAAATTCGTATTATTATTTTCATTTCATTGTATATCCACGGGCGACGACGGGGGCGGAATAAAAGTACACCTAGGTCGTCCTCTGCCAGCATTTCCTTTCACTTCAGCCATATAAACCTTTTTAGTCAATCTTTCATCCTTCATTCTTTCAACTTTTTGCGTAAACTGTTACTGGCCATACCTCAATATATAAATGCCGTGAAGATATGTTTGTTTTGGTCACCCAGCGGTAGACTTCTTATTGAACCCCTAACCGCCCCGGCTGTGCCCGTGTAATGTTTGCGTGTTCATCAATAAACACATTTAGGGGCAATCTCGACTCACCTAATACGTCCACACAAATTTACTACCGTTTCTATTACGGTTTGTTCATTTTACAGTGACCTCACAAATTGTTTTTTTAGTTCAATACGAGGCCGCATTACCTGATTTTGAAAAAAAACTAACTAACCTGAATTCTTACGATTTCATAAACATATTTCGTCGATAGGGCAGGGCGTCCAAGGCGTAATTTTTATCAACGTGAAAAAAATCATACTCTTACTTGAACCTTCCGCCTCGTCTGTCTGCGAATTTAGGCGTAACTTGATTGATCCACAAAAAACATTTAGATATAAAATAACCTATGACGAAGCCTCAGAATACAGCACAAACCAGAAACCGCATAAATGTTTCAATCTGAGGCAAAAATAGTAACCTAATATAGTGTACCCGGTTGTTGTATTTCTTGATAAATAGACAAAATAAGGAAAACAACAATAATACAAAAAAATACAAAATAAAATAAAATTATAAATAAAAAAATTCATGCAAATCGCTATCTACTGGGAGAGTACCCAACATACCGGCTGCATTGCCTCGTTGGATGGCAATGCTTATTCTTTGACCGAAGTCATGTGAACTTTCTATTAGTAGTTTACTAATATCTATTAACAGACTGTGTGCTCCAGGTCCCCACGGTCCCATCGTTTCCACACCAAACGCCTCAAATATGTATTATTTCGGAAGAGATGCATATTTGCGATGTTTAGCCATTTCAGCATTGTAGGCTTCATTGCGAGAGTAAGTGATCGCCCCATCTGGTCGCAGCGCATGCGTATTCCTAGTTTGTTCTGTATTCTGAGGACGAAGCAAAGTCGGAGCATGTCGCTAGTGTTAACCAAAACCTAAATCAGTGACGCGGTCAGAAATGCCTGTGTTTATTATAAACAACTATTTCTGGAATAAGTTCAAACATTTTCAACCTTCGGTTTCCCGTTTATTGAACCTGGACGTATGGTTAAAAATAACAAGTTAACATTTCTCCAAAAGTACAGCATTCTTTGATGAAACATACATAACTTGCGACACGTCTCTGCTTGAAACTAAATAAAATATAGCTTAGGTATACTCCAGGATAGCATAGTTTTCTATTGGTGCAATAATTTTTGGAATCGGCTCAGTAGTTCCAGACTAATATTCATGTGCTAAATTCACTAATCTAGACAATTAATTCGAAAATTCTAATTTGACTCCAACTGTCTTTAAATTTAACAACGAAATATTTAATTTTTTCTTGCTATTCAGTGAACAATTTTTGAACTCTGTATACCTACTATATATTGTAATTCAAAGAATCTTAATTTTTTTAACCAACAAGATTTCTTAAATTTTCTACACACCACAATAAAAATAAGTAAATAAACCGGGCCCATGTGGAATAGTGGCAAGAATACTGGCTGCATTTCCCCTCTAAATCGCGATGCTGATTCGTTAAGCGAGGAGAGAGCCAGCCGTCTTGTCACCAGAGGAGATGATCAGTGCGCTTATCTCTAAAACAATAAGTCGGATTTGAAAAAATATATTTGCATTTGATATAGCCCAATTCTTAGCTATAACATCACGCTACGACCCAAAGGAGCATGATCAGCAACCACTAACGCGGGTGCAACTGCAAAGAACCCCACCGACCTAGAGTTTCTACACCAAACTGCACAAATTTGTAGTTTTCAAAGATTAAACTATGTTTATCTCAATTTAAAACAAAACATTTTAACTTGATCTTTTAACCTTGTCAATCCGTCCAAGTCTGGGAACGTAATTAATTTGTGGAAATGTCGAAATAAGATACAATGTAGCCGCTGAACCGACATTGTGAAGCATGCTATTTGTGGTAAGTAATTCTAAATGAACAAGCGACTCGCCCCGGCATTGCACGGGAAGAAAATATAACAATTTTCTTGGTAATCTATGTCACTCACTGGCCCTATATTTTTGCAATGTTTTGACGTGGTAGAGGGATAGAAACCTTAAGTGGAATTTAAAAAAAAAGTATTGCAACGTCAAAAATTGTGCACTGAAAAGCAAGAAATAATAGAATATTTTGTCGTATAATTTGAATACTGTTAGTGCCAAATTGGATACCATATCAACATGTAAGGAGACGCCTCATCACTTTTGTCCTATAAAAAAATAGACTTCAGCAATAATAATTCAAGTATTGTAAAAAACTTATTAAAAATAGCAAGTTCTAGTTGATGTAAAAATATGTCAATATCAGCTGCACCTAGGTTTCATGAAGCCCTGAAATTTTTCTTACATATCAAGTAAACAATATTTCACATAGGTACTTTATGGATTCATTAACTAGAACTTGCTATTTCTAATATTTTTTATACAGTACTTGAATTGCTGAAGTCCGTTTTGTGTATTTGATTGTATTGATTTTGTTTGGAAAATTTCTTTCTCTATTTATTTGTTTCGCTCGGATATTGGATGAAAGAGATGCAAAATTTTCTAACACGTGCGTTTTTTAGTTGCTTACGCGACCAAGAGAGCTTTTAAGATGAATAATGTGTTTATCTAAATATATAAAACCGTCGTGTTGCTGACAGACTGGCAATCAACGCACATGCCTAAACCACTGAACTAAACCAAAACTGAATGTTTACCTTAGAGAAAGGATTTTTCTAAAATCAACCCCTAAAGGGGTAAAATGGGGTGTAAACGTTGGTATTGTAAATCGTATTCCCTGCGTCAGTATTTATATAATATACGTCACTATTCCTAATATAATACGTACGAAGTCGCGGGCAACTGTTGTATTATTAGGATTTTGTCTTTTTTTTTATTGTTGTTAATAATTTTGTCAGTTGTGCTGTGTACTTTTAGTAGTTTCCTCAATATCTAATATCGTCATTTCGAAGGAGTTGACAGTTTGGCAGAGCGTTGAAGTAGCACTGAAAACCGGGTTCAAATTTTACTCACACCTAAAATTCTAAGCACCAATTTTCTTTAAGACAAGACGAAATTATAAGGACTTCGATTTGTCCATTTCTCTACAGAAACGGAACCCTAAAATCGAAAAAGAAGAAGGTAAGGCAGATATGCAGAAACTCAGTTACACATGCAAGGCTTTTTTTAAACTAAAACTAAGTATTTATTACAAACACTTCAATTTTAATTATGAATATTTCCTGCAAGGCAGATGCAGCTTCCACTATCTGCATGATGGATGACACCGGATCTCAGAGACATCTGCCAGCTTTTATTGCAGATTTTAATTAATATTTATGGATAACAATCTTGATTAGAGACCGTTTTTTGCACAACTAATCCAATGATAAATTAATCGATGAAAAATCTTTTAATGATTCTGTCCGAGATTCAGATGTTATCATGTTTGAAGACTATAAATCTGTGTATAAAAATATCACTATGCATTAATTGTAGCTTGGGTCAGATTTGTGTTTGGACATGGTTTGGCTTGTTTATGTCAAATGTAGAATATTTTATACAAACCTTGGTATTGGCATTTGTGAAAGAAAAACAAAGAAGAGAGATTTTTTAGTAGGATAAGTCTAGCATTAGTCATAAAGGCAGACAACCTGCCTTATGAGGATGTTGCGGATATGTCTGCGCTTACTTGAGGGAACAAATATTTGATGCAAATACAAGCTACGTAGATAATCTTACACATTGTCCTATTTTAATTATTTCATAATTCTGTAAGCGTTAGAGAATATTTAACTATTGTGAAGCTAACACGTGAATGTATGTAGTAATTACCATGCTAATAAAGAAAAATATAAATAAAGCAATAAATCACTGTCTCATTAAGATTTTACTTGTCTCAGAGTAAAACTTGAACACCAAGAGCAACATGAAATATCGTATGAAAACAAACCGGAGATAAGATAACAGGCGACGCGAGCTCAGTCTCGGTCGCACCATCGCGCCATGGACAACTTCGGATACCGCGAGATGGGGTGGCCTTCTCCGCCCCAGACTCCCGCGCAGAGTCCCACCCGCTCCCGACTTGGTGGGATCTTCGGGTCATCTCGCAGCAGCAGGGAGCCTGAAGAGTTCCCCTTGAACACCCCCATCTACAAACACATCCGGAACATCGACCTTCTGGAGCGGGCTGGTGACACTCCTAAAGAATATCTGTTCGTGGGACCGTCACCTCCAGCTGACGACGCTCCTAACTTGTACAACAGCTACGACGTACTCGCTCCCGACCCTGACGCCAGAGTGACAGAGGACGCGGTGCGACGTTCACTGTGCGAGCGAGCAGTCAGTCTTGGAGCCGGGAGGTTCTTCGATGACATCGAGTGCGGTCTCATCACCGCCGACAACATTGAAGAGCACATAACTTCTGCCCCAGAAGCTGTCGTCAACCTTACACTGCTTTGGACCGCGTTACTCGGGCGCGATGAACTGCTTCCCAGCATCCTGGATGTCGGAGCTGACATACACTATGTGGAGGCGGCCGGTTTCTCGGCGCTGCATTTGGCGGCCTTCAGCGGAGCTAGTCGGGCCGCAGTTTACTTGCTGTCGCGCGGTGCAGACGTCGACTTTGCCCCCAAGTTTTTCGCGCCGCTGCATTGCTCCGCATTTGGCAACGCCGTCGAAATAGCAGATTTGTTAATCGCCCACGGTGCCTCGCTCCATGCAGTAGTGCAGCGAGCCGGTTGTGAGGATAACCTGGTGCACTGCGCGGTGCGCGCCGACGCCGTGGAGTGCATGGAGCTGTTTATAGAGCGCGGTGTCGATCCCTCCTACGTGACGTCCGGCGGGTTGAACGCGCTACACCTGGCGGCGGACCTGGGTGCTGTGAGGTGTCTTGCATATTTGCTGAAAGAGACCAAAATCAGCGTCAACGGCTCTACCAAGCAGCGTGAGAAGGAATGCACAGCTCTACACTTGGCAGCGGCGCGCGGATATGCAGAGTGCGTGGAACTGATCCTGACGGAAGGTGCGAAGGCTAATGCCAAAAACTATCGAGGATTCACTGCGCTACATCTCGCTGCGCGCTGTGCTAGCCTGGAGTGTGTGGAAGCGTTGCTTAGAGACGGCGCGGCAGATGCCAACGCGGAGGATAATGACCGGCGAGCACCGCTTCATGCTGCTGTGGGTCGATCGGAGCGCGCTTGTGACGTCATCGACACGCTGGTCAGCTGGGGTGCACAGGTTAACAAGAAGGACGAATATGGATACTCGCCATTGCACCTCGCCGCCATGGATGGTCTGTCTCCCTGTATCGAGACACTCATCTTCCTCGGTGCTGATGTCACCTCCAAGTCTAAGAAGGGTCACACGGCGCTCAGCGTCATCACAAGAAAGTCACCGAAATCGCTCGAAATATTGCGTCACAATCTTGATAGTGGTATTTCGCAGAGTCGGTCCACCGAGGGCAACGAGGAAGTGCAGGTAGAATTCGACTTCGGAAAACTTCTCAAGTTCTCGTACCCGCGAGAGATCACTTACCTCAACAGTCTGGTGGACGAAGGTCAGAAAGACATTTTACTACATCCGCTCTGCTCCGCGTTCCTCTACATGAAGTGGCGTAAAATTAGGAAGTTTTATTTGGCTCGGCTTATCTTTTGTTTTCTTTTCGTCTCTTTCTTATCAATTTACGTTCTGACGACAGTAGCGAAGGCCTGCGAAGGAGACTTTTCGGAAAAATACGGAATCCCGAATGAACTGTGTCAGCCGCAATCGATTCTTGGTGACATTCTCGAGGACAACCCCATTGAGTTGGAAAGATGGGTGCTGATCGCAATTACGCTTTTCGAAATTGCTAGAAAACTGACCGGCATAACGGGATACTCAAATGTAAAACAATATTTTACGACATTTGAGAATTTAATGGAATGGTTTGTTTTGCTTTCTGTATTTTCTCTTTACGATTTTCCTAAAGAGTATGGTTGGCAAAATCATGTAGGTGGATACGCTGTTTTGGGAGCCTGGACCAATCTCATGTTAATGATGGGTCAGTTACCAATGTTTGGAGATTACGTCGCTATGTATCAAAAAGTGCTTATAGAATTTCTCAAGTTACTACTTGCATATATGTGTTTGCTGCTCGGATTTACTATTTCTTTTTGCATTGTGTTTCCAAACGAAGAAATGTTTTCTAACCCACTCATGGGTTTCATCTCGATGATGTCGATGATGGTCGGTGAACTAAATTTAAATATTTTATTAAACGACCCGCAGAAGAAAGATCCTCCTCTAATGTTTGAGTTATCTTCTCAGTGTGTGTTTCTACTATTCCTAATGTTTGTCACAATAATTTTGATGAATTTACTCGTCGGTATTGCTGTTCATGATATCCAAGGTTTACGTAAAACAGCTGGACTTTCTAAGTTAGTAAGACAAACTAAACTAATATTATTTGTAGAAATGGGGATGTTCAGTGCGCTATTACCAAAATGTTTGCACAAATATGTATATAGAACAGCCCTCGTATCACCTGAAGCTGGAAAAGTAATTCTGAGTGTTAAACCATTGAATCCGAGAGAAAAAAGATTACCGACCGACATAATGATGGCGGCGTACGAGTTATCTCAGTTAAACAAAGTTAAGAAAGCGAGAACTATCAAAGAGATTCTTCATAAATCACGATACTCGAAAAGATATGAGAGCGACAAACAGACGTCTGAACAACACTTCAACTTGGAAATAAGAGGGATGCAGGAAAAAATAGATCAAACGACATTCAATCTTAAAAAGATAGACCAAGAGATGAAACACCTAAATACGTTATTGCTTGATCAACAGATGATATTGCAGCGCATACTAAAGAACACATCACAGGATAGATCCTACTATACAATGCAAAGTGTGTACTCGGAATTGCCACATACCCCGTCGTTTATAAGTAATATTTCAGATGCAAGTAAGCAATGACGGAATTTTTATATTACATTTCATTATATCAGGGTATTATTATTTTCTTATTTATATAACTTGAGTGGTTAAAACTAGTTAGAATTAAGCGTTATAAATTCTGGTTTTAATTAAATCAAGTGACTGAATCTAGAAGAAGTTTAAGAAATACACAACCATCGGGGGAAGAAATAAATTCTTTGAAAATACTATAAGTATATGAAATTATATTCTAATCTAATAAAAAAAGCAATTTATTTTACAACTTAGGCTCTATCGTTACTATTGCTTCCATTTACTATTTAGGCAAATGATAATTATATTTTTATGTTCTTTTGGTGATAAAGTGGTTGTGAAAGTTGAAATGTTTTTTTTTGTTTTATTTGAGTGAGTTTTATTAATAAATAATATTGTTTTTTGTATTACCATTTAATTTAATTTTATTATCATACTTTAGGTAGCAGTCCCTAATTATAATTATAATTTAATATTCAATGTTTTCTGTTATTTTTGAATAATATATTGACAAAGATTTTTTATTTCTTTAACTTCACGAGTTCTTAGAGAAATAGTTGTAGATCATTATATTCAATATTAATGATTTACGATTTTTCTGTTGTTTTACAGTTTTGTCGCAGTTTTCTTTTCATTTTACAACAATAAATGCTATCATTTGAATTAGTAGAAACGGTACTGTAGAATAATTTGCATATCTTATCTTCTTCATAGAGGCCTTAAAGGCTTTCATGCTACTCATTGCGAAATGAGTTGTTTTTTTATGTTAAAACCACAGTATAATAAAACAATGCGTGTTCTAACTAAAGTATCATGTGAGATTAAATGTGACGTTTTTGTGTAAGTAAATATTATGCAAAAGTTTTTTTTTGATTGCAGGTTTATAAGTAGGTATTATTGGTTTAGGTTTATAAATCATTCAATAATAAACTGGAGAATTCTGTTTTCATCTTAGCATTTAAATAGACAGGGGATACAAATTGTTTCTGGCACTTTTGTTATAACATTAATACTATAACAATATTGAAGAGACACAAAGTTCCTGCTAATTAGACGTCCGTGTCCACTCATTCGTCCAATCCCGGCGCGCCGCCTTACGGTCCACCGAAATCGAGCACAGACTCGTCCAATTTTTGTAACGAATGGTCCGCCTACATCGTCTGGCGGCTGGAATGGGAAATTTTGGCTAAAAACTTTTTTCTATTGCTCTGTCTCTTAAACTAACTTTTATACATCGATTATGGTTGGCATTTTCATGTTTATCAACTCAAATTCTATTAAATATTTAATTTAGAAATTAGAAGTAAAGATAAATGCAATGAATACATCAAATCAGTTTGTAGCATTTGAAAAATGTCTCATTAAAATATTTGTGATTGCGGAACTTGTGCGGGCTGCGGCAGAAGTAAAGCAGTACAACAATTAGGTACTACCTACTGTGCGAGCGACCGATAACAATTAAACAAAAATGTACCAAGACGACCTAGCAAGTGTTTAGTACACTCTATGGGAAAATTAACTATTTTTGTTACCCAGGGTAGCCAGTCGAAGCATCTTTTTCGTTTAGTGAAATGATATTTTTGAGGTTACTAAAATATAGTTTGGTTCAGTCTCCACCTCAGCCATATACGAATAAGAGGCATGGGCGTACTCAAGGGGAGTGGCATGTGGACAGCGTTATTATAACGAGCCATTTCGATCCAAAAATAGGTCAATGTTAATTAAGCTAATTAGGGAAAACTTTTCCTAGGAGAAGAGCGCAAGGCGTGTGCCATGGTTAATAATAGTTAAAAAAAATTAAAAAAAACAGCATACCTACAGACAGATAGGTGTTTTGGCGAAAAAGTATTATCTATTTCCATGTCTTCGCAAAAACATGATTCCCATCATTAGAAACGCTATTAGCAAAAAACTCATCAATTAGATATTGTAAATGACTGTACCTTTGCAATTACATGTACGTCGCCGCGTCGCCAAGTTTTTGTAAATGCTACACAGCAAGGTGGCTACTCTGTACTCAGAATGTGGTAAGACAGGTCACTGGCGACACGCTCTGTCCAAGATCACAGATTTGTATCTTCATGACTGTTTCCAATAGGGGTAGATGAGAGCACTTCTTCGATCCATAATCCGATAGAGGTCGAGAAATTAGGGTCAAAATAGGTGTTGTCAAAAGACTCATCTATTCTATTCTATTTTTTTGTGTAATGGTTCCATCAGGGTTTTGATGATTCCGCCAATGTCCAAGTATTATAGACAGTAACAATAAGCCGATTAATCGGTAGCTAAGATGTTCTCTCCCGCCGACTGTGATATGTCTTATTAATTAATCGTCGACTAATCACAACCATCACAGCGCAGACAGGATTAAACTGTATTCCCCATCATGTCACGACGGGGCGCGTGCGTTGTCCGCCATGACATGTCGATTCTTAGTGCAGTCAATTACTTGATTTTTATTTGATACTAACAAAAATATGTATGCTTCGCACCGGTAGAAACTTGTGTATATTATTATTTTATTATGATATATTTTCCCGGAATAAAAAGTTGCCATTTTCACTTTGATTATGATGATGGGATGGGTACCAGATTTTAGACAATATTGGTCCAAATTTGGACAAGGAGACGACGGATTTTTTTTATTACAACACAGAGCAATAATTTTGTTGTCCCCATAAATATCACAATAGTTGTCGGTCATTAGTGTTATAGTAAATAAAACTTTCCTTTTCTTACAATATATTATGAAAATAACACGAGATTCTTGCAAAATATATGACACAATCTCAATGGCACATAATATTTTATTTTTGCAATAC
The DNA here is from genome assembly GCA_963924495.1 of Nemapogon koenigi. Lineage (NCBI taxonomy): Eukaryota > Metazoa > Arthropoda > Insecta > Lepidoptera > Tineidae > Nemapogon > Nemapogon koenigi. Next base: position 781,708 of record OZ004649.1, read on the forward strand.
ATTATAAGAAACTGACTAAGTGCAAATCGTATATTTCTTATTTATTTATTTTTGAATAATGCAAACTTTCTTATATATAATAAGTAAAAAAAACTTCACGTTTTACCTTACAGTCTTCCTCTTGTTTTTAAGCAGCGATTTTTAAGGCTATACCTAACGAGTGGCCAGCTCTGTTGAGGTATGTAGATGTAAAAGCCTCTTTGTACGGTTTGTCGGATAATGTACAGAGATTTTTTTTATTATAAAAAGCCAGGTCGGGTGTGGGGATCGAACCCGCGACTTCTCAGTTGTGAGCCGACGTTTTACCCACTCGACCCCTGTAAAATAATAAGTAAGGAATAGTAAATAGTAATAAAAATAGAATGTGGCAAAGCAAATGCTGGCAGAGAACGACCTAGATACTTTTATTGAACATATAAGAAAATTATTGATCGATAGAAACATTAAAAGTACAGACAATCGCCGAGCATGTATGATGAATATAAAAGAAGCGAAAGAGGTATGTCAGGATCGTAACAAATGATGGCATTCGATAGTATAATATAATATAATAAGTAGACTCATATTTATCGGAACAAATATTTTTTATTTAACAATACTTATATGAAATGTTTTTAAAAAATGGCTGTGGCAGACAATCAGATAATTAATTTACGTTATCCACAATTTTGTCACACGGTAAAAAAAATTTAGCATTATTGATTGTAAGTTATCAACTTTCTAAATAATAAATCAGTTGACAACATGTGTTTATTTACGATTATTGCTAATATATACACATGTCTTCTGTCCTGAGAACATGGAATGATGAATTATTATTATAATGGATATGGTATGTATTTCATCTTTTAAAAAGTTTTGGGGTTTAGGTTGAATTATTTTATCTTGAATTCTAGGCCTTGTTTAAATCTAGCTTTAATTGTAGAATTGTATTAAACTGTAGAATAGGCATGATAACTAAAAAATACTAGTTAGTCCGTCAGTTAGATTATCAGAAAATATTGGACAAGTATTTTTTCTTTTGTCAATTAAACAAAAAATGATAAAGATATAGCCCGCTAAAGTTTCGCGTGACATCACACCTTAGTACAATTTTTAGCAAGGCGTGACGTCACCAGCCCCCACTCCCAAACTTTGACGCGCTTTATCTCTGTCATTTTTTGTTTGATTGACAAAAGAAAAAATACGTGTCCAATATTTTTTGATAATCTAATTGACGGACTAAATAGAATAATATTTTGTTTACCCTGTCATCTACCCTATTAAATCTAAAAAAAATCAGACGTCTAAAATCCACACAAATAACTTTATTATAAGACAGAAAAATAAATTCAGATGTACCGTACACATTTGAAAACTACAACTGATCATATCAAGAAACACACCATCACAATCTTTATATCTTGCTGGTAGCAATGTACACATTTAGCGATATTTACAAGAACAATTAATTAATCTCCTCACTGAGCTGTCATTTCTATACTAATATTATAAAAAGGTAAATTTTGATTTTTTGTTTATAATGAATAAACTCAAAAACTACTGAACCGATTCTAAAAATTATTTCACTAATAGAAAGCTACGATATACCTGAGTGACATAGGATATATTTTATATTGTTCGAATATATCCACGGGTAGTAGTTATAGAGGTCGAAAGTTAACCAAAATCCATGAAGGTGGAATAAATAATTATGTTACATTATAAAAAATTCCATAAGTCGACGCATCACAGCGCAACGAACTCAGTTTCACGCGCGGCTTATTTTGTCCATATCTCTTTAGAAAAATGTGAGCGGGATGAACTACTATAAAAATCGATAAGGTAACCAAGGGTAAGATAAGATAGACCGATATTCACATACCAGAAACTTGAGAATGTAGGATTTCTCAACAAAATCGGTATTTTGAAAAACACGAAAAGGACTTCGGCTTTTCTGTGTTTTTACAAAAACTATTAGAATTATCAAATTCTAGTTAGTGTATTCTTAAAGTATGTGAAATTATCTATCTTTTAATGTCGAGTTTAAAATTAGTAAATATATTAAGAGAACTCGAGTCGCAAACTTGGCTGAAATAGGCGTGAAATTAAGGATTTTCAAGGCTTCATAAAACTTAGGTGTAACTATGATTTTGGTTATTTTCTTTCCATGAGAAACTTTAGAATTTATTTATCTTTGAAAAGAATTTTTTATTTCGAGCCTAGCACATACAGTTATCGCGTAAAACTGGAAAAACGAAACTTCTGATTTGTATGGGACAAAAATCATGAGGCGGCCCCTTAAGTGCAGCAACAGGCTTGCCATCTGTTCTGTTCAATATGGACACTTACCAGTGTCTCTGGCCACACCACTAGGTATAAAGACCGTGAAGGTGTGTGTATTTTAATGTGTTGTTATTTAATTACCTTACAGAAGAAAATTAAAAGTTTTTCTGCTAAAACCATAGACACCATAAAATTGCCGCATCCAATTCGCAAAGTTTCTTACATGATGCATTTACAATTTATGAATCACCTCTGACCAGACCACCGGCTGAGTGTAACCATGCATCTTAACATGTCATATTGTGTAATTATTATCACTTATTAAAAACTACACAGCAATCTGTGGGATAAGGATTATTTCAACACCTCTGTGGGTAGGTATTGTAAAAAAACCATATGTGGACACTATGTGGACATCCAGTTTTAGTTACAGTAATTGGCGTATCTTACGGAGCCCTGGAATAACATAGCTCCATAACATGTAATATGTTTTAAATCGGTCCTGTTAGACTATTATAAAAAAACAAACTTACGGTTTCTTCTACTTCTTGTTTTATTACCTATGGCTTCACCAATTTTAATCGGTTATTTGCCAATGTCAAGTATAGCCTTTATAGTATATATACCGATTAATCGGATGATCCCGCCGACCGTGATATGCCCAAAACAATCACAGCGCGGACGGGATTAAACTGGATTCCCCAGGTATATTCCTTAGGAAATTTTTTAAAAAGGAAATCAAAAGTGTCTTTTCATCACACAACACTCTTTAAATGTGCGTAATTAGGTCAAAATAGAACACGTATAAAACGTATTTCTAACATTTTGTAACTTCATTTTTTAAGAAAACTATATAAAAACCTTAAAATTAAATATAACTAAGTAAACCAGATCCGCGTAAAATAGTGGCTAGAAGAAGAAGAAGAAGAAGAAGATCGTTGAGCGAGGAAGGAGCCAGGTGTATCACTTATCACCTAAGAAGATGGTAAGTCGTGGGGATATTTCTTTATTGTTTTAGTCCATGCCATGGGGCCCTTAGCAATAGGGTAGATGACAGGGTAAACAAAATATTATTCTATTTAGTCCGTCATTTAGATTATCAAAAAAGGACACGTATTTTTTCTTTTTTCAATTAAACAAAAAATGACAGAGATAAAGTGCGTCAACGTTTGGGAGTGGGGGCTGGTGACGTCACGCCTTGCTAAAAATTGTACCACGGCGTGACGTCACGCTGCACTTTAGAGGGCTATATCTTCATCATTTTTTGTTTAATTGACAAAAGAAAAAATACGTGTCCAATATTTTCTGATAATCTAACTGACGGACTAATTAGATTTTTTTAGTCATCATGCCTATTTAAATATTGTATCATAGTGCGAAATTCTTACGAAAATAAGTTCGAGTTATCTTCAGTGACATCATATTACAGGTAGTTAGTTGGGAATGTATCTTCAGAAGTGATTAAATTGTGCACTTCTCTGATTTACTGCAGCGACGCGGAATTCCTCCAGAAATACTCACAGCGGATCTAGCGTGAATATTTACATACTATATAGGTACTTATTATTATGCTTTTTGATAAATATTAGGTGTTTTTGTCTATTACGAAAAATAAACAAAGAAATCAAAATTAAATATGTATCTATTCTATATATAAATATAAAAATCAATCTATTCCAAATTCTAAAATTGGTACTCAATTAGATAACATTACTTTTCGTCTTTCTGTGTGCTTACGACTCGGTATCAAAATTAATGAACCCCATCAATGTCGCTGCGGTCAAAATGTCGATTCTCTGGGACATCACGGACTATCATGTACGAAAATTGCTAGTAGAATACCACGCCACGCCAGTATTAATTATATGTCATCCGTAGGGCCCTTGCCACTGTCCACGTGCCAGCTATATTAGAGCCGCCTGGTATGGCACGTGATGATGGAAAAAGGCCCGACGGTATGACACTCGTGCCCTGGACGCAGGGAAGACCGTTAGTGTGGGACGCTACCTGTGTCGATACATTGGCGGCTTCTCACGTCCAGGCTACATCTAATAACGCTGGTGCAGCAGCAACAACAGCTGAAAACCTCAAACGGCGTGAGTACGCAAACCTTGCACAAGATTACTTATTTGCACCGTTTGGGGTTGAAACCATGGGTCCGTGGGGCCTCGGAGCAAAGAAATTATATAAGGAACTATCATCACGTCTAATCGACATTTCAGGTGACAAGAGGGCTGGAGCATACCTTGGGCAACGTATTAGCATAGCTATACAGCGAGGAAACGCTGCTAGCCTTCTTGGCACTTTACCGCAGGACAGTGATTTCGAGAAGGTTTTCTACTTATGAGTATGTATCACTACATATTCATGATTAGAGAGCCACTCATGGGGTTTCCTGTGTTTAATTTTTAATTTTTATTGTATTTAAACTTTGTTTGTAGATAGATATTATTTAATATTTAGTTTGTAAATTGTAAATTAAATATTTCTTTGTTTATTTATTTTGTAAACTATGACAACAATATTAATACCACTAACGATGCGAAGTATTTAGGAAATAAATGGATATCATAATGGGTTTTATAAAATAATCCGACAAACCACCTAAAATATACCTCAACAGAACTGGCCACTTGTTAGGTATAGCCTCACAAATACCTTTGGCTAAACAAGTGGGACTTGGTCTTCCGCTGGATACCCTGGAACCATAACACGACTCCAAAAATATCAAAAATGAGGAAGTAGATTCGTAAAACTAATTAAAAGACAAACTTATAATTCAGGCTGCCTACCTGCCACTAGGATAAAGGCGTGAATATGTACGTTAAAATCAAATTGAACGTACCTTTGAATACTGTAATCTATTTTTGGTGTAGCATTGCATGAACCAAAGAGGGAATGAGTGCGTTGCGCGTGCGTCTATTCGGGGACTCTGATTCAGTAGGGAAAGTGATCATTCTGTATTTATAGATATGTCACTTCACTACTCTATGGATAGTGAGGGTATAATGCATTTAAAATATTTAATAGATTTTTATTTTATATCCCTATTATTATTTCCGCTTTTGCACATGTTAAAAGTACCAACATACAAGCGCCGAGGGAACGTTAGCACTTCTTCTAAAAATAACAGATTTAGGTCTGTTAAAAAAGTGACACATCTAAAAAAAAAACTTCACCGGTTCACTTGCCACCTGTTCAAAATCGTAATCAGGATCGTAACAAATTACATTCGATTATCTCTGCATATCCTCTTGGAATAAAAGGCGTGATGATAGATAGATATATAGATGGTAGAACGGTTGTACTTGAAACCTAGTAGTTCAATCCCAGTCGTGTTAGAAATGACAAGCACCAATTTTTATTAAGAAGGCGTCCACACGTCTTCTAAAAAATTACATATCTAATTATACTTACGTCGCCGATTCGGTTAAAGAAGTCACCCTCAGATTACAGAACAAAAGTGACCCAACTAGATCTTTTAAGGAGACGTCTCATAACTTTTGTCCCATACAAATTACATGCTTCACCACTTCTTAAATTACGCCATAATTATCTTAGTTATGAAATTTAAATAACTTTCGAAAGATAAATGTATTTGACACAGTATGAATTTTAAAAAGTATGAAAATCAGTTACATCTAAGTTTTAGGAACCGTTTTTTCAACCGAATTTGAGACTCCAGTTTTCTTAATATATATACAAATGTACCATTATCTCATACTTATCCTATAGAAAATTTCACATATTTTATGAAAACATAAACTACAACTTGCTATTTCTAATAGTTTTTGTATAACACTGGAAGAATATATGTCCGTTTTGAGTATTTCCGCATGACCGATGTTTTGTAAAATCGTTCTTTCTCATGTTTCTGGTACGTGAATCTTGACCTATTATAACAACTTTTTAAAGAGATATCGACAAAAGGCCGCACGGTTTACTGAATTAATTGCGCAGACAGACTTGCCATTGCACCTGTTCTGATTAATATAGACAACTGTTATTGATATCTCTGGCCACACCGCAAGATAAATGAAAGCTAGGCCGTGAAGATGAGGATGTGATAAATATCGATAAGTTTTAAACAATAAGTATATTTGTTTTAAGTACATCACTAATTTCGCTATGTAGTTTTCATTTGCCAATTGATCGTACTAGAATTAGACGAAGTTATATTTAGTTTGATGCAATGTTGTCAACCCCATTTTGGAATCGTCACTGTGTTAGTAGGAAATCTGCGGATATACTTTATTTTTGGGGTCAAATCTAAATGGTGGAGTAAGAGGACGTATCTTGAAAAGTACGACATTCTTCTTCCTTTATTATGGCTTCACCAATGTTCATCGGTGATTTGCCTTTGTCAAGTATAGTGTTTATAGCCGATTAATCGGTATTTAAGATAATCCCGCCGACCATGATATGCCTTATTAGTCGTCGACTAATCACAACCATCACAGCACGGACAGGATAAAACTGTATTCCCGATCAGGTCTCGGCGGGCGCGTGCGTTATTCACCAAGGCGTGACATGAAACATTATTGACTGATATTAAAGTCATGCAGTTAAAACTACTTTTGACAAATTTATCATCACATGTGTGTCGGTGGCCGAGTGGTCAAGACGTCTGATATAACTAGGCATACCATTGGTTCAATGCCAGATCCCGGCCATGTACCAATGGGTTTTTATAATTAAAAACTTATGTACAGAGGCTTTTCCATCTAAAAATATATAACCTTGGGCATAGATTAAATAATCCCTTGGACCGGGGCACTGTTTCAGGAGCTGAAGAAAGAAAAAAAACATCACATATACACTTTGACTATTTTGATCAATTAGACAATACTGTTTATACAGGCTTCTTTACATAAATTGCACAGATTGCTTTGTTGGTGTGTACCTATATGATGGATACACTTAAATGACTAACTCCCTATCTTCTATTCTATTCTATTTTTAGTGTAATGCCTCCATCAGAGTTTTGGTGATTCCGCCAATGTCAAGTACTATAGACGTCACATTAACAATAGCTAATTAATCGGTAGCTAAGATGTTTCCGCCGACTGTGATCAACAATCACAATGTCATGAAGGGGCGCGTGCGCTGTCCGCCATTACATGACGTAGAATCCTTCTTATCTTTATTTCATACCTCTTTTAGGCGCGTTGAGCGATTTTTGGTAGGGGCAAATCTTATTGAATCGCGACGTGTGTTTGCGACATGCTCTCAGCACAAAGCCGACCAGGGATTGGATTGCCCGGTCTGAGTATAATAATACCCAATAATCTCCGGACAGGAAAATGTATACTGGCATTTTTGGCCGGCAAATCTCGGTCCGAACCGGGTTGCCTTACAGATCCCGTTTAGCCGATGTTATTTGTGAGGCTATAGGTACCTAACGAGTGGCCGTTCTGTTGAGATAGTTATCATATTTATGTTTGATGGAAAAGCTTCCACAGTTTCGGGAGCTGTAAGGCAACCCGTAAAGAAAGAAAAAAATTTTTATCAGAGTTCTGGGATAAAAAGTAAGGTTTTATTAGTATGTCGCTCTCCGGATTTTCCAACTATCTTTGTAAAAAAACAAACCAAACAAATCAACAAACAAAGACACTTTTAGTTAGGATTTAGTATTTTCTTTGGTATTTTTCATATAATTTTCACAAACAATATAAAATTCTACAGCGGCATCTATTGAGTGAAAGATGAAACGGAATGTCAACATAGTTCATATATACATCACTAGATGGCACCACATGTATGAATTTGTCTTAATTTTCTTACTTTCCTTCTATTTAGTATATATCCTAGAAGGCATTTGGGGCTAAAGGTATAGAAATTACAGCTGTATGTAAGACTTTAAAATACTTTGGTCTAAGTGACAAATCATTTTTTTAGCGTTCAGAAAATCGTAAAAAATCTGGGCCTAATAATAAATAGATCATAAAAAAACAAATCAAACATTTCCTAAAGAAACAAAAGTGGAAATAGGAGAGCAGTGACTACAGGTAATTCATACCCACGCCATATTCTATCACAAATCTAGATAGGTATATCCGAAACATCTAGAATTGCAATTCCGAGATCAATATCCTTTCTATCCCACAGGAGAGGACGCATGCGTACTGCAGCCATTTTGCGCAAAACAAAACATTAAACCAAGTCGGTGAAATTTTGCAAATCGCGAGATAAATAAGTGAAAGAATCTTATATAACAATGAGTGGCGACAAGAAAGGCGATGGTATGTATAAAAGAATACTTTTCTATATAACTCTAGCTTTTTTAAAATACATACGGTGTTACCGGCTCTAGGGTATCCAGCGGAAGACAAATTTTCCTCGTCCATTGATATTATCCAACAGTCAATTTAATTTCACGTCTGTTTCCTAGGGGTATGTAGAGAATGGAGTCTCACTTTTCTCGATTTTTGCATACTTTTCTTGCTTTTTTTCACATCCATACATAGACGTCCATTTTAGTACCTAGGTATACTGCGTGCATATATTTGACTAGCTTCCCGCCCCCGGCCACGTAGATATTTTCGATCAAAATAAAATATTAAAATCGGTTCAGTAGTTTGAGAGATTACCCCCTACATCTAAACTTACATAATATTAGTATATATATTGTATAGATTTAACGAAATGATCGTCTAGGCCGTCTTTTTCTTGTTGGTTCTTTCGGTACAGCAGCTTTATATAATGAAAAAATACTAATAATATGTGAAATATATAATTTGGTTCGATCCCGGATCCCGGTTTTTTTATAATTTTTTATAATTAACAACGTATGTGTACCACACTTAGAGGTTTTTCCATCTAAATATACCTACCTACCTCAACAGAACTGGCCACTCTTTAGGTATAGCCTCACAACTACCATTGGCTAAAAGAGAGAGACTTGGTCTTCCGCAGGATACCCTGGGACTGTAACACGGTTTCGGGAGCTGTAAGGCAATCCGTGATGAAAGAAAAAAAAGGATAATTTGATATACTAACTAAGGCGTCTACTTTTTCTTAGTTTCGTCGTTTTTTTCTCATTTTTGCAAAATAAATTGTAATTTCAATCAAACAAGAGTAAGTGGACTTAACCGTAATTAAAGTATTGAAGTATTTCATTTTATTAATTCATTTCAAGAATTAGAATAGAGAAGAATGCGGAGTGAAAAATGTGTTATGACTAAAATGAAAAAGAGTAGTTTATGCTGGTTTGGTCACATTGAAATAATGAAAGATGAAAGATTGACTAAAAAGATTTATATGGCTGAAGTGAAAAGAACTGCTGGCAGAGGACGACCTAGGTGTACTTTTATTATTAAAAATACATACAATCGTCGAGCATGTATGAAAGGTAAAGAAGCGAAAGAGGTATGTCAGGATCGTAGTAAATGGCATTCGATTGTCTCTGCCTACCCCTCTTGGGATAAAAGGCGCGATGATAGATAGATACTCCCCACTGTAGCGCTCAATCTGGCTCTTGATGATTATTTTTTAATTAATTTTTCACAGCTCCAGAAGTCATGCTGGAGTCCATTGACGAGCTGAAAGACCGACTCTCTTCAATGAAGAGGATGATGGAAGAAAGAAAAGCACATGGGATTGGAAATAAAGAACTATTCCATGGTGAAGCGAGAAGTCTCCGAGGAGCCACCATGATCGATTCTACTTTTCTTAGTTTCGTCTTCGGCGGTTCTCTTATCGTCATTTTAAGTGTTTCAGTATATGCATTCTATAATCTGTATCATGCTGTACTGAAGAAATTCCCTTCGACTCATACTGAGTTGTAAATTAATAAACATACGTATAACAGCCGCGCAGATAATTGTATCAAAATGGCGGCTTTCGTTTGCAACTCTCTCATACAATATATGTTATCTATAATTTAAGGCCAGCAGAAAAGGGGTGGATAGGGGATCAAATTCTAAGACGAAAAGTATTTTGGAGAAGATTTCTCCTGTCCTTTTTCGACGCTGCAGCAAATCCGCCATTTTATATCTCAATATTTATTTGTGCAGGTTGTATAATAGTTGAACATCTGTATAGTTATTATAATATGTTTTCTCTGATTTGTAAGAGAGAGACAAAACATAATATAATTCTAAACAGTTGTTGAACAGTGTTTATAATTAAGGCAGTAGAGGTAGATAGTTTTTTTTCAACCCAAGACTTGTTTTTTATCCTTATATTACGAATAAAAATCGTTTTGATTTTCATGTTTTTTTATTGAATCACACATTTTTCCCCCCCAGCTGTCACGGGAAATTTATTTTTCATAAAAACCCTTACGTAAAAAATTAAGCTTATTTTACGTTTGCGTTTATTTTCGAAACTGACCAATAGATATCGTTATTATGACATGATAAGAATTTAAAATTTTGAGAATATTCCGTTTCGATATCTGTTTTTGCCGCCCCCTTGAAAATGCCGCCCTTGTGCGGTGCACGCCCTGCACATGTCCTCCGAAGCATATAGCCTACTTATATATATTGAAGAATTGGCACTAGTGCGAGATTTGAACCCGGGTCACAGAATACTTTCTCAGTTTTAAGTTCAATGCAGCTCTACCAATTTATGCTATCGACTCTTTGATCACAGAACAATTTTTTTTCTGCCACTTTTGGCGGGAGGTACCACTGTATAAACAAATACAAACATAATAATTATAAACACTATGTTCCCGCAAGTTTGACGTCCTAGATCGCCTTTCCCATTTAAAACATCACAATTAACTATTTTTCTAGAGCTCTGTCTCGCGACACAAAACGATACCAACGAAACCTAAGGTCAAAGAGCAAAAAATTGGCGAAAGGGGGAGCCCGTCTATGGCCCCTCCTTAGGCTTAGTACCTACACGTTTTTGTTAGAAACAGAGATACGGAGTAGGCTCTTATCTTTTTTATTGAACTGCAGTTATTACATTATAACTCCATAACATAGACTCCAAAACGGCAAAATGAATTTTGATAAAACTTTCAGTGATCAAAGTGAGAACATAACTTTTGAATCTTGGCGCTGGAAAATTGAGAAAACATGTCTTTTTCTTTAATTTGGTTCGGATTGTCTAGTTACCTATATATTAGTTATTGATCTATGTTGTTTTGTATGAAAAAAAAATTATAACCTATTGTAGGTATCTATCAGCACGCCTTTTATCCCAAGAGGGGTAGGCAGAGACGATCTAATGCCATTTGTTACGATCCTGACATACCTCTTTCGCGTCTTTTTAATATTCATCATACCTTTCATACATACAATATTTCCATCGATCTATAGGTAATAGGTAGGTTAATGTTCAATAAAAGTACACCTAGGTCGTCTTCTGCCAGCATTTCCTTTCACTTCAGCCATATAAACCTTTTTAGTCAATCTTTCATCCTTCATTCTTTCAACGTGTCCAAACCAGCGTAAACTACTTTTCTTCATTTTAGTCATAACATCATCTTTCACTCCGCATTCTTCTTACTATTGTAGGTAAGTATAGTAATTTTAAAAGATAGACGGTTTTCATGTTGAACGCTGGCAAAAGTATTAATTAAAAGATCTACAGAAAAATTGGTAGTAAAGAGAAAAAAACAAAATCCATATATTTTAGTCAGAGCTAGTAAGTAGGTATATGTGTTTGGGGTAAGAGGGTGTTTGTGTGTTGTTATTTCTGGTACCCTTTTTCTCCAAAACGGCTGGACCGATTTTGATACCGTTTTATGCATTACATAAGTGTCACTTCAGAGCAGGTGCTTGATATGTCTAATGAAAATCGGGTAAGCAGTTTCCAGGATATGCCGGTTTCATCAGAGCCTGATCAGGACTTTTATAATTACCATAGTTTAATAAACGGGAAATAAAAAATAATTTAACAATAACAAAAATCCCCGACGCTATATAGCTATGTAATTTTTTTTTATTCTTCACGGCTTGCCTTACAGCTCCCGGGAACCGTTACCGGCCCCAGGGTACCCAGTGGAAGACAAAGTCTTCCTCATTTAGGCAATGATTTTTTTGAGGCTATACCTAACGAGTGGCCAGCTCTGTTGAGGTATGTAAATGGAAAAGCCTCTTTGTACGGTTTGTCGAATAATGTACATAGATTTTTTATTATAAAACACCCATTGGTACATGGTCGGATGTAGGAATCGAACCCGCGACTTTTCAGTTGCGAGCCGACGTCTTACCCACTCGACCACCGACGCCCTTTGGTTTAAAAAGCATCAAATAATTGAGTAGTTGGAAAATCAATGCGGTTTCCTACACATCTTCACGGTCTTCATTCATACCTTGCGGTGTGGCCATAGACACTAAATAACAGTGTCCACTTTTTGCCAGTTACCCAGTTCGTTGCGGTATTTGTTATTTTTAGAAGAAGTGGCGTTACGCGCCCTCCAAAGCAAGATAAGTCGATTAAAGATAATTGGGATTCTACGTCATGTCATGGCGACCAACGCACACGTCTCGTTGTGATATGATGGGGAATCCAGTTTAATCCCGTCCGCGCTGTAATAGTTGTGATTAGTCAGTGATTAATAGGACATATCACAGTCGGCGGGAACATCTTAGCTACCGATTAATCGGCATATCGTTACTGTGACGTCTATAATACTTGACATTGGCGAAATCATCAAAACCTAATGGAGCCGTAATAAAAAAAAGAATAGAATAGAGATTCCATGTCACGCATTGGTGAGACGTTCGTGCTGTGATGGTTGTGATTAGTCGACGACTAATATATAATAATAATATAATATAAATATAAAAATCGGCTATAAACACTATAAAGGCTATAATACTTGACATTGGCAAATCACCGATGAACATTGGTGGAGCCATAATAAAAGAAGAAGAATACTGAACAGTCTCATCTATAGATAACCTACAAAAATCAATACGGAATCCTAAAATAACTTTAAGTCAATTATATATATGAAGCCATGAATTGTCATGACCTAACGATATTTCAATTATAGTTAAACCAAGAATAAATTCTAGTTATTCCATATAACACCCACACAATTCTAGAACCTTCTAATAAAACAACCTAACTTTAAGAAGATACTCGATAGACTTTGGATTTTATCGCCGAAGTCATAAGGTTCAAATTGAAGTGTAAGTTAGTATATGTGACTAATTTCGTCCTACGCAAGCCCACACAATTTTGAAAGTTCAAATGTTGTCACCAAATAATCGTGCTTTCATAGAACTGTAACATTGTCTTTGGTTACATCGGTAACTGAAACAAAAACTGAGATCACATTTATAAAAAAAAACAAAGGCTTCGCCCTGGAAAATAACATTAGATTAGATTCAAAAGACTAACATAACTAATAACTACTACACTATAAATAAAAAAATTCCTCCAGTGTGTCCCCTCGAGGCACGGTGCCTAGTAAGCTAGCAGCATTTCCTCTCTGGATAGCTGGACTGATTCTTTGTGCCAGAAAGCTGCCAGCTCTTTTGTCACCGGTGACCTCGACGAGACGCACTGAAAGGTCTGTCAGAAATGATTTAGCACTTGGACCCCATGGGCCCAAGGTCTCAAAGCCGACTAGCGTGAAAATGTAGCTTCCGAGAATATCTATATATATTTTTAGGATTCCGTACCCAAAGGGTAAAAGCGAAAACCCTATTACTAAGACTCCGCTGTCCGTCTGTCACCAGGCTGTATTTCATGAACCGTGATAGTTAGACAGTTGAAATTTTCACAGATGATGTATTTCTGTTGCCGCTATAACAACAAATACTAAAAAACAGAATAAAATTATTTTTTTTTGCCCTTTTTATAGATTTTTTTTTTCTTTAGGGTTTCAGCACCCGAAACAGCACCTCCGGCTTGACTAGAGGTGACCGTTATGTGTGATGGGGCCAGAATGTCAACGCATGTCACATCCCAAACCAAAAATTTTCCTTGTTTCCAAGGAATGAGTGTGGATCCGTCGGGCCTCTTGCCATCCGAGCGAATGAGTCCGTGTGGTTCTAATATTGCCGGAACATTCGCTGAGGAAAGGGCTCTTCGGAAACGCTTATTACCTACTACAATCTGCAACTGCGGACATTTCAGCTAAGTCATAAAAGCGCGATATCGCTAACTTTTCCCCGACTTGCCGTGCGAGCATGACCGTGTAGAGAAAATCTACAGGGGGTAGACAAAATCTACAAGCATAGCATCGTCTTCAGTTGCGTTAGTTTGTCTATTTGAGACATTTGTCACGTGATCCCTAGATAATTTGTTTTTAAGAGCAAGCTTATTAGCGCAAAGAACTCCGTAAACCGTGCGGCTTATTTTGTCGATATCTCCTTAAAAAGTTGTTAGAGAGATACACTGCAAAAATAATCGATAAAATAACCAAGGATAAGTTGAGTTTTCACACAAAATCGGTCTTGCGAAAAAACACAAAATAGACACATGCTCTTCCAGTATTATACAAAAACTATTAGAAATAGCAAGTTGTAGTTAATGTTTTCATAAAGTACCTATGTGAAATTATCTATAGGATAAATATGAGAAAATGGTACATTAGTAAATGTATTAAGAAAACTTGAGTTGCAAATTCAGTGAAATTCATGACTTTCAGGGCTTCAAAAACTTAGGTGTAACTGATTTGTATATGTTTTTAAAATTCTAACTGTGTCAAATATACACCTACATCTTTAGAAAATCTATTTAAATTATCGCGTAATTTAAGAAGTCTTGAAGCATGTTATTTGTATCGGACAAAAGTTATGAGATCTCTTCTTAAGAGATCACGTGACAAAGGTCACGCTACCGCTTGTAGATTTTCTCTACGCGATCATGCTCGAATGGCTGATTCACTGAGAGGTTTTGCTATACCTACACATTACATAAAAACGTAAAGGAAAAGATCTGCAGGAGATCCAACTTTATACCTATAATTTGTGAGTTTTTTTTATGTCCACCTGCATGGACTGCATGTGTTTGTGTGCATAAATAATGTATTTTCTGTCATTATAGTCGGACTGGACTAACCAATTTTGGCACTTTTTATACTATAATTGTAATTTTAACGCTAAGTTCTAAAGAAGATGTTGTTCTATTGCAATAAATAATTATCATTTAAAATGAAGTGAGATTTATAGAGAAAATAACAATTTTATAAGCTATTTTTTTTTAATATGATTGTGATTTTAATTTCTGAAGAAATAAACCAAAATATTAATATATTTATTGATAACTATTTTCCTGAGGATATTTATAGTCTAATAATATTTTTTTATTGTGAGATCGGCAAGTGATTTCAGATATTAGAAGTTTGAAACTTGATGATGAAAGCGAAATCGAGAAAAGCCGTCTCAATTATCTTGTTATAATTCAAAAATTCTTTATTAATTTAAAAGTTTTCTTAATTAACTTTTTAGATAACAATATTCTCTATAATGTGGCTAAATAACAAGTAATTTCTTCAAGTGCTTCATGGAAATTATACTGTTCAAAAAGTACAGTTTTTGATCCGAAAGTACGATTTACTCTTAAATGCTCTTAAACCGTTTAGTACTTCCGAAGTGATCGTGCACAGATAGAAAGACGCTGCTTTGTCTTATAATATCGCCCGTACCTCGCCTCACACAATTTTCCAGCAAGTGTGTCTTCTAATTATACTGTAGGTAACTCACTTCACTACTTCACAAACAGAACCAATCTACATAAACTAACACTGTGCAACGTTGCTCCTGAATTTACATAAAACAATTCATGCATCAAAATTTTGATTTTGTATGCATTTGCTAGGGAAACGTCTACCTGTATATTTTGAAAATTTGATCAGAAGTTGTAATTAACTAAGAGGACTACAGTTTGATCCCGGCCATGTACCAATGGTTTTTTTATAATTAAAACTTATGTACATAATTCGACAAACCACACTTAGAGGCTTTTCTATTTAAATATACCTCAATAGAAATGTCCAATCGTTAAGTAGGACATACACTGGTCCGGCATCGCACTGAAAATTTCCCATTCCGGCCGCCGGATGATCTAGGCGGACCGTTCGTTACAAGAATTGGACGAGTCTGTGGTCGGTTTCGGTGGACCGTACATTAAATGTACACGATAGGCACGCCACCAGAGATAGGAGACGGATGCCCGGTGTACTGCGGAGGGATTGATCCCTACAAGTTTATGTACAAGTAAAACGACATCTTTCTATATGAAACCATCGGCGACGCGCCGGGGATTGGACGAATAAGTGTCCACCTTTAGATATCCTCACAAATACCATCGGTTTTTCGGCAACCCGGGAAGAAAGAAAAAAGGTGTAATTTGGATACGGAATATCTCAATTTTGTTCATGTTAGATAATTCCAGCACAATTATGTTAACAAGAAACAAATAATATGTTTTCATTACAAATTGATATTAATTAAATTGGATTCTACCCACATTTGTAAAAGTAATTGGAAAACTATGTGCATCTCACTCACTCATAATGGTGATCCATTCATTTATAACACTAGAAAGAAAAAGATGGCGCTATAAATTCGCATTACCCACGCGTTGGGGATACTGTGACGTGTGAAGTATAAAATATGGTGGGCGGTTGGGCAAAGGAAAATAACTGTTACTTTTAAATCATTTAATTTAAAAATATTAATCACGAGAAGTATTAGATACAATTTTCATCCTTGCTTCCCAGAGGTACTTTTCGATCTAAATTTACCTCAACAGAACTGGCCGTTGGATATAGCCTCACAATACCATCGGTGCGAGGGAGATATGGGTACTCTGGGACCGATAACATGATTTCATGAGCCATAAAGCAACCCGTGATGAAAGAAAAAAATTACAATATATTTCTTTTGAAAGTAATGTCTTATGGACTTCTATAACAGCCAAATTCCACAGCCAAGTTCCGTACCATTAACTATAAAAACGGCAAAAAAAAATCACGTTTATTGTATGGGAGCCCCCTTAATTATTTATTTTATTCTGTTTTTTAGTATTTGTTGTTATAGCGGCAACAGAAATACATCATTTGTGAAAATTTTAACTGTCTAACTACCACGGTTCATGAGATACAGCCTTGTGACGGACAGACAGACAGACGGACGGACGGACAGCGGTATCTTAGTAATAGGGTTACCGTTTTTACCCTTTGGGTACGGAACCCTAAAAAGTACTTCTATTTAAGAAAGCATGCTTATGCATGTTCTCAAGTTCTCAGGCAAGTTTCTAAAGGTGGACTTTGTTACCAGGGCTATGCCACAAGGTATAAAGACTGCGTTAACTAATTACGTTATAGCAAAATAAACTACCAATTATTTATTAGTCCTGAAAATACTAGTTAAAATTACCAACTGCTACAAATATTGGTATTTAATTACATCACTATTGCTATTCTCCCTTCCACCCCAAAAGCTAGGGCTGTAACAGAGTAACAGGTAGAACGTTTCAGGACATTGAGGTGCCTTCAGTCGGGCTTGAACTGCGCCCGGGATCGGTCGTCCCGTTAAAAACTTCAGTTTCCCTTCAGAACGTTGAAAAAAAATCTCTCCGAGATTGAAATCTTGAAATTGGTCAACGCAGCAACGGTAAGTGATGTTATAATTAACTTATTTTAGTTATTAATTTAACTTTCTATGTTATTTTATTAGCTAATTAGTACGGAGTGCGCAAATAATGGTTAAATCCGTTGGTTTTTGTAACAAAGGAAATAGGAATCTGTTGCGCCGTTCAACAAGTTTTTGCGTCTAGACTAGAATCATTAAGTGTTACTGCGTATAACCGCAAATTTAGGTAACTACTTAGTGCGACAATTAAAAGTTCCAGCAGCTATAAGTGTGTACTGATAATTCTTTGTGTTTTCTTTCTTGGGAATTATTACTCGTTAATTCAACTATGAACCTATTATATTTATTGATTTTATATTGACAACATTAATTGGGCTTTGTGTGGACATAAGTTTGAACTTTGTATGAAGAATATTCTTGTATTAGAACTACATTATTTCCACGTAACTCTACCGCACACGTCAATAGAGTTTTTCATAGTGTTATACATTTTTTTTATTTGTGTGGGATTATGTATATTTTTTTTATTTAATACACATAATATAAAACCTTAAATCTAATCTAAACATTAAAAATAACTAAATAAACCAGCTCCGCGTGGAATAGTGGCAAGAATACTGGCTGCATTTCCCTACTGATTCGTTGAGCGAGGAAGGAGTCAGCCCTCTTGTCACCAAAAGAGATGATCAGTCGAGGGGATATATCTTTAATAAACTTTTTAGCATTTGAACCCCACGATCCTAGAGTTTCTACACAAACGGCACAAATTTGTAGTTTTCAATAATTGAACTATATTTGCGCCGTTTGTTGCATTCTGCGATTTCTGCCGCAGCTCCTGTTTTGATTACTGTTTTTGAGATGAGACGGGGCTAATGTGTCCACGCACGTAGCATCCCATACAAGAGAGCCCGACCTCGCTCCAAGGGAATCAGAGTCATTCCATCGGGTCTCTTGTCGTCTTCCCGGATTATTCCCGTTGGCTCTTGGAGAGCAGGGACGTCTATTGACGCAAGAGCCCTTTTGATGGTATAATTGAGGGAGCTGTGGCGAGAAAGCCTGCCTGCACTTTTTATGCAGGAAAATCCGTGAGTTCCAAATTGATTAAACTATTTTCTACACGGACATCGTGGTTCGCAAAATACTGGTGCTCCTAACCTGATGCCTACACTGATTATAAAACTTTCGTTATTAAAAAATGTACCGACGTTTCGAGATGGAAGGGCGTGTAACCAGTGACCAGATTTTTCTGATGAATCTAGAAGCCGAGCGCGGTCGTGATCACTAGTTAGATTTTGCGTCAAAAGTTTATGTGTTAGTTGTAATAATGGAGTGTCCCAAAGTTTTTGTTTATTTATTTCCTTCGGGACACCTTCGTTAGGACAACTTAATTCCCAGGCTTCTATAGCCTCAGAAACATAGATCATTTCACCAATTTTGAAAACTTTGTTCTTTAACGTAGAGCAACACTAGAATTTTTTCTCACGCCGATGCCACCTAGTCTAATGGGTAATGTTGCTTGCGTCCAATGACAAATTAAGAATTATACACTTAAAACTTTACTCAAAAATCAACCTATACATTGATTAAAATTGGTATAATATTCCTATACCTAATATACCTATTTACTTATAAAATTAATGACATTTTAAAAAAGGGGAGTCGGGCGAGATCCGTACACGTACAATACTGAACTGTAACACTTGAAATGTTCTCATCGCCGCTATAACAACAAATAATAATAATTAAATTAAGTTAAAAATTAAAGGAGGTCCCCATACAAGAAACTTTGTTTTTTCAACAACGTATAATAAAAAAGTGTTAAATATTGTACGGTGGTACGGATCCCTTCATGTGCGAGTCCGACTCGCACTTTGCCGATATTTCAGTTTTCATGAATTTTCTACAATCTACCTTATTTTTGAAGGGTGTGATGTGAAATTATCATTTCTATTGTGTGTAAAATTGGAAAAGAAATACTTATTGACCAACAAATCTATTTTCTAACGAGAAAATGGTATTTATTTTGAGAAACCGAACTATCTGAGTAACTTTATATTATACTTATAATTCGTTTTTAATGAATACTTTTTTAATATTATTAAAGAGAATAACAATAAGTTTAGAAAATTGTTTAGACTAAAACTTCGCTAAAATAATAATTACCTGTGTGTTTTTACCTTTTATATAATCAAATAAAAGTATTTGAAACATTAATGATATTTGTTTGAGAACAACAATTATTCGTGCTGAATATTTTCTCAAAATGGCCGCCGGCTCTATATAAGGCCCCAGTCGGTACTTTACAAGCCTAACGTACAGCAATTACGTTTAATTTCTTTTTAATTACTTTTAGTAAAAGGCTTTTCATTTGATTTTGTGGAAAATGGGTGCGTGGAAGTTCATACACCTTATGTAATAAGTTAATGGGTCTCGACAAGTGATTAATTTTATGAGTTAGCGTATAATTAAATTGTTTTATAACTAAGATGTTTATTTTAATACTACATGAATCCTACGGCTTTGGTCGCACTCTTACTATTTGATCATTGCATTTAAAATCCGAGATGAAATAAAGATCAGATTGTAAGAGAGCCTTCCGTTTCAGAGCCTCTTTTGGACAAATTTACGACAAACAAACAAACGATAGTAGATTTTTTTCTTCATGGATTGCTATATGGCTCCCGAAGCAGTGTTATCGATCGTAAAGTAGGGTACCCAGCGGAAGACAAGTCTTCCTCTTTTAGCCGACGGTAATTGTGAGGCTACACCTAACGAGTGGCAAATTCTGTTTAGGCATATTTAGATGAAAAAGCCCCTGTGGTATATACACATAACTATATAAACACCTTTAAACTAATCTAAACATTAAAAATAACTAAATAAACCAGGTCCACGTGGAATAGGGCTGCATTTCTCCGCTGAATCGCGATGCTGATTCGTTGAGCGAGGATGGAGCTAGCCCTCTTGTCACCAGAAGAGATGATCAGTCGAGGGGATACATCTTTAATAAACTTTGTGTCATTTGAACCCCACGGACCTAGAGTTTTTACCCCAAATTGAACTAGGTATATATTTGAGCCGTTTGTTAGACTCTGCGATTTCCGCCGCACCTCCCGATTTGATTGCTATTTCCCTGAGATGAGACGGGGTTAATGTGTCCACGCACGTAGCATCCCATACAAGGGCCCGACCTCGCTCCCAGAGAATCAGAGTCATTCCATAGGGTCTCTTGCCGTCTTCCCGGATTATTTCCGTTGGCTCTAGGAGAGCAGGGACTTCTATTGATGCAAGAGCCCTTTTGATGGTATCATAATCATGATAATTAAAATAGACATTAGTAAACATCTTTTATAAATGCCAAGGGCCCAAAAAGGGTCGTAGAAGCAAGGAGCAGGTAGCAAAAAATAGTAAGATTTCTGCTCAAAATTAGTTTAATGTAAGATTATATGCATTATATCCATTGAAGATACGTGACTAACGCACTGCGAGTGGGACTCTCGAACTAAGTCATAATACCCTACCTGATCTAACAACCGTAGTAGCCCGTGCTCGCTCTCACGCGTGTCTCACGCGTGTTTGTCTCTTTCTTAGCTTTGGCCCATTTCTCAAATTCGTTTTGTAGGAAGGTCACGCATCTTTTTTTTTATATCAATGATTATATCTGTATTTATTTATTTATTTATTTTATTATTAAATAAAAAACAACGAATTTTAATTGGTAAACTACCTTATTAATAATACAATCCAACAGGTTTTATAATAATTCATTCAAAGTACTTGCATTCCGAGATTTTTATATTTCAGGCGCTTAAGGTTCGTTATATATATTTTTTTCTAATTTAATGAGAATAAAATAGAGAGACAAGTACATTTTCTTATAAACATACAGAGAATTTAATTTTAAAGGGCATTAGCCGGTAGAAAATGTATTAAATTAAATTATTATTTAAAAAAACAAATTAATACATAATGTTTTTTCAGAATAAATGTAAAAGCTCATTTTCTCTCTAAAAAGCTTCTTCATTTATTATGTACATTAATTTCAGAAGTAAATGCTAAATAGCATTAACAGTTGGATTCTAACTTGAATGGACAGCGTAATAAACGTAATTTGTTACATGTCTGGTTATACTCTGAGAAAAAGTTGGAAATACGAATTTTTAAATGCCCCTTATTTTCAGAATATGATCCTAAGTAACTGTATTTTTTCATGGAATTACTTAATGATTCGATTGTTTAGTTAACTTTAGTACCTTGGGTAGGTAACGTGATGCTAAATGGCCTTTCTCAAGAATTGGGAATTTGGGATATCAAATACAAATATATTTTTAAATCGGTCCAGTAGTTTTTGAGTGTATAGAACACGAACTAACAGAAACAAATAATCAAATATTTTTAGATTAGATTAGATTTGGAAATAAACATCACTCTTTGAATTCGCAACTAAATCTTAACAATCAGGCGGTGGCAAGGTCACATGTCGTCTTCTCTATAAAAAAAAAGTATTTGGGATAAAAAAGGGAGCTGTGCCTGATTTTAACGATAGGTAACGAATTTTATTCTTCTGTTCTCTGTGAAATATTATTGTTAGAGATGCCCCGCACCGTCTCATTACATTTGTAAGTTGGCTAGAGGGTGTGCTGGACCATTTTGAAGTAGAGTCGGTTTTTTCGACCCAACGATAGACATGCTAGTAATTAATATGGTAAGAGTAGAGATATCATTAAATTAAAAACACATGATTTGAATTTTGCTGTATTTATTTTAAAACGTAGTTGTCGAGTTCAATTTTTTTAAACACGACAATTTTTTTGAGAATTTCCGATAATATCGGAAACGGTTAACCGAATTTTATAATATTTAGTGATGATGGAAAACAGTGATATCATATGATAATTTTCAGCTAAACTAATTTGATGAGAATTACCTAAACCATGGAGCCGAATACGGTTCCCGGAAGGTAAAATGAAACGTTAATAGTTTCCATTAAAATGTCAGATTCAGTAACACAAACTAGGTCGTCTGATCAATATATTTATATTCTATATATGTCAGAATTCATTTATCAAACTTCGCTAGACTTTGTGGAACTATTTTTGTATTGCTTTGGGAATTGGAAGACTTATATTAAGGCTGAAGAATATAGTCCGATTATTGAGGAAGGTTATAGACTATATACCATCACGTTACGACACAAAGGAGCGGTCCAGTACCTTTAAACCACAAAGATCAAAGCTAGCCAGAGAAAAGCGAAAGAAATTCTAGAAAAGTCAACTATAGAAAGTTCTCGAACTTCTACTTCTTCCTGACCTAAATCCCATTTAATTTGGGGTCGGCTCTTTCTTTACAGGTTGCCTTACAGCTCTCAGGTGTTACGGTTCCAGGGTACCTAACGAGTGGCCAGTTCTGTTGAGGTATATTTAGATGGATGAGCCTCTAAGTGTGGTTTGTTGGATTATGAACATAAGTTTTAATTAAATTATTACATGGCCGGGATCCGGGATCAAACCCGTGATCTGCCTAGTTAATTCCAGACGTCTATTTTTGTATTTGTGATATTCAAGTCTTTTTTTATAGTTTAGAGAAAGTTCTCGAACGTGAGAGAAAAATAAACTCTAGATAATTAAAAAAAGTCTATATTAGACTAATAAAGACTATATTAAGACCTCATTTGGACATTCTAGAATTTATTCCATGTTCTAATATTAAGTTACCGATAATTTTCAGTGACAATATTACCCAAAACTGTATTCCGGGGTAGGTATAACTCTGTAGCCATTCACGATTGATATTTTACAAATTGCCTAATCTAACAACATGCCTGTTTTCCAGTATACATTAATTATAAACCGTTTTACCTAATACAATAGACATACATACGTGCGAAGTGTTCTGTCGTGACAATTCATACTAAAAACCGAAAATACATACCGTAGCTGTGAAGTGAGACGGCGCGATCGATATTACATGCCGTTGGAATAAGCTGTTAAGGCGATGTTCGTTCTCAATATTTTTTATTATAAAACAAGCACATGAATACCACCGCCTAGTATTGAGCTAAAGTGACGAGTCTCTTTCATCCCAAGAGGGGTAGGCAGTGACAATCGAATGCCATTTGCTACGATCCTGACATAATTTTTCGCTTGTTTTATATTAATTATACCTTTCATACATGCTCGGCGATTGTGTGTACTTTTAACATTGTCTTCGATCAATAAAGTTGTTACTGCCACGAGGTCCGTGCTTGCTCGGATTCTGATGCGGCATGCATCTCACCTAGGTAGATAAGCGGTCCTCTTTTCCTACTTTCATAGCTCTTTCAGCTTCTTTTTAAACGAGTATTCTAAGAGTGGGTAATCGATCAATAGGTAGGCTAGGTACTTTCTCAACCCCTTGGAGACGCAACGGTCTTGCGTCATTTATTATATTATTGTTCCTACGCGACATCTTCGCGTGGTTTGTTAAGAGTCGTTCACACATCTATTGTGTGTGTGTGGAAATTATAAGTACATATTCTCTTTTATACCACAACGCACAACAAAATAGCCCTATAATTTCTTAATGTTAAAAAAAAGTAAGTATATTCTAAAAATCAGTTTTCAATACCATATTTATTAGTGAGCCTTTTTGATTCGAGTACATTAAGGAATAAGAATGTTATTTTGTAGGTAGCGCCTTAAATAAAAAATAATAATTCACGGGTTGCCTTACAGCTCCTGGGATCCATCTTCCTCATTTAGCCGAAGATTTTTTTAAGGCTATACCTAACGAGTGGCCAGCTGTACATAGATTTTTTATTATAAAAACCTAACCCGCGACTTCTCAGTTGTGTGCCGACGTTTTACCCACCGACCACCGTATTTTTTTCATTATTATATTTTGTAGGTAGCTCCTTAAATGTTTTCGTACAAAGTCACATGTTTCTTATAAAATATACATATTCATTACAAGGTGTTCGTGTGACAATGGATTAGTCATCTAGGATTAAATAAACCTTGGATTTAAGGACTACATGCGGGGATATACCTAAATACTGTATTTGTGTATACCATACATCTTCTTTTTCTCTTCACGGGTCCCCTTACAGCTCCCGAAAGCGTGTTATCAGTCCCAGAGTACCCAGCGGAAGACCAAGTCTCCCTCTTTTAGCCGCTGTTATTTTGTGAGGCTATACCTAACGAGTGGCCAGTTCTGTTGTGGTTTAATGTATATGTACCTACATAAGATTTTAATTATAGTTAATACCAGACATCTTAACCACTCGGCCACCGACGCACATTATCACGCCTTTATACCTTGCAGCGTAATAGCGTCCACTTTTTGCCAGTGTCACTTAACGTGCGGACGGATAAAATACGGTGGGGTTTGCCCAGATATTCTAGGGTTGTATATTCTTTGGTCGGGCATTCCTTGTCGGGATGTCGCTAATCTTAAATATACCAACCCCATGGCTTTCATCAAACTGCGTTAGTTTACACAGACGAACGGTTGTATCTTTAGATGGATACCTACATTTGTTTTAATCTATAAAATTTCCGTTAAATAGTCCGTTTATTGAGGAAGGTTATGAGCTATAATAACATCACGCTACGACCCAAAGGAGCGGTGCAGTAACCGTTAACCAAAAAAGAAATCCCAAGAACCAAACCGGGGCGAAAAGCAAGTTAAATAATAAAGCCAGCAACTTTGGGAGTATAATTTAAGGAATTTGAATACATTACGAATTCTAAACAGGGTAGTAAATCATTTTCGAATGTACGCAGCTACATTTATAATTCTGGATTCAGAACGTTCTACTAATGAAGAGGCTCAATTAATTCTGCTATTTCTGGAATATGTATTAATTCTGTATAATACAGTTAATTTTTAATCTCCCTTATTATCTTCTAATATATGTATCTTCGGTAGGGCCCACGATCGGTCGTTTTCTATTTTTCATACCCCTAAGTAATAAGGGTAGGGGTAGGGGTAGGGGTGGGGTTAGGGGTAGGGGTAGGGGTAGGGGTTGGTGTGTTTTATTAATATAAAAACCTTAAATCAAATCTAAAGATTAAAAATAACTAAATAAACCAGGTCCGCGTGGAATAGTGGCAAGAATACTGGCTGCATCTCCCCGCTGAATCGCGATGTCTTAGTTTCAAAAAGAGAATAGCTTTCAAAGGATAAATATATTTGACACAGTATTAATAGAAAAAATAAATGAAAATCAGTTACACCTAATTTTTATGAAGCCCTGAAAGTCATCAATTTCACGCGTATTTATCCTATTGATAATTTCATATCATTTATGAAAACATTAACTACAACTTGCTATTTCTAATAGTTTTTGTATAATACGTTTTGTGTATTTTCGCAAGACCGATATTTTGTGAAATCGTACTTTATCAAGTTTCTGCTACGTGAATCTTGGCCTATCTTATCTTATCCTTGGTTATTTTATCGATTATTTTTGCAGTATATCTCTCTAACAACTTTTTAAAGAGATATCGACAAAATAAGCCGCGCGGATTACTGAGTTCAATGCGCTAACAAACTTGCTCTTAAAAATGTATCCCGAAGAATTTCCAGACCTCAAACTACGTCAATCCGTCGCTCTATTTTGCCGTGCAATTAAATGCCCATGTTTTTAAATAAAAAATGTTATTACATAGTTCGAAAAGCTAAATTGATCCTTCGATTTAACTTAGAAAATTATCTCACTTCTTTAATAAGTGTTCTTGTTTCAAAGGAGAAAAAATATAAGATCCCTTCTCATGTAGATTTCATCAATAACTTTTCTTTCTCTTCTTTAAGTTCTCAAACTTTTACGATTATTACTTTTAACACAATCGGTACCCAGCGGAAATCTTCCTCTTTTAGCCGATGCTATTTGTGAGGCTATACCTAACGAGTGGCCAGTTCTGTTGAGGTATATTAATTGTAAATCATCGTCATCAATTTTAAACACGCTTAACTACTTGTCTGTAATCTGTATGCTACTAAAGACTGTTTTGTAGATAAATTGATTCTATGCAACTCTTTCCTATATTAAATATTTAACAGATTATGCAGCATGTTCCAGGAAAGTGCGCTGTTGTTAACATTTTCTCCTACTTGATTCACTATTTTTAATATACATAAACCTCTTGAATCAATCTAACTAAAACGATGAAAACTGACGCACAGACAGGCGCGACGCTGGAATTTGTCTACCTAGATATTTACCCTGGTCATTTTTTCTACATTAAATAAATTTACACAATTCCTTCCTATATGATTTTGAATGGGTATTTTTTATTGCACATCAAGTTATTTAAATCGAATAAATTATTAAAAGTACGACCTTGTTGGCACATAGAGGTAGGTTAGGGTTTTTTTATAACCGCACATAAACCTACCATGGACAGAGCCCGTAGGATCTTAATAATATTTTAAGATAAATATCAGTTGGCATTTTTTTTATTTGCAGTTAAATTCTACCCATTTTGAATTAGGGTAGCATATTCCATGAAAGTGCGCTGGCAGCGAACTGTAACAGATACATCTAATCATGAAATTCATTCAATCACTTCCGTATTAATTACCATAGAGAATGTTAAATTAGTTTTGATCGCAGTAAATCAATTATTAATAATAGATTGTTTATTCTAACTTAATTATTCTCTCTGAGATACATTATTTGTCTAAGGCTCTGCGGCCGTTTTCTTTGTATGAAATGAGTACTTCAGAGGGCAGTTAAAGCCGACGACGTCCACAATTATTATTTATTTATGGAAAAATTTAGCTTTACATTTTTTAAATTAATTTTACATATATTCATATGAGCTATTATAGTTTTCACTTATACTTAGCATAAAATAAAAATAAATAAAACAGTATTAAAAAAACTTTCAGAAACTCTAGTCACATTATGTAGACAACTGGCCAAATGTGGACATTATTACTGATGTATCTATCCGTAATTTAAATTATAACTTATTATTTATTAAAATTATTATCTATTATCTATTAAAGATGGGTTATATCTCTGACAGATAAGACAGCATATGCCATGAAAGTGTACGGCGCTAACTTTTCCCCTGACATAATTTACTAATAAACCTTCCAGCAACAAAATCCGTTCAGTCTGTCTGTCTGTGACATTTTTAGGCATTTTTAAACTGCTGTGTAAATTTTGTTGCGGTTTTCACTATTAGATAGGTTGAAAGTTTACGAGTATTAAATGGACTTACCATGTTTAGGAGCTGAGCATTAACAGTATAAATGAAAAAGTCGGAAAAAAGTTAGCCCCAACGAGTTTTCATGACGCAGCAGTCTAATCCGTCAGGATATAACAAAATTATGTAGAAAATAATTGTGTAGAATAATAATTGTGTAGAATAAAATTATCTACAAAAAAGTCCACGGTATGTATTCAAATTATTGTAAATTCTACCCGTAGTTATTTTATAGCCTAGTAAATTTTGAGGTTTTTTTAATACACATAACAATATAAACAACGTTAAACTAAATCAACCAGGTTCGCGTGGAATAGTGGCAAGAATACTGTCATTTTAAGTGTTAATTCCAATGACCTACACCTGACCAGGATTCTATAATCGATAATACCCTTGGCCTACTGCCCGAACAAAGTCCCAGCGGCTATTCATAAACTTTACTTTAAACTTCTGCACTGCTTTCATCTTTGTAGTAAACAAATTTGTTTTAGCCCACGGATATAAATAACATGAACCATCACGGCTTTCATACCTTGCTGTGTGGCCAGATACCAGTAAAGTAGCCCACGTAGTCCGGTATCTCAGCGAAAATTTTCGGTCCGGCCGCCGTATGATCGAGATTGAACACAGGCCACACATTAGCGATGTAAATCATACGATCTAGGTCACATGCAATTCACTCACTCACACAGACACACAAGATTCGATTAAACAAAGTATCAAAAATCCGTGTGCGTGACAAATCGTTTCGGCCATCGAAATCAACCACAAATACAACGAACCGTACGTTACAAAAATTGGACGAGTCTGTGGTCGATTTCGGTGGACCGTATGGCGGCGCTTTGGCGATTGGACGAATTAAGAATTCAAATGAAAATAAAATTATACGCGTTCAAATTAAACATAAGATTTACAAAGCATGTTTTAGAATTGTTATCTATCTGAATGTTTGTTTAGAATAGGCTGAAAAACGTCTGAATGATTTTTTATTAAATACCCCCACAAAAAAATCAGTAGTCAGACAGACAAACGCACTTAAAACACGTAAATACTGAGTTATAATCAAATATACTTTTCCACAACTGACTTCAAAGCCAACGTAACTTCAAACAAACATTCAGGGCATATTTACTCGGGCACAGTTACAAAAACAACAAGCGAATATCACGAGAAAATGGCAGATGTATTCGGAACTCAAACAAAATATGAAAGAAAAATTTCAAACAAAATATGCTAGCATATATTTTGATGACAGATTTGTGGTTAGCAGTGGCAAAGGGTGAATATATTCAGAAGGAATGAGTGATGTGAATTGTAATTTTATTTTAAACCGTATTGTCGGTCCTAGGGTACCCACTCTTCTCAAGTCTTCCTCTTTTAGCCGATGATATAAAACATACTGTCCTAAGTTTGTCACCAAAATGTGTCTTGTATTTGTGTTTATGTTGTAACGAGAATCCCATTGCTACGACAGTCATATTGCTACGAAGTTCTCGACGCTACGAAAATCCTATTTCTACGAAAAAAAATGCTACTAGATACCTACTACTAAGATGTTATTAATGCTACGGGTCTGATTGCTATAAGAGTCCTATTGCTACAATTTAACAGTCATATTGATACGAGGTTCGTATTGCTACGAGAATCCTATTGCTACGAGACAATTTGCTACGAGATACCTATTACTAAGAGGTTATTATTGCTACAGTCAGATTGTTATAAGAGTTCTATTGCTACAACAGTCATATTGCTACGAGAATCCTATTGCTACGAGACAATTTGCTACGAGACACCTGTTGTGATGAAAGAGTCTTACTCTTATTGATTAATGAAACAAACATAAAAAATCACAAATAATATATATATATATAAAAACAAGGTATCTGTGCACAGAATACCAAGAACCTGTGGGGAAGAAGTCAATCCTTGTCCCAACCCAAAGTGTCTTTATCTATACTAATATTATAAAGAGGAAAGATTTGTATTTTTGTATGTTTCTGTGTATGTTTGTAATGAATAAACTCAAAAACTACTGTGCCGATTTCAAAAATTCTTTCACCATTAGGAAGCTACATTCACCCTGAGTGACATAGGCTATATTCTATTTAAAAAAAATAGGGATCCTTACTAAAACTCCAATAATGTAACCCAAGGTGTAAAAAAATGACTTATGAAATTCCTTACATCGCGTGCGCTGCGAAAACTACTGATTGTAGGTAGGTAGTGGTAGTGGTAGAGGGTAGGGGTAGGGGTAGAAGTAGGGGTAGGGGTACAGGTAGGGGTAGGGGTAGGGGTAGGGATAAGGGTAGGGGTACGGTAGGGGTAGGGGTAGGGGTAGGTATAGGGTATATTTTATTTTGTTCGTAAATATCCATGGGCGAAGCCGGGGCCGAAATGCTAGTTTTATATAAATACGTCAAAAATTTTTTCATTTATCAATAAGCTATTGCTACGAGTCAGATTGTTTTAAGAGTCCTATTGCTACAACAGTCATATTGATACGAGGTTCGTATTGCTGCGAGAATCCTATTGCTACGAGACAATTTACTACGAGAGACCTATTACTAAGAGGTAATTATTGCTACGAGTCAGATTGTTATAAGAGTCCTAATGCTACAACAGTCATATTGATACGAGGTTCGTATTGCTGCGAGAATCCTATTGCTACGAGAGGCCTATTACTAAGAGGTAATTATTGCTACGAGTCAGATTGTTATAAGAGTCCTATTGCCACAACAGTCATATTGATACCCGGTTCATATTGCTGCGAGAATCCTATTGCTACGAGAGGCCTATTACTAAGAGGTAATTATTGCTACGAGTCAGATTGTTATAAGAGTCCTATTGCTACAACAGACATATTGATACCCAGTTCGTATTGCTGCGAGAATCCTATTGCTACGAGAGGCCTATTACTAAGAGGTGATTATTGCTACGAGTCAGATTGTTATAAGAGTCCTATTGCTACAACAGTCATATTGATACCCGGTTCGTATTGCTGCGAGAATCCTATTGCTACGAGAGGCCTATTACTAAGAGGTAATTATTGCTACGAGTCAGATTGTTATAAGAGTCCTATTGCTACAACAGTCATATTGATACCCGGTTCGTATTGCTGCGAGAATCCTATTGCTACGAGAGGCCTATTACTAAGAGGTAATTATTGCTACGAGTCAGATTGTTATAAGAGTCCTATTGCTACAACAGTCATATTGATACCCGGTTCGTATTGCTGCGAGAATCCTATTGCTACGAGAGGCCTATTACTAAGAGGTGATTATTGCTACGAGTCAGATTGTTATAAGAGTCCTATTGCTACAACAGTCATATTGATACCCGGTTCGTATTGCTGCGAGAATCCTATTGCTACGAGAGGCCTATTACTAAGAGGTAATTATTGCTACGAGTCAGATTGTTATAAGAGTCCTATTGCTACAACAGTCATATTGATACCCGGTTCGTATTGCTGCGAGAATCCTATTGCTACGAGAGGCCTATTACTAAGAGGTAATTATTGCTACGAGTCAGATTGTTATAAGAGTCCTATTGCTACAACAGTCATATTGATACCCGGTTCGTATTGCTGCGAGAATCCTATTGCTACGAGAGGCCTATTACTAAGAGGTGATTATTGCTACGAGTCAGATTGTTATAAGAGTCCTATTGCTACAACAGTCATATTGATACCCGGTTCGTATTGCTGCGAGAATCCTATTGCTACGAGAGGCCTATTACTAAGAGGTAATTATTGCTACGAGTCTGATTGCTATAAGAGTCCTATTGCTACAACAGTCATATTGATACGAGGCTCGTATTGCCTAGAGACAATTTGCAACAAAAGTATTATCTCACTATCTATCATCACGCCTTTTATCCCAAGAGGGTTTGGCAGAGACAATGGAATGCCATTTGCTACGATCTTGACATACCTCTCTCGCTTATTTTTTTAAAAATCTTACCTTTCATACATGCTCGGTGATTGTGTGTACTTTTAACATTGTCTTCGGTCTATAATTTTTCAATATGTTCAATAAAAGTACACCTAGGTCTTCCACTGCTAGTATTTTTTTTACTTCTGCAAACCTTTTTTGTCAATCTATCATCCTTCATTCTTTCAACGTATCCAAACTATCGTAAACTACTTTTCTATATTTTAGTCACAACACCATCTTTCACTCCCATTCTTCTCTAATGACATAGTTTCTGATGCGGTCAATACGCCTTAAATACGGGAGTATTATGCTATTAAATTCAATACCACATTATTTAAATTCATCTTATTATATCTATCCATCATCACGCCTTTTATTCCATTTGCTACTTGACTTTTCTTTCATTCATTCATTACATGTAGATCTGACATTCATTATTGTATAATATTTGGCATAGTCTCCACGGATTTCTTGAAATTTTGTTCAGAGATAGATTATATTGATACAACAGTCATGGAATTTTCAGACGTAGGCTTAACGTTAGATTTAGTATGTATATGTAAATTATGCGTGTATTATTTATTCAGTACATCCATTGAAATAGGGACTAAGCCTTCGTCAGTCTGAATTTAATATTCAAATAAACTGAGTGCTACAGCTATTTCAATATTTTATTTATTAACCAACATATACCTTTGACCTTTCTGTCATATGTACGTCGTTGGGGAGTGGATAGAGACAAAAGACTTACAACGCGACTTCGCACGGGTACAATATGTGTTTACAACAATGTTAATACCTACATAAATACGCTTATAACTACTTATCTAATAGAGATCGATAAATGCTACCGCGGACTTTTTTGTAGATAATTTTATTTTACACAATTCTTTCCTACGTCATTTTGTTATATCTCTGACGGATTAGACAGCAAACGCCATGAAAACTCGTTGAGGCTAACTTTTCCCCTGACTTGATTCACTTATACTGTTAATGCTCAGCTCCTAAACATGATAATTAAACGGAAACCTTTCCGTTCAATAGATTTTGCGTAAAAATGTCCCAGACAGACAGACGCGGCGAGGAGACTTTGTTTATATATGTAATGATGAAGGTGGGTGAAGTTGGCAACCCCAAATATTATTTTCAGTTTTTTTTCATCAGGTTCGTTTGCCAGGTTTGAATAACATTTTTTCTTCAGATGTGGACAAAAATATTTTTTTGGACAAATATGAAATAACGCTGGACAAACGAACCAACATGTTCACACACCTTAATGATGAAGATTCCAATAATATTTTATCCGGAGATTTTCCCGGGATAAGAAGTCTATCTTGATTAGTTTTGATGTGAAACAATCATACATACACACCAATTCTCTTTCTAATATTAGAATGTATAAAACATTTTAATTGTATATATACTGAACTCAAATAATAATAAAACTTTGTAAGTAACATAAACTTTAAGAAACTTTTAACGTTTTGATTTGTAAAACAAAGGAATAAACTTTGTAAAAGTAATTTAAACAAGAAAGTGATTAATCGTTTCCTTTTAGTTTAAGAGGAAGTCTTAGGGTATATTTTAAAATTAAATTAAATTTATATTTATATATATTATAATTTAAAAGAAGCGAAAGAGGTAAGTTAGGATCGTAATAAATGGCATTCGATTAACTCTGCCTACCCCTCTTGGGATAAACGGCGTTTTGATAGACAAACAGATAGATAGATTCCAAATAGGTCTAACTCAAATATAGTTAATTTATTGAAAACTAAAAATTTGTGCCGTTTGGTGTAGAAACTTTAGGTCCGTGAGGTTCTAATGCCAAAAAGTTTATTAAAAATTATATCCCCACTACTGATCATCGTCTCTGGTGACAATAGGACTGGCTCCTTCCTCGCTTAATTAATCAGAATCGCTATTCAGCGGGTATATACTGCAGCCAGTATTCTTGCCACTATTCCAGGCGGACCTAGTTATTTTTAATGTTTAGTTTTAATTTTAAGGATTTTAGGGTTACCTAGTGTACCTACATTTCCTATGAAAAAACCGAAACCTTATTTTGTCACAGCTTATTTTCTCCGAATCTACTGGGCGAAAAAAGTTGAAATTTGGTACAAATATAGAGTTTCATGACCCAATCACGGACGTATATAATCAATGTAGAATAATATGATTTACAAAAAAGTCCGCTATAGATAAGTAGTTATAAGGGTATTTATGTAGGTATTCAAATTGTTGTACCCGAAGTCGCTAGTTTGTATATAAAAAAATCCCAACACAATCGTCCTCTGTCTACCCCTATAGTATACAGACTTGAATATTTAGGTAAAAACAAAGTTCAGTATTTTTGTACAATATCATTCATTTAAAGGACATAAACCTCAGAAATGATGCTCATCAATGACACGCGAAGTATGTTATAAAATATATTTCGTATAGTAGCGTAGCGACTAGTTTGACGTTTTCCCGGATTCAAGTCCCAGTATTTGATTTTTATTGTTTGCACAGGGTATGGTAATGTGTATATTTTTTATATCTTGATTTCGTCTTGGTCGTCCTTTACTTGTTGGTCATTTAGGTACAGCAGTTATATATATTTATAACTAGTTTACCGCCCCGGTTCTGCCCATATTCTAAATTTCATCATGTATGAAACAAAAGCCCCATAGAAAAAAGCACTTTCAGTTTTTCCTGAATTTTTCAATTTTCCAGGCAACTTTTAAAATTTTTCTTTCTCTAAATACTTATTATATAGACTAGATTTCCGCCCCGGCTTCGCCCGTGGATATATTTAAAATATTATGGTGTGGAGTTCATACATAAATCCAATAGAAAAAAAAACTCTTAGTTTTCCAGAATTTTCAAACTTTTTCAATTTTGCTTTCTCTAAAAACTCAATTTGGGATATCTCATGGTAGTCGCATAATTATGATGTGTAACATCTGACATCTCACCTTGGTAATAAGCAACATTAACATTATATCCTGAAAACATAAACACTTTATACACAACACTGTAGGTTAAGCGCACAGCTGATGCGTTCTCATTCTCCATTTCCCTTTCTCGTCACACACACGCACTCACTGTTGGCTGACAGTACCAACCTCTCGTAAAATGGGTTGGTGCCATCTGACGGCCAACTCTATCACCGCGCGTGTGATCAAATCAAATAGCACGCGCTTCCCCGGCTTCCTGTTACACACTTCCGTCCCTTTTCATCACTCCCACAGATTTCAGGAAAGCTAGAGGAAATATGTTACACATAAAAAATTGCCAAATCGGTCCAGCAATTCTCAAGTGCTTACCAACGAACAGCATTTCATTTTTATTTATAAGATATTCTGTATATTTTTCTCCAAAATAAATCTCAAGAATTTGTAAGTTATGAGTCCATTATTGTTTCAAGTTATATACATCTCCTTGATATAAATTGTTCCATAAAGGAAACCCTACTTTTTAAGGATGTTTCTCGTTATATTCTACCACAAAAGGATCAGTCAAGTGTATATCCTTAGAATAATAAGGTCAATTATTTCACTTTGCTGCACATACTCAGTTCTCTAGCTTTCTACACAGATCCGCCCCATCAGGGGACTATTTACTGGAATGAAAATTCACTATCAAATCTATCCATTAGCTAGACACTTAAGTAGCCCACGCACTGGTGCCTGCACTAGCCTTACCCCTACCACTACCACTAACTTTGGATATTGTTCATACAAAAATACGTTGAGTCTTTCACGGTTCAAGAGTGCCACCACAAGAGTTTTCACGTGTTTAGTGCTATAGCTTGACTTGTTTTGTTTTATTGTTGCTGTTTTGTTGTTTTTTTTGCTATTTTAGAATTTTTTAAAACATAAAATGCTGTATTCATCTTAAATGGTTGTACCCATGTAATTATATAAGTGTATTACTGTAACAACTGGTGATGAGTTTAAATAAATAAATAAAAAAATACTAAAATCGCGATTAAAAAATGGGAGTGGGGGTAGGGAGGTGAAAAATAGTTTATGTCCGATTGTCGGCCCTACCAAATATAAATATAAAATTTCATAAAAATCTGTCTAGTCGTTTCGGAGGAGTATGGCAACTAACTTGTGACACGGAAATTTTATATTTTAGAATTTTAAACATTACGCAATGACTTACATTTTTGAACATACAGGTAGGTTATGTTTTTTTTTATAACCACACATAAACCCACCCTGGTGATATACGGCGTACATGGCGAATTTATATGTGCTCTATTTTTGCCATTTGGCTATGAAACCCAAAACACCAATTTAGTTGGATTATGAACATGAAGGTGCGTCGGTGGCCGAGTGGTTAAGACGTCTGGTATTAACTAGGCAAACCACGGGTTCGATCCAATGTACCAATGGGTTTTTATAATTAAAAACTTATGTACATAATCCCATAAACCACACTTAGAGGCTGTTCCATCTAAATATACCTCAACAGAACTGGCCACTCGTTAGGTATAGCCTCACAAATACCATCGACTAAAACAGGGAGATTTGGTCTTCCGCTTGGTACCTTGGGTTTCGGAAGCTGTAAGGCAACCGGTAATTTTTTTCATATAATTTTATTTTCAATACAAAATATTTAGCCTATACCTACTTATCTAAGATTTGAATCCGAGACAGTCTGGTTCTTGGATAGGACCACTAAGCTATACCTGTCGGCAACATAGTTAGCTTCCTTATTACGTGTGGAAATAAAAGAACACATTTTCCCCAAAATTTTCCTCTTGCAATAGTTTTTCTTTTTTCCCTTGAGTGTAGGTAGTGCTAGAGCTTCGAATACAAAATAAGCTTTTACGAATTGAATAAAAACACTTTTTGAGCTTTATGAGAAACATAAACCAAGTATAAATGGGTATACACTATTATCCCAAGAGGGGTAGGCAGAGACTATCGAATGTCATTTGCTGCGATCCTGACATATCACTTTCGTTTTTTTTATATTCCTCATACCTTTTATATATGGTCGGCGATTGTGTGTATTTTTAACAATAATAAAAGTACACCCAGGTCGTCCTCTGCTATTAAAAATGAAGCTAAGTATAAACAGTGATTTCAATATTTTTCATACAGTTTGGGCACTTGGTTTTTCATATTAAAAGCTTTCATTATGTTGAGCTTTGATGTTTGAGTTCGCGTAATGAGTACATAAGGACTGTTTCCGTACTTTGAAGTAAATATATTACTGTTTTATTATTATTTTGGCTTGCTAGGAACATTTATGAGCATTTTTGCAAACATACGATCTTTATTATTATTCCTTTCAACATAATTATTTCCTACTAATTAATTAAAACTTAAGTAAATGTACTCCTGTATTCTATTGTAGTTGTAGTACGTAGAAAGGAAGGCGGCTGAGATGTTTTTTAATGAAATAAATCATATTTTAATAGTAGTTTATGATAGTGTTGTATAATGAGAGGTATTAAAACACGAGTGCTTTTATGGTGCATGGTGGTTTTAGGAATCCAGTTTAATCCCGCCCGCGCTGTAATAGTTGTGATTAGTCAGTGATTAATAGGACATATTACGGCCGGCGGGAGCATTCTACCTACCGATCAATCGGCTTATTGTTACTGTGACGTCTATATTACTTGACATTGGCGGAATCATCAAAACCCTGATGGAGCCATTTTGAAAAAAATAGAATAGAATAGAATAGTATCGAAGTTTGACATATTATTAGACGCGTGTATGTAAAACATATCATTATGAAGTATAATTCGATTTTGTAATAGAAATTTTACGATATAAGAGTAGATAAAATTACTTTATGAAATTATTTTGTTAGAAAAAGTGTGTTATAAAGTGTTTTTTTAATTTTATTTCGGTATTGTGTTTACAAAGTATGTCAATATGAATTCGTTTTGAAGTTTATAATTCGACTTTTACGATATGAGAGTAGATAAAAGTATTTTTTTCATCTCACCTTATCCATTCGCAAGTGTTTTTGTTTGTGAAAATAACACTTGCTAATCAAAAATAGAGATAAATTCCTCATCTTTTACACTTGAAATGAAATTTATGTATACGTATATATTTCAGTTAATTTTAGGTTTTATATGGATGTTAATAATAGTTTATTTAATATTCCATATGCTAAAATTTTCTATTTTTTTTAGTTTCACGGATTGCCTTAAAGCTCCCGGAACTGTATTATCGGTGCCAAGGTACCCAGCGGATGATAAGTCTTCCTCTATTAGCCGATGGTATTTGTGAAGCTATACCTAACGAGTGGCCAGTTCTGTTGAGATATATTTAGATGGAAAAGCCTCTAAAGTGGCCCACGCACTGGTCCGGTATCTCACAGATTTTTTCGGTCCGGCCGCTGTATGATCGAGATTGAATACAGGCCACACATTAGCAAAGTAAATCATACAATCTAGATCACATACAATTCACTCACCCACACTCACCCGGCCATCGAAATCAATCACAAATACAACGATTTGAAAACGGATGGTGGGCCGCGCTTACAAGAATTGGACAAGTCTGTGGTCGATTTTGGTGGACCGTATGGCGGCGCGCCGGCGATTGGACGAATGAGTGTGGATTGTCGGATTATGTACATAAGTTTTTATCGGGATCGAACCGTGATCTGCGTAGATTATACCCGACTTCTTAACCACTCGGCCACCTTTAGTTACATTAAATCTACTAAGAAAAGAAAACATTGAACGTTCTAAATTGAATAAAAATACTCTGACATAAAGGTCACTTGTAATTGAATTATAATATTGAGTTTATAGTAGGCCGAATCCTTAGAAGCTTTTTGTTAACCTAACCTAACCCTTGCCTAGAATATAATTTGGGAAACTAAATAGCTTAAACTACCGGTTCTATTCCTTTACTGAACATACCTAGAATTGAAAATAAGTTTCAGTGTAGTGTTTAAAACTAGGGTTTAAACTGTGAAAGGGGTTGTGTGAATAAATTTTTCATGAAGACTGCGTAGATTGGATTTTCCAGTTAGGCTAACTGAAGCTAAAATGTCGACAAATGTAACAATGCTTACATTAAACGAGTTCATCATATTAAACAGAATAGGTGGCAAGCATGTCGCTGCACTTGAAGGGACAAAATCTGAAAATTATCTAATATTTTCAGTAAAAGTGCGAACTATACTGTTCCGAAGTAATTAAAAAATCAAATCAAATCATAGATGAACCTTAGATATATGTATTATTGGTAGAAGTTTAAATGTTTACAGTATTCCCATAACATATTATTATTATGTTGTGAACATACATATTATGGCCATTATTCATAAACGTATTTTAGCAACGTTTTTGTTAAAATGTGTTTTGTTTCTTTCTATTATTAGTAAAGACAGGTTTGTTAGAGAGTGACAAATCATATTTTAACTAAAACGCCTCTAAAATGTGTTTAAGAATATGGCCATATAAATATACCATAGATGTAGTATAGTCGCTCGAGCGCTCTACTAGATTGGCAATACAAAAGAGAAAGCGCATATAAATCATTCGTAATTTCGCTTATTATTGTAAAATATCCTGTTTTAAAATATAATTTAGTGTTTAGTAGACGTGATTAATTATGGTTAATACAGTGCCTGGATGTAAGTCATCTAAGATGATAAACTTGGCGGACCACGCTCTCCGTCATGTATCAATGGGATTTTAATAATTAAAACCTTATGTACGTAATCCGATAAACCACAGAGGCTTTTCCATCTAAATATACCTCAACAGAACTGGCCACTCGTTAGGTATAGCCTCCCAAATGCCATTGGTTAAATTCAAAATTCAATTCAAAATATATTTATTTCGTAGGTACACAAGGCACACTTGAAACAGTCAATTAGAAATACAATACACTTTTGAATTAGCAGATTAACAGTAAAATACAATTTATATAATAAAATGTCTAAATAATATGTCACTAAAATACAATTACAATTAAAAAAAACAAAATTGAAACATGAAATCGATAGTTAAAAATTAATTTATATGCCTATCTAATTATTGAAACGAGACAGCCTGCCAGAACGATCACAAGCTATGCCCACGGATGCTTATCATCCAAGTACTCAGATATCTTATAATAACTTTTGTTAATTAATTTAAGTTTTATTGTAACTTTGAATGCATTAAATGGTAGATTTTGTATGTCAGAGGGGACCTTATTATAAAATTGGATACATAACCCCTTATAGGAATTTTTGATTTTGTGAAGTCGACTCACACAACCCACAAGTTTATCTTTGTTTCTAGTATTGACGTTGTGTATGTCTCTATTTCTTTTATATGAATCAATGTTCTTTTTGACATAAATTAAATTTTCAAATATATATTGTGAAGGAAAGGTGAGAATGCCATAGTCCTTAAATTTATCTCTAAGAGACACTCTTGGTTTCAATTGGTAAATTGAACGCACAGCTCTTTTTTGCAAAACAAATATCGTATTTATACCCGCGGCGTTTCCCCACAGCAAAATGCCATAAGTCATCAGGCTGTGGAAATAACCGAAGTATACCAATCTAGCTGTATTTATGTTTGATATTTGTCTAATTCTTTTGACTGCATATGCAGCAGAGCTGAGCTTCTTCGCCAATTCACCAATATGAGAACCCCATTGTAATTTAGCATCCAAAGTAATGCCCAGGAATGTAGTAGATTCTACAAGTTCTACATTGTCATTTTTTATAACTATATTTGTGGGTACCTCCATTACATTAGGTAAAACAAATTTAATAAAAGAAGGAGACTTGGTCTTCCTATGGGACCGATAACACTGTTTCAGGAGCTGTAGGGCAACCCGTGAAGGAAGAAAAAAAGGTAAATCTTTAAAACTGTCTGGCAAAAAATGTGAAGTACCAAATAAATCTAAAATCAAAATCCAAAAATATGATTTTTAGGGGTCCGTACCCAAAAGGTAAAAACGGAAACCCTATTACTAAGACTCTATTATATTACTTCTCTAATGACTGAAAATAATTTTAATTAGGAATAGTGACGTAATTTATGTAAATACGCAAAGAGATTTCTCTTATTTTTATTTTTTACCCTCGTAGTTGACCCATTAGTCAGAAGTTCGAAAATATATGGGTACCTGATATTCCTGTCCCCCGTGAAAATATTTGAATTGCGAAACAATACACAATTTAACATTTAAAAAATCCTTCTTTTTGTCCATCTGGCAAGTTTCAAGTAGATGCAACCAAAACAACATTATTCCCCATACAAACTTCAAAACCCTAAAACACGTATTTTATGTTTTGAAAAGTATTTGTACCAAGTTTCAAGTTTATACACGCAGGGAAATCCATTCTAAAATACAAACTCGTTTACACCACATTTCACCCCTCAGGGGTTGATTTTCGAAAAATTCTTTCTTCGTGCTTCTCTGCACTACCATGGGAAGCTATCCTGAAAATTTCACATCTCTATCACACGACGGTTTTATGCTAATAGTATTCATTCAAATCTTTCTTCATTCACAAGTGAAATATATAAAATTGCCTTTTAGCTCCCGGGCTTGGACATAGTCCTCATTTAGCCTATTTTAATGTATATTGAAATGGAAAGCCCCTTTGGTTTGCCTAAGGCTAAGTTTTAAGTTTCTGTACACACTTCTTCATATGAGAGACTAGCTGTTTCCCACGACTTCGTACGTGACTATTTAAGAATGTTGGCAAACATACACTTCATACATAGCTTATGTCATGTTCACCTCTGCCCACCCCGTTCCCGTCGTCATGCCGTGATGGTATATAGCTTATGCTACTCAGGGATAATTTAGCATTTCAATGGTGAAAGAATGATCAAAATCCGTCCAGTAGTTTTGAGTTTATTCGTAACAAACATACAAAAATACAAATCTTTCTTCTTTATAATATTATAGTAGGTATATATCATAGATACGCCAAATGGAGACAATGTTACCAGTGTCTCTATGTTCCAAGACTCTCTAATAAGGCATAAAAGGTCATGCATACGAGGTTAGAATATAAAGAGAGAGATTTTGAAGAAATAAACTCGAAAATTACTGGTCCGATCTGGAAAATTCTTTCACTGTTTAAAAGCTAGAGTAAGTATACCAGCATGTTCATTTGAAAACCGTGGATTCGGTCTCAGCGGAAGACCCAGTCTCCTTCTTTTAGCCGATGGTATTTGTGAGGGTATACCTAACGCCTCAAGACGTGTGGTTTGTCGGATTATGTATATATTTAATTTTAAAAAAATAATTGGTACATGGCCGAATTCGAATCGTGGTTTTTTTAGTTAATACCAGACGTCTTAACCACTCGGCCATAGCTGAAGGCTTTGATCTCAAAGTAAAATATTTATTGTTTTTCCCTCTCTCATAGCAATCCCTAGCTTAGAATTTATGTTATTTATTATACACACAAATTGTCGACCTTTCGCCGGCTGGATAAATATCTAGTTTATTTTGGTCACGTCTTCATTAAACATGGACAATATAAACTTTGAAAATAATCCAATTTATTTAGCATTGTTTTAAATAAACTCATTTATTTAATACCTACCTCTCGTTCTGTGACATTAATATTAAAAAGATGAACCTTTTGTTAGCTAATTTGTTTAGTTTGTTTTTTGAAATTCATGTAAAAACTCATATCTAGCAAGTCTTACCAACCGATGACCGATTTACCGTTCAATATTCGTTCAACTCATGAAATCTTAAGAATTTCACTGTCAAGCAAAATGTATTAACGATTGTCAACGCCTAATTATCGTGCAGTTAAATAAAATGCATAGACAATGGTCTACTTTAGCAGGCCTGTTATTGAACGGTATTTTAGCCTTTGTACAGTACTAGCAAAAATCAGAAATGTGTGTAGGTATAAATTAAACATTGAACTTGGCATCAAGCATTAGAAAGTAATAAATAATAAAATCCCTTTTGAATTGTGCAATATTTCAGAACTGGTTGGGTGGCAATTCGTTGTTGTCACTTGGCATCAATTTTTTAAGAGCTCTCTTGGTCGCGTAACCAACTAAAAAACGCACGTGTTCGAAAATTTTGCGTCTCTTTAACCCAATTTACCGGTAAAACCTAAGATTTACCAATCTTAATGGTAAAAGTCCGAACTGTTATGTGATCATCATAAATTTCGAACTTTTACCAATATTCAATCTTAGAATTTACCGTAGTTCGTACTTTTACAGTAAAATATTATATTATATCACGCGCGTAAATTAACATGCTGCCAGTGAATGAACCTCCTGAAAGGAAGCAGAGTCACGTAGTTATAGTGCCTTCGTGAATACTAAAGTATACTTTGTCGGACCGGATATAGGGGCAGAGATTTCACGAGCTCTGAAAGATCCCTACTGACTGCAAATGAAGTGTGTTTAGGTATTATTAATGAACTATTGTTGCTAAGGGACCAAGTGTCAAGTCGCATTCAATACCCATTAACTTTCATAACTAGAAATTTACACTTTTATAACTGTCTGGGGGGAAAATATACCGCCGCCGCTTTATTAAAAAAAATTGGAAGCTTGTTATAACGGCGAAACCGTGATTGAACGCACTAATATCAGGAACTACCAGTTCATTTGAAAAATTATATTATAAGCTATATAACATCACGCTTGTTGTCGGATAAAAAAAACTATTTTATTTAAGTAATTTTGTGAGTTTAGTTAATTTAGAAGTTTTCCGTGAACTTTTAAGTCTCGCGTGTAACTAAAGTTTTAAGAGAAAACAGAGCATGCCTAGAATTTTCATTATGTTTCACTTAGAAATCCTATATATATATAGGGTAAGTTCTCTAAATATGGACTAGTCGTACAATATGGACCACCGCCCTAATTCGCTAAATGTCGCTGCTAGCTAAGGCTGGGTTTTTTGATCAGTAGTTAAGTTGACTAATAGTCAAATTTCGATAGTTAAACTAACTATTAGTTTAAAATGACAGATATGAGTATTTTGATTGTTAGTTAGGCTAACTAAAAGTTAAAAACTTAACAATAGTTAGAAATATTTAACTACTCATCTCATGGCTAGTTATTCTTAACTATAGTTAAGTTTGCATCGACACACGTGTCTATTTTACGTCATATTTTGAATTTGGATATTGTGAGATACTTTGGTGATACCAAAACTTCATCAGATGAAGACGGTAAACCCGGCTCCGCTCGGGTGTTCTTTAGGTTTTATATTTTTTTGACAAAACAAAACAACAAATTTAATAATCACACATTTTGTAGTAGGTAGGTATGCTAATCTACGGTCTATGTTTTTTTAATAGCAATTTTAATTTTACTGTATTATTTAGGTAACTATATAAATCGAATTAATTTATTATTCATTTTTTAGGATTCCGTACCCACAGGGTAAAAACGGATACCCTATTACTAAGACTCCGCTGTCCGTCTGTCCGTCTGTCAGCCTGTCACCAGACTGTATCTCATGAACCGTGATAGTTAGACAGTTAGTTTTCACAATTGATGTATTTCTGTTGCCGCTATAACAATAAATACTAAAATACTGAATAAAATAAATATTTAAGGGGGCTCCCATACAACAAACATTATTTTTTTGCTTGTTTTTGCTCGATATTGATAACGGCAACAGGTAGACGCTTGAAATATTCACAGAATATTTGGTTATATATTCACTTTAAAAATATATAATTAAATTAAAATAAAACAAATATTTAAGGGGGCCCCCATTCAACAAATGTGATTTTTTTGCTCGTTTTTGCTCGATATTGATAACGGCAACGGGTCTACAGATTATTGAAATATTTACAGAATATTGAGTTATATTATTCACTTTAAAAATAAATAATTAAATTAAAATAATATTAATATTTAAGAAAGTATTTAAGGGGGCTCCCATACAACAAACGTGTTTTTTTTTTTTTTTTTTTTTTTTTTTGTTTTTTTTTTTTGCCGTTTTTATAGATAATGGTACGGAACCCTTCGTGCGCGAGGCCGACTCGCACTTGGCCGGTTTTTTGCTTATAATATTTGGATAAAACAA
This sequence comes from Nemapogon koenigi, assembly GCA_963924495.1. NCBI lineage: Eukaryota > Metazoa > Arthropoda > Insecta > Lepidoptera > Tineidae > Nemapogon > Nemapogon koenigi. Next base: position 826,620 of record OZ004649.1, read on the forward strand.
TTTTGATAGCGAATGTAGCGTAAATCATATCATGCGCACGACGTTTCTGTTGCGACAGATGTCAGACTGACGCAAATATGACAGTTAGGACACTGACAGTTATGAAAAAAAAAACAAATGTCAGTGAAGTGTTACCAATAGGAAAAACTATTCCCATGCAAAATTTAACTTCCCCACGTTCAATCCACTGGCAACATAATTAACTATTGTTAAATTTTACGATAGTTAAATTATTAATTGAAAAACATTATCGGTAGCTAACTGCTAGTTTACGCCTTAACCTTAGTTAAGTAACTACTAGTTATTTTAACTTTTGTTAAATTTAACTCGCGATCAAAAAACCCAGCCTAAGTGAAGTTGGCTTCATTCGGTGACCCCGCCCTGCCTCTCAGTCGCCGTACAATATAGCTAACGAACAACTAAGAATATTATAACATTGTTGTTATTTATTGTATTACAATGGTAGGTATACTGCAAACGTCATTATATTGAGTCGCATTTCTGATATAGCTTGTACTATATTGTGATACTGCTTTCTATATTTTGTTATAAAATTATAACCTCAAAAAGTCCCCCTTATTTAATATGGACTACTGAGTAAGTCCTTATTATAACCATACTGTAAACTGTTTTTATTTTCTTGTTTCTAGATAATGGCGTCTAAACCAAAGCAACCTATTAGACAACAATGGGACAAAGACTCGATGACTATGGCTATACTATATGTCCTTCTTGTAATCGTTGGGATTTATACCTATAATTTCCAAGATATGATGAATATATAGGTTTTAATTATAACGATGGTCCATATTACCGCCCATGGTGGTCCATTTTTAAGTCCCTGTTTTGAAAGTTCCTAATTTGCGTATAGCTAAATAATTAGTAAGTTTGTTAGAAAGTTTGTTCCTTTTTTACTATTTGAATTTAAATTATTATTGTTAAATAGTTTATCTAATAATTAAAATAAAATCACTCTAATTATCTTCTTAAATTTGGGTTTTATTAAAAGAAAACTATATGGTGGTCCATATTTAGAGAACTTACTCTATTAATAATAATTAACTTAATCAGAGCGCAGGGCGGCTTGTGGCGAGCCGTGGGTGAGTAACGACACCGTCGAACCCGAGTAGGTTAAGGCAGGCGTCCCCACTGCTAGACCTGAGACTCTCGCCCCTAGTCCAGGGTGGAGTCGTTAGAGTATAAAATTATGTATTATGCTCTGGGGTGGAAGTGTCTAATGGCGTAATAACGGAGAAGCTATATGTGAAAACAGTGTCACACCTCTCGACATCCCCAGTCGCTTACACCAATGTTGCATGTCTTACTGTCGGCAGTTATGCTTAAAAATGGTGGTTGTTTTAGGAGGCCCAATTAGTAAACGGCGAGTCACACTACCTGCCAATTTTACGTTTCCGGCAGGTGACCGTAGTCTCAACCAATAAACTTGATAAACCAATCCATTTAACACCTCAAAACAATAACCCGATTTTAATTTAATTTTATCTCAGCAATAGTTCAAACACCTGACGGGGCCTGTCTGTGAGCACATTGTATTTGATGCATTCAGAGATAGGTCCCGACGGGTGCTAGTCACAACACTTTAGATTAAACACTCTAAAGGGTATCTACGTGTTGGATCTATGTCCCCATGCAAGCCTTACAAAGGACCGGGTGAATTTAGAGAGATTAACTTAATCTGAACATTAAAAATAACTAAATAAACAAGATCCTGAAATTGCGATGCTGATTCGTTGAGCAAGGAAGGAGCCAGCTCTCTTGTCACATATATTTTTATTACTAAATAACTTATATTATGTGAAAGGAAGTTCACTAAAAGGCAGGTATCAGGTTCTTTTATTATGGCGTCAAATTTAAATACGCCGTCTGTATTAGAGTTAGGTCGTTTCGTGTTTTTCGTTTAAAAAAACGCTTTTTTGTTCCTAATGCATAAATTGCAACTAAAAACAAAAATGACCGTTCATACATCATACGGAAAAGCAGTTCTTTTTTCTGGAACTGGAACTTTCTTTTATAATATGTAGTGAATATAAAATAACAGTATTTTATAGCAGCTGCGTATACAACTCAGAGCCAGTTAACGCTCATGAAGTAAAAGTTCCCTAACCCAAATAAACTTCCTAATCTCACGTATATACCCCGTCCTAGATGAGTGATTACAGGCTAACAAACTTACTACTTTTATTCTACACTAGCGATCCCGCCGTCGGCTTCGCACGGGTATAATATCGGTTTACAACAATTTGAATACATTTTTAGGGTTCCGTACCCAAAGGGTAAAAACGGAAACCCTATTACTAAGGCTTCGCTGTCCGTCCATCCGTCTGTCACCAGGCAGTATCTCATGAACCGTGATAGTTACAGTTGAAATTTTAACAGATGATGTATTTGTGTTGCCGCTATAACAACAAATACTAAAAAATAGAATATAATAAATATTTAAGGGTGCTCCCGTACAATAAACGTGATTTTTTGCTCGTTTTTGCTCGATATTGATAACGGCAACAGGTAGACAGACGCTTGAAATATTCAAAGAATATTTAGTTATATATTCACTTTAAAAATAAATAATTAAATTAAAATAAAATTAATATTTAAGGTGGGCTCCCATACAAATCTTTTTATACAAAATTTCATACAAATCCGACAAACCACACTTAGAGGCTTTTCCATCTAAATATATCTCAACAGAACTAGCCACTCGTTAGATATAGCCTCACAAATACCATCGGCTAAACGAGGGAGACTAGGTCTTCCGCTGGGTACCCTGGAACCCGTAACACGGTTTCGGGATGTGTAAAGCAACCCGTGAAGAAGAAGAAAAAAAAAAAAGGCTCCCATACAACAAACGAGTTTTTTTTTTTTGCAGTTTTTATTGATTATGGTATCTATAAAACAAAACAGTCTTTTGCCAGTTGTACATTTTAAACAGAAGTGGCTTAAAAAAAATGAGGACGCTAGCTTTACGTGCCCTCCAAGCAGCTCGAAATGTATATGTATCTTCTTTTGAAAAATGTCTCAAAACATACCAAAGTCAGTTTTTATTTATAGTGCAAGTTACTTTCTGGAACATCTCATGAATTTCTTATATAAAACAGGTTGCGAGACATTATTATGAAAACATTCTACTTTCTTTCTTAGAGGTTCGTGTCGGAATTGAATCATACATTTATAGTATCATTGTCTTACTGCCAGTCTGTATGTTACGACCCCTTTTTCACAGAATTGACTAATGGGTAATGTCAATATTATAAATTGACTGTTGTCCCCATTTCACCCCCTTAGGGGTTGATTTTCAAAAAATCCTTTCTAAGAGCAACTCTACACTCCCTAAATATACTTTTCAATTTTCATATTTGTATTTTCAGTGGTTTCAGACACGACAGTTTTATATATTTAGATGAGGAAAATACCAGCCAAGTGCGTGTTGTGGCACGGATAGAGAATAGGGTTCCGTTGGGAATGTTGTAATAATTTTATATTTCAGAAAGTTTATTTGTTTCGGTGCCCGTTAATTTTCATAATTTAATCGGTTTTATTTAAAAAGTTGACACTTTGCAGACCATTTTGAAGCTTTAAGCTACTACAATAAATATTATAAAACAAAGTCTGTCTGTAACCCCTCACGCTAAAACTACTAAACGGATTTTGATGCGGTTTTCATGAGTAGATAGGTTGATCCACGTGGAAAGTTTACGAGTATTAAACATGGACATATCACTTTTAGGAGCTTAGCAATTAACAGTATTAGTGAATCAAGTTTTCATGAGGAATGAAAGAATTGTGTGGAATCAAATAATCTACAATAAAGTCCGCGGTAGCCTGTATCTATATCTAATAGATAAGTACTTATAAGCGTATTTATGTAGGTATTAATTTTTTTTGTAAACCCATATTGTAATCGCGCGGGGGGGGTGGGGTCGCTAGTATCTCATAAACAAAACTTTTTAATAAAAAAATAAAAATGAAACATAAATAAATAAATCGTAATAATTTCCAAAGACGTTGTGGCGGCACATCGCGTCGATAGATGTCGCGTCGCTACTGTCTCACAATATTTAAATAATAATTGAAACCTGTATCGCGCTATTGGAAATATTTAAGGATTTATCCCCTAAATTATTCGATATTTAAGTCAAAATATCCAAAAAACTATTATATCAATCTGTGATTAAAAATACGTATAGATACATAACGATCCAATAGATTATTTTAATTGAAAATAAATGAATTTTTGACATAAAAATCCCAATTTTACAAAATTTATTTACAAAATTTCTCAAACGGCACAAGCTCTTTAGTTATTTTTTACACACAAAAAAGATCTTAAAAATATTGATATTCTTATATTGTTTTTAGTCCGCATTTTACTCGTAAATTTTATTTTTTCACCTAAATTAAAGATTATTCGCGCGAGCGTCCCGGCATCGTCGCCCTATAATCCCGAGCGTTTTCTATACAAAATACAGAGGTCAAATCGTCAAGGTTATTGACAGATGTTAAAGCCTTAATAGATTGACATATTATATACAACTTTCTAGCGACACGCGTTGGGAGTATTCCCTTTTACTCACAATCGTTGGATTGTTGTATGTACTGAATTTCTATAACTTTTTCAATGACACTGTACTCAATTTTCATCTGAATTTTACATAAAGGAGAGAGATAATATTATATATGATAAGACTAAAGTAGCCCACGCAGATATCTCACCGAAAATTTTCGGTCCGGCCGCCTTATGATCGAGATTGAAGAAAGGCCACACATTAGCGAAGTAAATCATACGATCTAGATCACATACAATTCACTCTCTGTGACACACAAGATTCGATTAAACAAAGTGTCAAACATCCGTGTGTGTGTGTGTGTGTGACAGATCGTTCCGGCCATCGAAATTAACCACAAATACAACGATTTGAAAACTGATGGCTGGCCGTACGATACAAGAATTGGACGAGTCTGTGGTCGATTTCGGTGGACCGTATGGCAGCGCGCCGGCGATTGGACGAATGAGAAATAAATAATAATAAATAGAATAGGACTCACAATGTTTCACATATTTACAAAAGAAATTTCGTTTGAAATTTACGAGATTCTTTTCAACCTTAACGATCAAGAGCAGCTAGACTATAACAAGTGACAAACTGCCGACCAATCTTGATCCGTTACGACTGAATTTACGTCCCAACCGTAAACTTTATGTATGAGTTTATGTATGAATGTTAAATATTAATGTGTATGAGACAATATCTGGATGTAAACATTGTTTTACTACTCAATATGTGCGTAGAAACGCCCACGATGTCTTCAGAGCGCATTCAAATAATTTTATTCTGATTGGATACCTGAAGTCATATATTGTCAAAATTACTTTACTTCTTCGAGGTCCATATTTGGAAAAATATAGTTAAACTTGGGACCATGCCTCCGGCTTCGCACTGGTACAATATGGGTTAAGACGTCTGGTATTAACTAGGCAAACCACTTATGTACATAATCCGACAAACCACACTTAGAGGCTTTTCCATCTAAATATACCTCAACAGAACTGGCCACTCGTTAGGTATAGCCTCACAAATACCATACGAGGGAGACTTGGTTTTCCGCTGGGTACCCTAAAAAACCGTAACACGGCTTCGGGAGCTGTAAGGCAAACCGTGAAAAGAAAAAAAACAATTTGAATACTTAAATACGCTTACAGTGGACTAACATTCCTCTGACGGATTAGATATCATGAAAACCCGCTGGAACTAACCTTTTCCCCGACTTGATTCACTTATACTGGTAATGCTCAGCTCCTAAACATGATAGGTCCGTGTTTAATACTCGTAAACCTTCCCGGTAAATCAACCTGTCTAATAATGAAAACCGCAACAAAATCGGTTCAGTAGTTTTTGAGTAAAAAGGTTACAAACAGACAGACAGACGCGTTGGTTTACGATATGTAGTAATGATAAATTATTTAATTGAGCATTCACTCTTTGCGCCCTTTGATACATGGCTTATAGGGAATAGAATCTACGTTTATTAAATATTAAATTAAATTTAAATTATATTCATTTCATACGTGATGAATTCAAAATGAATACTAAACATTTAGTTTGCTAATTGGCTTGCGTGAGCTTGATCTATGTATATAAAATTCTCCTGTCACAGTGTTTGTAACCAAACTCCTCCGAAACTCCTGACCGATTTGTATGATTTTTTTTGTGTATATTCGGTAAGTCTGAAAATAGGTCGTAGGTTTTTTCACCCTCCTACCCCCACCCCCATTTTTTAATTGAGATATTAGTATTTGTGTATGAACAACATCCAACGTTAGTGGTAGTAGTGCATGCAAGCCAACGTTTGGGCAGGGCAACGTGGCCGGGTCCGCTAGTAAATATGTATAATAACGCTAGGTTGATGGGAAGGGGTGGGCAGTAATTTCAAAAGAACAAGAGCGAAGCTATATCAATAGATTATATTTAAAAATAAAACTCGAATAAGAACTCGAAACTGCTGGACCGATTTAAAAAATCACTATAATAAAGCTATATTCAATTTCAAAATAGAAGGTATGGAAGCGAGACTTGGATATGGAATAAGAAGCCTAAAATGAAGATACATGCAGTGGAAATGTCGTCTTTGCGTAGGATATGTATTGATCGCATTGGGAACGATGTCGATAGAGAAGAATGCGGATTGGAAGATGATGTTGTGACTAAAATGAAGCGAAAGAGGTACCTACCTAGTGTATTTGATTGTATCTGCCTACCCCTATTGGAATAAAAGGCGTGATGATAGATAGATAAATAAATAAATAGATAGAAAGATATTTCAAAATAACATGGATATTAATATTCTATTTAAAAAAGTTAGGTGTATACTGTATATTATATGTTTAGAAACCAAACATTAAAAATAACTAAATATACGGTCCGCGTGGATAGTGCCAAAAATACTGACTGCATTTCCCCGTCGCGATGCTGATTCGTTTAACGAGAAAGGAGCCAGCCTTCTTGTCTTCAGAAAACATGATCAGTCAAGGGAATATATCTTTAATAAACTTTTTGGCATTTGAATCCCACGGACCTAGAGTTTCTACACCAAACGGCACAACTTTGTAGTTTTCAATAATTGAACTATATTTGCGCCGTTTGTTAGACTCTGCCATTTCCGCCGCAGCTCCCGCTTTGATTGTTGTTTCGCTGAGATGAGACGAGGCTATGTGTCCACGCACGTAGCATCTCATACAAGGGCCCGACTTCGCTCCCAGAGAATCAGAGTCATTCCAAAGTTAGGTTAGCAATATTTATTTGTAGTTTCTTCGCGTTTCAAAGATTTTCACAGGCGAAGCCGAGACCAGAAAGCTAGTGTAATAAAAATGATCTTGAAACAATAAAGTAAGTTACACACCACTCAAATAAATGGGCGACGTACACATACATTACTTTATCATATTTGTATCTCATCACACTAAGTGCTATGCGACCACTATACGACGATAAAATGACTAATGCTACTTATACCTAACCGTTAATTCGGCGTTATAGGACCTTTTGAAGATATTGCAAAAAAAACTAGTGACCTGCCCTGGCTATGCTCGACTAAAAAGTTGTGGTAGCTATCTCTGTGCAACAAATCACAATCAAATCAATTTTGATACCTACATAAACACGCTTATAACTAGTTATCTATTAGAGATAGATATATGCTACCGCGGACTTTTTTGTAGATCCTTTTATTCTTCACTTTCCTGCATCATTTTGTTATATCTCTGACGAATTAGACAGCATACGTCGTGAAAACTCCATAGGGTTAACTTTTTCCCACTATTTGATTCACTTATACTGTTAATCCTCAGCTCCTAAACATGGTAGGTCAGTTCAGTAGTTTTTGCGTGAAATTGGCACAGACAGACAGACGCGGCGCGGGGACTTTGTTTTATAATAGTGATAGTAATAGACATAGGCAGATAGATGTCTATTTAAAAAAAACCGGCCAAGTGCGAGTCGGACTCGCGCACGAAGGGTTTCGTACCTATAAAAACGGCAAAAAAAAAAACAACACGTTTATTGTTTGGGAGCCCCCCTTAAATATTAATTTTATTATTTATTTTTAAATTGAATAAATAACTCAATATTCTGTGAATATTTTAAGCGTCTGCCTGTTGCCGTTATCAATATCGAGCAAAAACGAGCAAAAAAAATCACGTTTGTTGTATGGGAGCCCCCTTAAATATTTATTTTATTCTGTTTTTTAATATTTGTTGTTATAGCGGCAACAGAAATACATCATCTGTGAAATTTTCCACTGTCTAACTATGACGGTTCATGAAATACAGCCTGGTGACAGACGGACAGACAGACGGACGGACAGCGGAGACTTAGTAATAGAGTTTCCATTTTTACCCTTTGGGTACGGAACCCTAAAAATAGGATTTTTCTCATTTAAAAAATTCGATGACCAAAGCTAGGGCGAAAAGCTAGTATAAAATGTATTAAAAATTTCAGCCGCAGTAAAGTAAGAAATTGTTAAAGTAAAACTTGTTCAAACATTTAAGAGTGTAGTGTACCGCGTCCGTGTCCATACAAACGGAGAAAACGTTTTACTACCCCTAAATATCATTTAATTTTAACGATTTTGTAATATGTTACTGACATAATGAAAAACTACGTATGTATTTTTTCCTTTTTTCAAAATTCGTAATAGGTCAAAAGTTATAAGCCCCTCAAATCTCGGTTTTTTTTGTTCATAACTTGCTCGTAATAAACCGTCTGTATTTGAGAAACAAAGCAAAATTTCAAAAAAAACAAAACGTACGTACATAGATTATAAACTGCTAAAACGTTTGACACCAACATTATAAGGTTTCGTTATAGTTTAGTAGGTGTAAATCGTTTTCCCCCAAAACGCAATTTTCAACGAAGAACATACCTACGAACACTCACGAGCTGCAGTGTTCTCTGTCGCACTGATGCCCGTGGGAAGAGCGCGCTTGAGACAGAATATGATTTTCTAAATACCTATTTCGCTGCGTACGCTGAGCTACACGATCCTCTTAAGTTAAAATACGTGGTGGTGGCCTTTGAAAAGTTTACGGTTCTCCTAAACTAGATGAAAGATGATCTCAAGTCCTAACAAGCGCGCACAGTGTTTAGAAGTTATCTTTGGTTTAATATTTTAGTTTCAAAATATACTTAGCGATGATTAAACGGATTTGGGTGAAACTTGAAGGATAAATAGTCAATTAGAACATAATTTATCACTACATATTATAAACTACGAGTAATCCGTCAAAGATATGAAAACATTATGTAGGAAAGAAATGTGCAGAATAAATATATCTACAAAAAAGTCCGCGATAGCATATCTATCTCTAATAGATAATTAGTTATAAGCGTATTGTTGTAGGTATTCCAATTTATTTGAAAAATTTTTTTTTTTGTAAATACCACGTCTATGAGGAAGACAGAATCTATTTCTATGCGGGTGTAACCACGAGCAAAATATAGTTGTATAGTAAATCCATGGTATCTGTTCACCCCGTTAATAAATAGGCGTGAATATACGAATGTAAGTTAGAATTGTACCGCAGCTCTAACAGACGGTTTCATTTGATGTCTGATTGAATTGTAAATATTGTAAGAGGGGAATTTTCAATTTAGGTACGGTCGACAAATAAAGAAATGTTCATTTACGGACTTTATATACCTTCAACGTAGCCAGGGAAGTGTCCAGTGGGTAACAATGTCCACAGTTAACTTGACAAGTGGCAAAGCTTTAGCATTATTAGAACTATGTATTTTTCAAGAATGTAGATGTATCTATTTAAACTTAACTATTGAGTATCGTTTAGAAGATCAATTCGGAAGAAAAATAAGCGACAGCGCGCTTTCTTGATGTACGCTGCCTAACCCGACAGATATATAACAATATCATGTAGGGAAGAATTGTGTATAATAAAATTATCTACAAAAAAATCTAAGGTGGCATATATCTATCTTGAATAGATAAGTAGTAATAAGAGTATTTATCCATAGTAATATTATAAATGCGAAAGTAACTCTGTCTGCCTGTCTGCTACGCTTTCACGGCTAAACCACTGAACCGATTTTAATGTTTGATACGGAGAAAGATTGAGCCCTAAGGAAGGACAAAGAATACTTTTTTTTAAATCCACCCCTTCCCCCCTCATGGGATATAATAGGGGATGAAAGTTAGTATGGGCCCCATGGGAGAAGCCGGGGTGAACAGCGAGTTTTACCTCTTTATATAGTATATTATATTATGTAGTATATCGCAACAGAACTAGCCACACGTTAGGTATAGCCTCACAAATACCATCGGCCAAACGAGGGAGACTTGGTCTTCCGATGGGGTACCCTGGAAACCGTAACACGGTTTCGGGAGCTGTAAGACAACCTGTGAAGAAAGAAAAAGATATATTTAAAGGTGTAATAAATTGTATCTTAGAACTATATTCCTTGTTTGTTTCTGACACAGGTTTCTGAAAGGCTAAAAGATGGTAATGATTTATTGTTAGGAAATATCTCTTTCATATAACAATGTCAGAACATGTCTAGCAAACTAAGTAAATAGAGCTTATATACAATTTAGGTTATTTAGGACACATAAGGGCACCTGTGTTACACAAAGGGAAAAATTATTTAAATTTTCAGACCTTTTTCTGTTTCGCTAAATAAAATACAACCTTTTTCTGATGGGGATCAATGTCAGTTTATTCTTTTGTAAAATGTATTTTGATTGAGTTGGCGTTTTTGTTTTTGTGGTTTCAACAGAGATGAACAATAGAGTGGTGAATTTTTTCAATCGATTAATTTTCATATGGAAGGATATTGGATAGGTTAGATCTCAATTTTTTTATTTTGTTGAAATTAGCAGACATTATTAGATATTTATAGAAGGAAGTCAGAAAAGTTCCTTAAATAAATTAAATTGCCTTTTAAAAAAAGTGTACCGATTTCTAAAATTATGCACTGAAAAGTGTGATTTCCGAAAACAAATGCACAACTAGGTACCGTAAAAAAAACCAAATCGCTACAAAAAAAAACTCAAATCCTGACCTGATGACCATGGGGACCACCTGGAAAGTATACCCTTTCAAACAAAAAAAAAATCCAAATTGGTGCAGACGTCTTCAAGTAATCGGGCAACATACATAAAAAAAAAAATTCCGACGAATTGAGAACCTCCTCCTTCTTTTGTAGTTCGGTTAAAGAGTTCGCGACACCATCTTTGACTACCCGGGCCTAAGATTTCCTAGTTTATCATAACTAAAACTTGTTTCTCGCATCGTTTGTAGGTAATAAGTTTTCAGTAACACACGTTATGGGACTACAGTTGTCATTATTGAAACAGTGAGCCGCTTAGTGGTCGAAATTCGACCATAATGTATTTAATATAAGGTCCGTATTTGTTGCAGGTTGCTTTTGAAGTATCCCTTTGAAGTGTTCTTCTTCTTCTTCCTTTCCACCAATGTTCATCGGTGATTTGCCAATATTAGCCGATTAATCACAACCATCACAGCGTGGACAGGATTAAACTGGATTCCCATCCGTCTCGGCGAGCGCGTGCGTTATTCACCAAGGCGTGACATGGAATCCTTTGAAGTGTTGTGATTGACATGAGGGTGAAGTTGTCAGAAATATGAGTCAATGCTTCTGTGTGACAGAATAAAATAAAATTTATAATTATTTGTAACGTAGTGAATATGTTTTCTTTGTTCTTTAACGACAATCTTTACTCTGCAAGATTTTTACTCAAAAACGGAAAAAGTTTAACATTGACAATTTGAATGTTAACAATAAAAACGGTGGTCAAAGTCATCTTATATCTGTAAAAAATATGGCAAATCTCAGTTAATCCTGGAAACGTGAGTTTATTTATAAAACATTTTCTCACTACACAATGATAGTTATTATTTGAAATTGGATTGAGCCATATTTTTATTATTTAGGGTTCTAAAGAGCCGTAGTTTTCGATACGAGCATTGCCTTTGCGTTTTGGAAATTATGGCTATTTAGAACTTTTAATAATCAAAATATGGTTCAATCCAAAACTTAAATAATAATTGTGTGGTGAGGAAATGTTGTATAAATAAACTACCTTTCCAGGATTAACTGAGATTAGCCATATTTTTGACAGTTATAAGATGACCTAGACCAACGGTCCTTAATGAATTTCCAATTATTTTTTGCACACCTTCTCCTATAAGTATGGAGAACTTTAACTAAGTATACCAAATCGCATACGTCCTGTTTTTTTATGAGTAAATAAATATGGTGCTCTTTTGGTCTTGACTGAGAATTGAACCCGAGATTTTCCAATAGTCTAACTATTATACTATCTTGGTAAATATAGGTAGAAATCGTATTTTCTACATCGGAGTGCTTTCTCATGTTTCTTTTAAAGGACTTTGATCTTGATATTTTTGTCTCGTTATTTTGTTACTCGTATCATGTGTAGTGGAAAATAGGTAGTATTGTCAATAGACAAAAACTATAGTCAATTTAAAACTACATATTCATGCATGTATCTTATAGGGGTAGACAGGGAACCAATAATACTTCTCTGTTTTCTTCAACTTATTGTAATTTCACTGTGAACTTTGGTATCGCCACAGAAGAAACAATAGTAGGGGAGTGGTGTGTCAATAGTAACAAAAAAGTTTAAGCCTTTATAATATTTTAATTAACAGTCACTAGAATAATTTTACTTACCTAGATCAAGTCGTAGTGTTAAAATTGCAACACTACAATCTTCAATTAAAAAGTAAATGAAACAAAAATAAAATAAAATACTAAGACGTCAGTAAAATAAATTAAAATTACATATATCAGAAGCAATTCAAAGTTACATTAAAAATATAGTTTTATGGTCAAAGCAATCATCGTATTATTTGCACACAATCCAATAATTATCATCTTCTGTATGATCTAAATCAACATGTATCTCATGTTAATAAATACTTTTTAATTTTTTTAACACAAATATTAGTAAACAAAGATTAGATGTTACTCCTTCGAAAAATAGTGCACAACTGCCGTTAACTTTATAAAAAGCAATAAAAAGAGCCAGACACCAAAATTTACTTTCTTCCGTAAAAACCGAATTAACACCAATTTACAGCACATGAGCTTATTGGCTTACTTGCAAATTCGGTCGGTAAAACCTCAGTCGTTACATTTGCGAATCAATAGACGTCGCGAAATAACTGAAGTAACAATTATCCCACTGATACAACTGACACACCTCTACCCTAAATTTTTTTTATAGAGAAGACGACATGTGACCTTGCAACCGCCTGATTATTAAGCATAGGTGGCTGGTCCATGAAATTCAAATGAAAATGAAAATACAAAACGATGTATGGTCACGCACAAGGGTAAACAATGAGTCTAATTGCTTTTAGATAAGGCTCACTTTGTGTTGACAATTTAATAACGGAATTTCAATAACTATTTTTAACCGAACTTCAAAATAAGGAGGAGGTTCTTAATTCGTTGGAATCTTTTATGTTTTTTTTTCTATGTATGTTCCCCGATTACTTGAAGATGCCGATTTGGAATTTTTGTTTTGTTGAAAGGGTATACTTTCCAGGTGGTCCTATGGTCATCATGTCAGGATCTGATGATAGGATCCTGAAAAAATCGAGAACTCTTCAAATTTTATAGGCACACTTGAAGCGAATTGAGTATTTTTTATATAATAGTGACTTGAGCATTTGCTTTCGGAAAGCACACTTTTCAGTGCATAATTTTTAGGCAATTATTAAGCGAATAATACATAATATAAAAAATATAAATAATAAGTACACTTCGAGACTAATCTGATTGTTACAAGTACGAATGTGAACAAGTCTTAATACTAATCACATTTAAATGCATAGCGCGTTGTAGGCCTTCTCTAGTTTTCTACGAACTATAATAGAAAAATATTATTTTCCTCATAACATTTGGTTTAGTTCTGTTACTTTATTTTTATAGACCACTGGCTCTACCCCAGGCTTCGCCCGTGAAAATTTTAGAAATATGACATAAGAATTTCTTCTTCTTTTTTATTATGGCTCCACCAATGTTCATCTGTGATTTGCCAATGTCAAGTATTATAGCCTTTATAGTGTTTATAGCCGATAAATCGTTATTTAAGATAATCCCGCCGACCGTGATATGTCTTATTAATCACTGACTAATCACAACCATCACAGCGCGAACAGGATTAAACCGGATTCCACATCACGCCACGACGAAAACGCGTGCGTATGTCGCCATGACCGGATGTGGAATCGACATAAGAATTTATTCAGAAGGATCTCCGGGATAAAAGGGTAGCCTGTGTACAAAAAAAACATGTCGATCTGGCGTGAAAGAAGAATGCATATGGAGAAGGCTTTCGGTCTTAAAATACCTCAAAAGGACCTTTGGGCCCGCGACTCTGTCTGCGTAGAATTAGGAACATTGACAAAATTTATCTGGACTAATATGTTTTATTTTCTATTTTTTCCTTTGATAGTAACACATTACTGAATAGTTTTTGTTTAAACACCATTTCTCTATAGACTTGTAGGATCCATCATCATTATTTTATTATTTTATTTTATTTTTTTATATTTTGATTATTTCCACAAGCGAAACCGGGCGCGGGAAACTAAGTAAAGCACAAAGTTAACTTAAATTATGTACATACTAACGACTTGGATGTATAATAAATATCTTTTTAATATAAAGTTTTCTCACAAACTAAAAGTTTACAGACTCAATTATAACTTTAACTTAATAGTATTTTAAAATGAAAGTCATAAAAATAGCATATTCACGACTTTTATACCTTGCGGTCTGGACAGAGTCACTAGTAACAGTGTCCTCTTTTTGCCAGTTACCAATATAAAATAGAATAGGTGGTCCTGTTGCTGCAATTATGGGACCTCGATACAAGTATCTGTAATTTTTAGAAGCTTATGAAGAGCAGTGTAGAACTCCACTATGGATCTTGGTAGTGCATTATATATCTTAACTGACATATATGGACAGTTAATTGCGTTTATTATACGAAAGTATTAGAATAATAACTACAATAATAATAAATAACACATAGAGGCTTTTCCATCTAAATATATCTCAACAGAACTAGCCACTCGTTAGGTATAGCCTTGGTCTTCCGCTGGGCACCCTGGAACCGTAACACGTAACACGGTATAGTTTGAATTTTGAAACTACTGGACGGATTTGAAAAAATATTTTCACGAACAAAGTCTGAACGAACAAAACCGTAAATATCTGGATACTGTATTTTTGTAATTTTTTCCTCTCACGTTTTATCCCTACGGTTAGTTGCGACAAAAGTAAAAATAACAACCTTTTCCTATATTGATGGGTGCCTAATAAAGTAAAGAACATTGTCTTTGAAGATAAATTTGTAACTGCCAAGGAAATACGGTTGATCCCTCGAGGGCAGCTTGACACATATATCCCGATCCTACGAAAAATCTAGGAAATATTATTTGGCTTTGCTATATTATTGTAGTATTTTTTACTGAATTCGAGTGGTTGTTTTACTCTGAGACTTTGTGGGGGTAGTCTTTTGACCTCAAAATAACTCAACGGAAAAAAAATCTTCACAGGTTGTCTTACAGCTCCCGGGAACCGTTGCCGGCCTCAGGGTACCCAGCTGAAGACAAAGTCTTCCTCAATTAGCCGAAGATTTATTGAGTGACCATATCGATGCCCCTCCAACGGAGCCATTCCATAATCATAATTTATTGGACTTGAATTATTTGACATTCGTAATCTAGTAAATATATACACACACACCTTCACGGCTTTTTTCCTTGCGGTATGGCCAGAGACACCAGTAACAGTGTCCACATTTTGCCAGTTGTGAATATTGAACAGAACAGGTGGCAAGCCTGTTGCTGCACTTAATGGATTTGTCACTTCTTTAACAAAAGTTTTGTTTATATATTTATCATCTCGCCTTGTATCCCAAAAGGGGTAGGCAGTGACAATCGAATGATATTTGCTACGATGCCTACGATCCTGAATCGCTTACCTCTTTCGTCTCCTTGTGATTATTTATTTATAACCTACTTGCTTTCCGCCCCCGGCTCCGCCCGTGTATATATTCTAACATAATAGAATATAGCCTATGTTACTCAGGGATATCGTAGCTTTCTACCTATTAGTGAAAGAATTTTTAAAATCGGTTCAGTAATTTTATTATTACATTCAAACTTACGAACTTTACCTCTTTAAAATATTAGTATAGACTAGTTTCTGCCCCGGCGTCACCTGTGGAAATTTTTGAAATGTGACGGAATCTATCCATTGTACAAAAAAAAACACTTCCAACCTTTTTGACGTCAAAGTATGGCAAAGAAACACACTTTCGCTTTTGTAATATCTTTACATATTATTCCTCAAAGGTGTTTTTTGTCGGTATCAAATATACTTAATACTGTATCAAAGTTAATGTTTAATACGCCATTTTGAAGATTATTTTCCCCTCTAATGACGAAAAATAATCAAAGAAATCAAAATTAAATGTTTTATTTAAAATTAGACTAATTTATGTATTTTGTAGAATACGCCATCTGTTGGAGATCACTTGAACTATGAACAATTATTTTTTTCCTTCATAAATGAAATAAAACTCTTTTGTATCCAACTTCAGTTTTTAATCATATATCTCCACTAATTATTGAGCTTGATATATCATTTTTATAATAAACAATAGACTCCTTCCCAACACTTGAGGCAGGTCTTTGTAGTCGCAAAGAAAAATATTTGCGATCTCCACTTCCAAAGTTTTTCGCGTCCTCTATCGTTTCAGGTAACTTTCTGTTCAGAGTTTCAGGTAACAGTAGACATGAAAGAGCACCTAATAGAGATACTCCAGTCAAAATGACTCCTGGAAGACGGGCATCTAAGTTACGACCCTGATGGTGGAAATAAAATAAAATTAGTATCAAATAGATCTCTAGGTTCTATTATTTTTTTTTTATTATGGTTCCATCAGGGTTTTGATGATTCCGCCAATGTCAAGTATTATAGACGTCACAGTAACAATAAGCCGATTAATCGGTAGCTAAGATCAACTATCACAGCACGGATGGGATTAAACTGGATTCCCCATCACGTCACGACGAGACGTGTGCATTGGCCGCTATGACATGACGTAGAATCCCTCTAGTATCGTAATACTATATTGAGCAAAATTTGTTTCACGTCAAAACAGAACAACGGATTAATATTATGTTTTGCATAGAGATTAGTTGAAATATCCTACTTTTCTTCCCGGAATTAATTATAAAAAACCCCATTGGTACATGGCCGGGATCCGGGATTATATACCTATCTTTGGGAAAATTAATTTTTTTATAAAGAACTTTTCTATCCGTGTGAAATGGGGTCGCTCACCAGTCTAAATATTGTATGCTTGTACAGTGCGGGCCAAAAGTATAAAAGTGTAACCAACCAATTTGTAAAAAAATATATTTTAAGAGAAATTTTATTTTCGTATTGTTTCATTTAATACGTCATATTTTTTTTTAACTAATTCGGGTACCTACAGTTTAAATTTATCAAAACAGACATACCACATACCTTATACTTTACGAGATAATTGGCGACAGAGTTTTTACAGTTTTTGAAAACTTTATTTCAATATTTCCATACTTTTAGACCGCACTGCTTATTATTATTATATCATTTCTGGTTTCCGAAAAATAAGGCTATTTTTGTGAAAACCTCATTTACGTTGGTTCAGTAGTTTAACGTATGCTTATGCAGATACAGTTATATTATGCATCCTTTGCCTGGCTGACACTCGACACGCACGTGGTCCAATTTTTTGTTAAATTTTACTAATTTGATCAGTGAATTTATTTCTGGGGCACCCTCGATCAACTCTTCCAGTCACATGTGTACTATATATACCTTTCGTAAGGTCGGAAGAAAGTGGACTAAAGATTTACTTACCATATACAAAATATAAGGTCCAAAAGCTGAAGAGCCGCTAGACACAACATATCCCAACGACATACCAGATTGTCGTAAGCAAGTTGGATACAATTCCATATTAAACAGACTGACAACATAAACAGTGACTGTTAGAGCAACTCTAATCAATATACTTAAAGTAGCTCCAACCCACCAATTCTGAAGCCAGACAATAGTCGCTGAAAAAAAAATTTGAAAAATGGAAAAAGGTTTAGGAAAAGACCTTATGTTAAAAAGGGAGTCGGTAGCCTAATAAATTGGTTCAATTCTCATCTCACTCGTTCCAAAAATGCTAAGCTCAAATCGACTTCTTATGATTTGAAGGGCAAGCCAAGCCGGACAAGATATTTACGTCTCTTCAAGAAGTGACATTATCTAGGTTAATTAAGTGCAGCAACAGGCTTGCCACCTGTTCTGTTTTATATGGATAACTGGCAAAACTGTTAAGGTCGTGAATATGTGTGTTAAGTTTAGTTTAAATGATAAACTAGGGAGGGTTTGAAGTACCTATACTTAAATATTCTCTTATTTAGCCGAATTCAATAACTTTAAAACATATTTGTAAATATTGCAGAAAATGCTGAAATAAATAATTTAATTATTTTTGTTGTAAAGAACTTAATTATAATTATTGATGCGTTCAAAACTTTCTCGTCAAATCTCATGTAAAACGAACAAT
The DNA here is from genome assembly GCA_963924495.1 of Nemapogon koenigi. NCBI lineage: Eukaryota > Metazoa > Arthropoda > Insecta > Lepidoptera > Tineidae > Nemapogon > Nemapogon koenigi. The sequence continues at coordinate 845,319 of OZ004649.1, forward strand.
TCGTTACAGAAGAATCGCTCATAGACAAACGCGATAGGAACTTTTTTGTTTTTGATGTGATAAAATCTATTGGCGCGCCTTGGGGTAAGATTAACTCGTATGCCCTGACGGCCGTTACGCCGCCGCTCTTTACTCCCTTGTGTGTGCGTGGCACGTATACTATAAACTTCGTGTGTACTGCATGTACCTCTGTACAGTATAGTTGACGCGTCAATTTCGATGTTTTAATTTCTAGGATACTTTACTTACAAACAGATCGTACAGCCACTAAAATCCACAAAACAGCAGCGATAACTAATGAAAATCCACCAGAATATCTTCTCCCAATACCATCAGCTAACCAAGCTCCTATAAAGTTCCCGGGAACTTCTGCCGCTGACTGCCAAGCGAACTCTAGGAATGGGTTTCCACTGGAACTCTCTCCGGATGAAATAAGTAGCACAGTGTATGAGACTGTTACACTTATCCTGGAAAATTAATAAATCCTGTATTTTTCAAAGGAATTTTAAAAAGGTTTCCTATTTAACTACATACTTGAATCACGATTTGGAAGCCTAAAATCACTCCTCCATGTTAGTATTATGAAATTCTAAATTCTTGCGTTGCGTTGGTGCGTCTGGTATTAACTAGGCAGACCACGTGTTCGATCCCGGATCCCGGCCATATACCAATGGGTTTTTTAATTAAAAACTTATGTACATAAGCCACACTTAGAGGCGTTTCCATCTAAATATACCTCAACTGAACTGGCCACTCGTTAGGTATAGCCTCACAAATACCATCGGCTAAACGAGAGAGACTTGGTCATCCGCTGGGTACCCTGGAACTGTAACATGGTTTCGGGAGCTGTAAGGCGAACCGTAAAGAAAGAAAAAAATTGTTAAAAACTTGTCAACGTGAAATTGAATCAAAACTTTAAATAATATCAGAGTGAAATTAGGGTAGGTGTAAAAAAATTTAAGATCACGGCTCTACTCTAGTAAAAGTTGGTTTTCCATTTTCCCTCAATTGCCTCGAATCTTTCTTATTAAACTGCGCTATAATTCGGTAGATATGCATAAATGTTTGATATGTAAAAACTAATGTGTTTAAATTTTATTTCAAATATAACTAATTTAGTTATTTTTGTTTTTTATCCAGTACTTTTTATAATAAATTTTGAAAGTTTTGCTGACAGACGACAGCGTGACGTCATTAAATAAATAGCTAAAGTAGCCATTCTGCCCCATTTCTGAACACATTTGTATTACTAGTAGTGCCACAGGGCACGTTAAGGGCCGTGGTACTAATTTCATTCAGAAACGCTACTACGCTACCAAAAAGTACTGGATAGAAAACAAAAATATTAAAATTCGATGATTTAAATAACTTAATCTTTGCACTTTAATATCACACACACCTTCATGGCCTTTATACCTTGCGATGTAGCTAGAGACATCAGTAACAGTGTCCACTTTTTGCAGTTGTCCACATTGAACAGAACAGATGGCAAGTCTGTAACTGCACTTAATGTAGGTCACTTCTCTGTCATTTGAGAAGAAGTGCGGAATCTGGCTTTACGTACCCTCCGAAGCTTAGCATTTTTGGAACGAGTGGTATATCATTGAATTAAATATTAGTATATATACTTAATTCTGAAACTAAAACTGAGCCGTTCCGGATCCAAACCAATTTCAACTGTACAAACAGAACCTTAAATTACAAAAGGATATTCCGCAATAACTGACACAATGTCAGTGAATTTGAGATCCTTATGAATAAAATATCACTCAACATTGACTTACCAAATTGTTAGTTGAAATATTGTATTCAAAGCTAAACTCAAACTTGAAAACAGAGACAAAGGACCAAGGCCTTTACTGTCTTTAGGTGGAGTAGACTTTAGGAGGTCCCTTTCTGTGTTCTTCTCTAAATGTTTACCGTTCGTTTTGGCTATTCTTTTTAAAATTTTGATACACTCCTTGTGTCTTCCTTCTATCCATAACCAACGAGGAGATTCTATTAGTCTCCTGAAAAAAAATTATTAAATATATTATTTTAACCTTGAGTTTGGAATCAGATGCTTAAAAGTTAAATAAGTGCAGTGGAAATGCGGTATCTATCAATCTATCATTACGCCTTTTATCCCAGGAGGTGTAGGCCAATCGAATGCCATTAGTTACAATCCTGACATACCTCTGTCGCTTCTTTTATATTCATCATATCTTTCATACATGCTCGGCGATTGTGTGTACTTTTAATATTGCCATCGATCAATACATTTTTTGTATGTTCAGTAAAAGTATACCTAGGTCGTCTTTTACCAGAATTTCCTTTCAATTCTGTTTTACTTTAAAAAAACGTTTATATGGCGGTCTCTACGTACTGCATTTAGAACATGATTAGAGAAGCAATAGATTAAATGGATTAAAAGATGATGATGTGATTACGAAAAAAGCTTGCGCTGGTTTAACATATGAATTATGAGAGATTTACATGGAAGAAGTCTAAAGAAATGCCGCCAGAGGTCATATTGAATTGTACATTGTATTAGGTGCGATAATTGAAGGAGGCGAAAGAAATGTGTGACTCTTACAATAATCCTTAATTGCAATAGGTAAGTACTCACCAAGAAAACAGCACATAAGGTATCAGACCTGCAGTTGTCACTATAACAAATATCCTCCACTCCCTCAACCACCAGTAAATAATTGGCATTAAACACAGACCAGTAGCCCAGCCAATACTTTTCAAAGTATTTATAAAAGTTCTCCTCTCCGTTGATGAAGTTTCCAAAGAAATCACCATAGTGCTTTGGGAAGCCATGCCTGATGGTACAGAAGTGATAACACATCCAACCACGAAAAGTAGGAAAGAATCTCCGGCAAATAAAGTCACAACTCTGCCAAGAATTGTGAGTGGCGTTGTTATTATGTAGGTCAATCGGCGACCAAATCTGTAATCAAGTGCTTAGGACCTTAAAAATACGCCCAGGATACCCAACTGAAGACTGGACTTTTTGCTTATCTTCCCGTCGACTCTTGTTGCAAAACCGGTTTATACATCGCGTGAAAGAGGTGATCCATTGAAGGTTTTGACTGTTTCCCATTTTCTCCGCCAATCGATCATTCATCCATCCATCATTTAGCTATCATAATTTATAAGGTATCTAAGGAGAAATATCTTGAGATGAAAACAAAAAACTAATATTGGGATCTGTCAAATTAATATCATTGGAAATGACTGGAACTTCTTATTTTTCAAAGGTTTTAGCTTGCAAAACTTCGGAGTTCTAAGAGGAGTGGTATTTCTCACACATCTTTAAATGGACATTGGAGTCCCAATGCTCATGTCGTACTTTATATTCTTTATAACCTTCTCTTGCTCGTATCTGTGGTACTTTCTTTCAATAAAGTATCAATTTCATTCGGAAGAAGTTCGTTTAAGGAGACGCCTCATAACGTTTGTTCCATACAAAAACGGACTTCAGCAATTCAAGTATTGTACAAAACTTATTAAAAATAGCAAGTTCTAGCTAATGGAACCTTAAAGTATATGAAATTATCTTTACTCAATATGTAAAAAATATGTCAATATCAGTTACATCTAGGTTTCATAAAGCCCTGAAAGTCATCTATTTCACGCATATTTTCAACCGACATTGCGACTCAAAAATAATTTCACATAATTTATGCATCCATTAACTAGAACTTGCTACCTATTTCTAATATTTTGTACAATACTTGAATTGCTGGTCTCCGTTTTGTGTATTTTATTGTATTGATTTTGTGTGGAAATTTTCTTTCTCTATTTATTTATTTCGCTCGGGTGACAGATTTGCAAAATTTTCGAAAACGTGCGTTTTTTAGTTAGTTAGAGAGCTCTTAAAAGAAAATGATGAACTTACATATCTCCAAACCAACCCAGAAATAATGAGCCAATAATTTCTCCCACACGACTGTAAGCGTAGACGTCAGCAACATAAAGTTCATTTTCACAAACCCAGTTATATTCAGTAACAGCTGTACTCTCGTACCATGTTTTATCATATTTGAATATCTTGCATGCTGTGGAGTTCAATTTGTTTCTTTAGCAACATATACCTAAAGTCAGTTTTCTGTACTTGTCTTATTTGGTAAACAAAATATTTTTATTGTAAGGTAGTTAAATTTAAAAAATATATTTTTTAGTTCTGTAAATGTAAAATAGGTTAAAAAAATTACGACAAAGAATAACTAGATGACGTTTATTAAAAATAAATAAATTAGTTTAATTTTAAATTTGTTGGTATCTTCAAAATGGTGTATCAAACATTAACTTTGATACAGTATTAAATGGCTATTTGATACCAACAAAAAACACTTGAGAAATATATGAAAAATACTTAAGAGATACTTACAGAGAGTGTTATTATTTAGTTCAGGGTTCTCATACATCATACAACTGCTGAAAGTAGGCTCGCCCTTTGCATTTGTACTTCTGAAAAGTAACAAATCTTATCGTAGTTAATCAATTAATAAAATCTCATTATGTTTTTTTAACGAGCTGACGATCGAACAACGCATACGTTGCTCTGGATACATTTTAGTAAATATTGTGTTAAAGTACCCTCACCTCATCTCGTCTATTTTCACTCTCCATTTTCACCTCTACGGCTCTCTAAACAGTGTTTACCGGTTCCAGGGTAAATTTGAAATCAGAAAATTCTGAACCTACTTTCAAGGTTCATTTGTAAAAAATCCGCCATTTTTCGATATAAAATAATATGATTATGTAGTACGAAACAATATTATTTTATGGTGTAATGCTATAAAGAGTTATAAAAGAGCGTGTGTCGGGTCTTTATTATGTTGTTAACTATTCTACGGATATAAACATACTAGCTTGAAGACTCGGCTTCACTCGTGATATATTTTTTTAAATGGGCCATAAGAACTTTTTCAACACACTTGCTCGTAACGTTTTTATTACCTCACTTTTAGACGCGTAATCCCGTTTATTAAACACTCGTGCTTTTTTCTTTAAATTACAGCACAAGTTTTATAATACAACCCAATGAAGTTAAATTCGTACAAGATTGCAAATTGTATACCGCATAATAGAGTTTTTATTTTATAACCACGACTTTGTTGGCTGTTTGGCGAAGTTGCCTGTGCTTTATCTGTCACCTGCGCGCGCATAACTAAAAACAAAACATGCGCGCCATTTTCCATAAATATTTGTTAACATTTTCGCCGTGTTGTGGTTAATTATCAAAAATGTCGATTTCAAGTGACGAAGAATACGTAAATTTGACTCCATGAAGTTTGTTTTTTTCCTCGCAAGTGTGTTGAAAAACGTCGTATGAAACGCGTGTGCATTGGTCATTACATACTCAGCTTTCTTATCGCTGATAATACCCCTTCGTACGTAATGACCAACAAAGCACACATGTATCATAATGTACTAATCCAACTATATTTGTGTAAAAAATCCACGTTGCTCTGTTTTGACGAGAAAGAAGGACAAACATGCAAACTTTCGCATACCAACATATAGCATGGGTGAACGTGATTAAGTGAACTTAGATGTGTCCAGGGCCGGATTTACCGTTAGTGCCACCTTGGGGCACCGTGAAAAATGATTAATATAGTTCTGCGACTGAACAGATATTTATGCTGAACAAAAGGATAAATGTGCAAATGTTTTCAGCGCAATCATACGTTTATAAAGCATTTTCTCACGCTTGAAATTTGCCGCCCCTAGGCACTAGCACCTAGTAAATCCAGAGTTGGATGTGTCACTCCTAATTATCTATTACTTCTAGAATAAGTGCGGCCGCCAGCTTTACATTCCTCCGGTCCCTCCGAAACAGGAGCAAATGAGATTAGAACCCGTCTACCTATATACCAACTTGTCTACCAACTAGGCTACCGACTCCTTTTTATCTAGATTTAGGCCTTGGAAACTCATAACAGGACAAAAGATATTTTAAAATGATCCTTTTTCATATAAAAGCGTCTGGTTTTTTTACGTAATAACATTTTGTACAGGTGGTCGTGATTTATGTTCCCAAGATTATAACGATACAAAGGCTTCAGTTTCAGGAAAATATATATTTACACTGAAATAGAGTTTGTGTGAGATAGGGCTATCAATAACAGGGTTTCTTATATATTGAATATCGTTTTAATATTGAACAAACTAAACTTACTTGTCTATTACGCTTTCACGGCTAAACATCTAAACCGATTTTGATGAAATTTGATTTGGAGAAAGCTTGAACCTAAGGAAAGGTCTTAGGCAACTTTTTTCTTAAATCCACCTCCCAAAGGGGGTATAATAGGCGACGAATCAGGATATCAGTTTATTAATAAAGCGGTAAAGTTTGTACGTTTGGATGTAGGGGGTAATCTCTGAATCTGAAACTACTGAACCGATTTTAAAAGTTCTTTCACGAATAGAAAGCTACGATATTCCTGAGTAATATAGGCTATATTTTATTTAGTTAAATATCTACGGGCAAAGCCGGGGGCGGAAAGCTATCATACTATAAATTAGTAGTTTAAAAAAAGAAAAATTAAGAAAATACTAACAAAGGTAAATGCTTCAGTTGCCATTGTGACTCAGTAACGTTAGCAGGTTTAGGTGGCAACTGGCACGAATGAGGGACCACAACTAGTGCCAGTACCACATTCATGTAAGCCATCCCCCAAATAGCCACCATGACGAAATTGTATATAACATCGAAACTTTTCTGGAATCTTCCATCGTGTCCAACTTCTGACAACGCCCGGTCGTAGAGAGTGTCCATAGACTAGACTAGTACTGTAAATTGTAAAATACTTTGTAAAATTATGTATAATAATGTCAGATTGACTCCTTATAACTATTTATCTATTGAAGATAGATAATGCTACAGCGGACTTTTTGTTGATTCTTTTTATTCTACATTTGCTGTTAATAATATCAATGTTATCATGGCATAATTTCATTGAATTATTGAAATTTCTGAAAAACTACTGCACCAATTTTCACCAATACAAAAATATAAACTTTAAAAAAAAACGAAAAAAATTATAAAAGTACCTATACCGACTTCAAAACATTGCTCTCTGAAAAGCAAGAAATAATTAAATATTTCATTTTGCCGTTGAATTTGAAGTCGGTTGGTGCCAAATTAGAAACTATCTAGTTCTAAATTTCATTAATCTAGACAATTAATTACCTACAAACGAATCTATTTTAATTTTGTAGTCTAATTTGGCACCAACCGACTTCAAATTCAATGGCGAAACGAAATATTTAATTATATCTTGCTTTTCAGTGAGCAATGTTTGAAGTTGGTATACTTTGAAAAAAAAGTTAATTTATATCAGCATAAATTCAGACGTAGACAAAAAAATATAAACTTATGAAAGTATGTATAGGTTAGTAATTAGTGTCAATCAATCAATACAAAATGATGATTCGACAAAAATGACAATTAAAAATATAAAAGTGGACACTGTTACTGCTGTCTTCCTGGCTACACCGCAAACTATAAAAGCAGTGATGGTATGTGTGTAAAATAAAAAGTCTATAGGTCCGTGTGGTGCTGATCGTCTCCTCTGGTGACAAGAAGATTGGCTCCTTCCTCGCTCAACGAATTAGCGGGGAAATGCAGTCAGTATTCTTGCCGCTATTCCACGCGGACCAGGTTTATTTAGTTATTTTAATGTTTAGTTTTATTGTTAAGGTTTTTCTATATTGATGTGCGTAAATAATTAAATAAATATGAAAGAAAATTATTACAAACCTTACAATCAAAAAATTTGAAAATTCAATTACTAATGAACTTTCTTTTGAGCTGGAGGACACGTATTGTACCTTTGATTTCTCCACCCCTATTCTTTTTCCTTTTTTTTTAAATTAAATTTATACGTACTGTTGTATTTTAAATATGAAAATATAAATTGCTATATTATTATTTAAGTATCACTTTTTGTACGAAACACACTGAACCAATTTAGCTAAGATTATTTAGAAGTATAAACGTGTTCGACAGTTTAAATAAGATGCGACAATGTTACAAGATTGTTGTTATCAACTGATATCGTGTTGTTTAATTAGAAAAGACAGTTATCGTCATATCAGCTCAAAATATTTACGAATGTGCAAATTAATAAGGACTATTTCCGCATTTTTATCTTGAAGATACGATAGGCGCTCCATCTCTCATGAAGTGTTTAAAATAAATCTGGAAAGAGAGAGGCTCATTTAGCCGAAATGTTGAATATTTGCAATGTAGGGTGTATTTCCAATCTTAACTAACCTAACCTACCCTAATCATATTACATTATGATAAAGCGGCGGTTTAATAGTTCGCCGTTTAGCGCGGCCTAGCCGCATTGGAAAACGCATAACGTAATTTACAATATTCAGCCGTATTACAATCCACCCAAACTTTACTAGCAGTTTTACAAAACAGGGCTTTTTGCACATTCAATAGTAGGTTTCTACTAAGGTTAGACCAAGTTTGACGCCCCTGGTATGGCGCAAGAACAAATTAGTGCGAGTCCGACTCACACTTGGCCGGTTTTTATTAATTGTTGTTTTACTTGAGAGTATGCATTATAGTTAAACTATTAGACGTTTGTATGTATTGCAATTATTACTTGTATGACCCCCTTTAATTTTTAACTACATTTTATTTTTATTATACAATTGCTATCAATTCACGAATAACCTTGGGTAATTTATTGAAAATTGTAATTACCATGCTGACAACATATTTGCTGAAAAATTCTGTTCGTAATATTTTAGATAGCTAATGTCCTGCGCCATGGGCGTACAAATTTTATATAATCACTGTTATAATACGACAAAGTATGCAAACACATTATTTTAATTATTGTAAGTTGATGGTAATGAACTATCTATTTGACTCATTTAAGTATTCTTTGATAGTGTAATATGTTTTGTCTATTAAAAATGTGCGTAGTTTCGCCCTAAACAAGGACATATCCTCAATATCACGAATAACCTTGGGTTGGGAAACATTGTTACCTGTTTAGAAGACCGTGATATTTACCTACGAACTACAAACCACATTTAATTCTGTTTGTGATTCTGCTTCAGAGGATTTAGTTGAATAATAACATCAAATAATTTGAGTATTTCCCTTTACATTTTGTCTGTGTAACTCGCCAACTAATTAAAACTTAGTTCCCACATGGGTGGTGAATCTTTGTTATGTTTCTAAGAGTAGCTCTTGTGTTTGTATTATCATACCTGTTGTGTTTTAAGGGATAGCTAGGTAGGTAGAAGAAGCAATAAAAGGAAATGTGAAATTTTTAGGCAATTTCAGACAAAAAATACAGAATATATATTTACTTTTGGGGTAACTTTTTTTAAACAAGAAATACAACAACGTCAAAAACCGGCCAGGTACTCTATTGTAGAGTACCGTTTTAAGCTGGTACCTAAGGCATAGATAGATTGATTAAAACTAGTAACTCACGATTATAGGTGTAACGATACAAGCAATATAGTGTCAATTTAAAGAAAACAATGCAATTGATGAGTGTTTATTTTTAAATTTACTATCTTCACGGATTGTCTTACAGCTCCCGGTAACCGTTGCCGGTCCCAGGGTAGCCAGCGGAAGACAAAGTCTTCCTCATTTAGCCGAAGATTATTTTTTTGAGGCTGTACCTAACGAGTGGCCAGCTCTGTTGAGGTATATAGATTTTTTCTTTCTTCAAGGGTTGCCTCACAGCTCCCGAAACCGTGTTGCGGTTCCAGGGTACCCAGCGGAAGACCAAGTCTCTCTCGTTTAGTCGATGGTATTTGTGAGGCTATACCTAACGAGTGGTTAGTTCTGTTGAGGTGTATTTAGATGGAAAAGTGTGGTTTGTCGGATTATATAAGTTATTAATTAAAAACCTATTCGAATCGAACCCGGGGTCTGCCTAATAGTTAATACCAGACTTCTTAACTACTCCGCCACTGACGCACTTTTGCTTTTTTTACCATCCTTAAATTAATTTAAAAAAAAGGCGTATTATTCAATAAATGAGTAATTATGTACATGCATGGAAATAAATAAGTTCACTTCCTAATTTTGAATAAATTTGATTTGGATTTTGACTATGGACTATGATTTCGCAGCCTTGTTTCTTTACTTTCTGTTCCTGTTACACATTTCCGTTCCATTTCACGAACAATTGTCACATACCGCGATCAAAGATGTTACACATCAAAAACAGGTCCCAAGTCACAAGTAATAAAAGCCGTTTTTGTTACAGTTATGTCTGTGAGAGCTGGTAGAGTCGTGGCGGCCGTGGCTGCCTTAGCGGCTGTCAGCACTGCCTTCCCACAAGCTGTTGTGGCTTTGGACCTCAACAGGCTGTACGGACATCATACCAAGAGATCTGGTAAGTGGAATATTTGGCACTTCGGAGGGCCAGTAAAGCCAGCTGAACTTTTTCTAAAACAATAATAAAAAGTCTTTGAGTAGGTATATATACCAAAGGAGGGGTGAAGTCGCAGAACAATTTTTTCTGCCACATTTGGCAGGGGGGAGGGGAGGTAGACGCGTAGTATTAGCCCCTGTACCACTGTATTTTTCTGTCGTTTTATTGTCGCAACGGATTTTACTTTATATGATGATTATGCTAAAATACAAACATAATAATTATATATAATTATTGGAAACACTATGTTCCCGCAAATTAGACGTCCTAGATCGCCTTTCACATTTAAAACTTCATAATTAACTATTTTTCTAGAGTTCTGTCTCGCGACACAAAAAGATACCAACGAAACCTAAGGTACTAACTTATTACTGCGTACTTGGCGAAAGAGGGAGCCCGTCTATGGCCCCACCATTAGGCTTAGTACTCTATGTAAAAAGTAGATACTCAAGTACCTACTTAAATATAAATTTTGTTTATAAAATAACAGTTACCCATAGTAACAACATTACAAAGCAGGCAAAAATTGGACATTGGTATGTAGTAAAATTATTTATGCAACCGTTATATAATGAAGGATATTTTAAGTAGGTTTGGGAAACAGGCGTGAAGGTATGTACGTAGTTATGTAGGTATAGGTAGCATGATACTTAGAAGTAGCAATAGGTATACTTAAGGAACAGTTAAGGGGCTGATAATCGTCAGCGTCCTTGACGATTTGATGTTTTAAGTCACGCCCTTTTTCCGACCTAGCCTGCGAGAGACTATCATAGTTAGAGAGACCACGCTTTTAGTTGCCGTCTGGCGTCTAATACAAGACAAGAAGTAATTGTCGTCTCACACAGGACTGCATATGATTATTTGTCTCCTAATACCATACATACTGTATGGGATTAGTTGTCGTTTAGTAATCTGTCAAAAAATATTTTATAAGATGTTGCTCCGTATTGACGTTAAAAAGGACAAATCAACAAACAAACAATCACTCTTACACGCTTGATGATAAAATGATGCTTTTTGCCCCGGGTTTGCTCGTGGAAATGTTTGAAATGGGACAAGCGAGATCTAATATTTTATTAAAATTCAACATTATACTAGAATTCGACTAATTTTAGGGTTCTGAATTCGAATTTGATATCGATTTCGCAATTCAATATGACGACATCTGTCAATTTCGTAAAATTCGACATTATACTAGATTTCGACTAATTTTAGGGTTGTGAATTCGAATTTGACATCAATTTCAAAATCGAATATGACGACATCTGTCAATTTCTTTAAATTTGACATTATACTACATTTCGACTAATTTTAGGGTTCTGAATTCGAATTTGAATTTGATATCGATTTTACAATTAAATATAACGACATCTGTAAATTTCTTTAAATTCGACATTGTACAAGATCTCGACTAGTTTTAGGGTTCTGAATTCGAATTTGATATCGATTTCACAATTAAATATGACGACATCTGTCAATTTCTTAAAATTCGACATTATACTAGATTTTGACTATTTTTAGGGTTCTGAATTCGAATATGATATCGATTTCACAATTAAATATGACATTTTCTTTAGTTTCTGCTAGTGACACATTATTTAACCTGTAATAAAGTTTACAGTTATATGTAAAATTTCAAATTTTTTCTAAACATTACACGACAAGTACAGGATGTAAAAGAATAACTCCAAAAACAAGTGTGTTGTAAATCTATTAATTCTCAATTTTATGTATCGTACGAAGAAACTTACTCTGTCAATGAAAAATCTGACGTTTCAGTTGTTTCACACGTAGTATTTTCGTCCAACTGTTGTTTCTTCCTGATATAATAAAAACATGTTTAATCACATACACTATACTTACTGTCTAGAACTCTAAAATTTGTCGAAATCTAGTATAATGTCGAATTTTAAGAAAATGACAGATGTAGATATATTGAATTTTGAAATCGATGTCAAATGCGAATTCAGAACCCTAAAATTAGTCGAAATCTAGTATAATGTCGAATTTTACGAAATTGACAGATGTCGTCATATTGAATTTTGAAATCGATATCAAATTCGAATTCAGAACCCTAAAATTAGTCGTAATCTAGTATAATGTCAAATTATAAGAAATTGACAGATGTCGTCATATTGAATTTTGAAATCGATATCAAATTCGAATTCAGAACCCTAAAATTAGTCTAAATCTAGTATAATGTCGAATTTTAAGAAATTGACAGATGTCGTCATATTTAATTTTGAAATCGATATCAAATTCGAATTCAGAACCCTAAAATTAGTCGAAATCTAGTATAATGTCGAATTAAAGAAATTGACAGATGACGTCATATTGAATTTTGAAATAGATATCAAATTCGAATTCAGAACCCTAAAATTAGTCGAAATCTAGTATAATGTCGAATTTTAAGAAATTGACAGATGTCGTCATATTGAATTTTGAAATCGATATCAAATTCGAATTCAGAACCCTAAAATTAGTCGAAATCTAGTATAATGTCGAATTTTAAGAAATTGACAGATGTCGTGATATTGAATTTTGAAATCGATATCAAATTCGAATTCAGAACCCTAAAATTAGTCGAAATCTAGTATGTCGAATTAAAAATTTTGGCTGACCAGCGGCGTTGCGGCGTTGTCCAACCATGTAGAAGAGGTTCTATAATTCTACTTCTTTTACTTTTTTCACGTTTTGTGGAACAAGGGATTGACGTGATTTTTTGCACAGAGATAGTTGGAGATATAGATAATGACATAGGCTACTTTATATCACAAAAATTCTTCGGGCTTGCCACTCTTTAAATATTTCCACGGCGAAGCCGGGGCGAATAGCTAGTATATCGTAATTTTATCATCAAGCATGGATAATAGGTAGGTATTGTAACTTCCTTACTAATATTACAAATGCGAAAGAGTGTTTGTTTGTTTTTTCAAATTAATACGGAGCAACGGTTTGACTCGATTTTTTGCACAGAGATAGTTGGAGATATAGATGATGACATGGGCTACTTTATATCCCAAAAATTCTTCGGGCTTGCCACTCTTTAAATATTTCCACGGCGGATCCGGGGCGAATAGCTAGTAGGAGGGTCTATGTAAAACCAATACGTATGTAACATTGTTTATCGTAATTTTATCATCAAGCTTGGATAAAGGGTAGGTATTTTAACTTCCTTATTAGGTAATGTTTCAAATGCAAAAGAGTGTTTATTTGTCCTTTTTTTAATTAATCTACGGATTGACTTGATTTTAATGACATATCCCACAAATCTTTCGGGCTTGTCACTTTTCAAATACTTCCACGCGCGAAGCCGGGGCGAAAAGCTAGTCTATCATAAGTTTTCCATCAAGCGTGCGTGGATAAAATATTACAAACGCGGAAGAGTGTTTGTTTGTCCTTTTTTTTCAAATCAATACGGAGCAACATGGGAGCAACGGATTGACGTGATATTTGCACAGAGATAATGACATGAGCTAATTTATATTTCGGAAGTCCTTGGGGCTGGCACATTTTAAATTTTTCTACGGGGGAAAAGCTAGTATATCATAATTTTATTTGCCTTGCAATGACTTCTGCAATATGTTTCCCGTACGCATTTTCTATGTATACCTACCTACCTACTTTGCTGTTTATTAACTTATTTCCAATACTGGAGTTAATTATTTAATATAATTACGCTCACAAAAAGCAACGCTGACTCCTAGACTAAAGTATACAAATAGCAACTTCCTTATGAAAATATTGCCTAATCGCTACGGTAATGTCATATATTAATAAAGTTTACCATTAATAAATTAAATTTGAGCCAAAAAATACACAAATAATACAAAAACTTGTGAGCGATCGAGTGGCCGCGACCGTCTAGCATCACGATTCAGCCGTCACTGCCGACAAGGCGAGTGTGAATAAAGAAAAGCTAAAGCGTTTCCGCTCAGAGTAGAAATCGTAAGCGCCATTTGACATAATCATTATTTTTTAAATAACTATACAATTTATTTGAATATACAAATGACAATTATATGGGTAATTGAATATTACAAAAACAAATTAAATGTCATAGTACTAAAATCACTAGTACCGCCGTTTTCTTTTTTTGAAAACTTTCAGAGACCACATTTTGGGATTATTTTCTATCGAGCGAAAATTGTGTAATCGCGTTTTCAGAATGACAATTATATCAATTATATCCTGTAGAATAATATATATTTTTTTCAATCTTGGAAATTGTCTTGTTTTTGCTAAAAGATTCTTTAAATAATCGTATATAGGTGTTATCTGCCCCTTAAGGCAAATTAAGTTAGTCAAGCTAGGATGATTATCTCTAGGTAGAAGATGGCGGACGCGTCTTTTCAGGTCGTTACAGCTCCCAAGAGAAACTTGCTCAAATTACATTTTAACGAACGACTTCTTCTTACTTTTTACTTCAGACTGCAACTTTGCAATCTAAAGTTGTGGAGTGAAATAAAGATTCATTTTCTTTTTATTAATGGTGAAATTAAAAAGAGGTATTCTTGTTAGTTAATTTTTAATTCATGCAAACTTCTTGGAGAAATTATGTTCGCGTCATTATAGTTTATGTGGACAAATCACTACATATACATAATGGTAAAAACCCCTACGAGGAAGGTTTCAGATCTATTTATTATTAAAATTAGCCGGTGTAGAAAGAATTTCTGTACGTAGACAAAATCCAAGTTAGGTAGAAAGAGAAAGATATAATTTCCGAATTTCCCTAAGATTTTGCAAGACGACGCCCCTACTAGATGTGTTGTTTAGAACAAACAAACGTGTCCCTTTGTCACACACGCACACAACTTTAATTTGCAATTATACACTAGGCATTGACACTATCGATAAAACTTAATATCGATAACATTTTTATGTCATTTGTCATAGTTATTTTTTACTAAACATTTTAGGTAGGAAATAAATGCAAATAGATACATACTTATTTATTATTTATTTGTCAAAATAATAACAAATACTTTAGCGGTAGGTAATAACTATTATTGCTTCTTCAGTAAATCCAGCCTCTGCATCAATACTAGAGTACTATTTTTATAGAGTCCTGGGGTGTGGCCTTAGAGTATTAACCAAAGGAGACGTGAAGGGTATAAATGACCGAACATTTTTTTCTGCCACTTTTGGCGGGCGGGGGGGGGGGGGGAAGGTAAACGTCTAGTACTAGCCCCTGTACCACTGTATTTTTCTGTCGTTTTATTGTCGCAACGGATTTTACGTTATATGATGATTATGTTAAAATACAAACATAATAATTATAATTAATGATTGGAAACACTAAGTTTGACGCCCTAGATCGCCTTTCCCGTTTAAAACATCACAATTAACTATTTTCCTAGAGCTCTGTCTCGCGACACAAAACGATACCAAACTTAACTTATTACTGCGCACCTGGTCAGTATAACTGGTCAAAGGGGAAAAAATTGGCGAAAGGGGAAGCCCGTCTATGGCCCCTCCATAGGCTTAGTACTCTATGGGTGTGGCACACATACAATGTATCAAATTGTTTTCTAATATTATAATTGTATGTTTTTGGTGAATAAAAAATGAAGTGTTAAAGCAAAGGACCTAACTTCAGGGGGCTATTGTCCGGATTTGCTTACATTTCTTTTATCTTTATTAATATATAAATGGTTTTCTTTATTTTTGTACTCTTTAAAACAGACATTTCTTCATCTTGCTAATTATATTTTTTCACTGAATAGTGCAATTTTCTTCGAATCTCGTCTACTTATCTCACGAAGTTTCTTAACGGAAAGTTTTGCTTTTTAATAATATATATCTATCTATTATCATGCCTTTTATCCCAAAAGGGACAGGCAGATACAATCGAATGCTATTTATTACGATTCTGACAAACCTCTTTCGCTTCTTTATATTATTTAAAAAGGTATGCACGTAATTTCCTTTTTTTAGGTGTGTCATCTAGTTTATTTTCTAGGTTTATGCCAGTTGTAGGTGTAGTGCATAATGCTGGAGTTTCTTGAGGGGTGACCTGTAAAGTGGACAATCAATTTAACGTATAGAAAAATATTTTAACCCAAACTATTTAAGAGTAAATTAAAAATTAATGTTTAGATTACTTTGCACCATGAAGTATTCGACGATTTTTTCCTGGTAAATATAGTTGTTCTTCAAAATGTTTGAAGCAAATTGTGCTGTTTTTTTATGATTCTATGAATTCTATTATACTTCAAAGTAATTAATACTTTAAAAGTGAATATTTCTAAACACTTTTTTATAAACGCATGAAATCGATATCGATAAAATTCGTATGGCGACTAACAGCACTACGGCCGAAATGGCGTGCGTGAAATCTACATAAATAAAAACAAATAAAACAATTTTAAAATTACTTACTTGTGGTATGACACACCATAATTTGATAAATTAATTGTCCCTCTATGATGTCTACACGTAATAATAGAACAGTACGGCAATATTATCAAAGAAAAACAATTTTTACAGTAAAATTTTAGATAGCGTGCAAACGTCAGACGACAATGCAGACTGACGCGTATAGTTGTCTTAGAAGACAACTCTCTGGCACGATCTTATAGTGAGCGGAACACATCTAGTAGAGGCGGGCCACGCATCGTCTTATAAAATCTTAGGAATTTCCCAAAGAAATAAAACAAGACAAAAAGGACCGGTTTCTTTTTTGTCCTGCTTTGTCACTACGGGAAATTATATCTTTCTCTTTCTAACTGAGATTTTGTCTATGTTTGTCTCTCCACACGGTCATGCTCGCACGGCAGGTGAATCAAGTCGAGTAAAAGTTGTTTATAAAAACAATTTTCCCGGAGGAATGATATATTTTCCCGGTGTAAAAAGGAGTTTATGTCACATCGATCCATTTTAACTACAAAACAAACACACTTTAGCATTTAGAATATTAGTTATAGGTAAGTATAGTTGTTAATTTGGTAATTACCCTTTACCTATTATGTTTTGAGCAGCTGTTTTTTTTTGCAGCTGAATTTGCCAATAGTTAGTAGGTACCTATTAGTAAAAGTAATTACCTAGGTACCCTAATATGGTACTTATATATTTATATATACGTAGGTAGGTACCATCTAGATCTGAGCCCCCCTAAGGACCCTAACCCGTGGTATTCTAGATGTTCCGTTATACTTATCCGTTATTCCGAGATATCATTTTTTGATGATTTTCGGGCAAACGATTGTATCCGATACATCCAAACTTTACGTAGATAACGTACTTATTTTTCAGAATATTGCCACCCATACGAGCCCTTCAAGTGCCCTGTAGATGGCAACTGCATCTCCATCCAGTATCTTTGCGACGGCGCTCCGGATTGTATTGACGGATATGATGAAGATTCCAAACTGTGTACTGCGGGTAAGTATCAAATTAGACTCTTTCTAAACTTAGGATAATCTATTTTCCACGATATGACGTCACTTTTTCTATGTCGACTTCCCATCCAAAAGCCTGACTTTACCTACCTAAAAATATCAATAATTTTTCATCCTTATCGTTAAATCAACTAGGACAAAAATAATTAATAAAATAAAGAATCTCTCGAGTAGGTAGGTAGGTAAGCACCTACCTATAGCATCAGTAGGTACCAGGTAGGTACGGAAACAGTAGGTTTGCTAGCAAGTATATAGTTGATAGTTCGACCACAGATAACTCAAAGGGTAGATAAGTATAATGTAGGTTCTATATTAAAAGCAATTTATTTAGGGAGCACCTTTACAATTTCATGAATGAATAAACACAGACCTAAGTAACTCTTTGGTAGCCATTAATATAATTAAGCGTTTGAACTGAGCCGGAGATTGATCAATGTTTTCTTTTAATTATACTGTACTTAGGTAGTAGGTACCTTTCTTAATGAAACATTATATCTTCTTCTAATTTAGAAAGTGTCGGTTTTCATGATAACTAAACCGATTTTAATCGAATCCATAATTCTGTTTGAAAAAATTATAATGGTAGAAATGCGCCAGGATAGATTTAACTTAGTAGGCGCTTTATACGCGCGAAGAAAAATTTACAAGTTCTTTTTATTTGTCAACCGATTTAAATGAAACAACTAAATACTAGCCCAAACTTATCTCAATACATCACTGAGAACTATATTCGAACCAGTTCAGTCGTTGTTAGCGTGAGCAAACGCACAGTAAAACAAAATATTTTACTTAAGGTTAGGTACCTCCTTCACAAACTCCAAAGCGGTAGAGAGTAGTATATTCCTTGCTCCAAAGCGATGGCGATTCCGTACTTTCGTTACCTACCGTCAAGTCATTACTAAATCTGGCAACACTAAACTCTACTTGTCTATGATAGTACCTACTTGTTTTTAGAATGCTGAATGAACCGAGATTACTTATTTAAAATATTTTTGTTTGATTGTTCTTGCTCTTCGTGTCACTCATACTAGCGCTCAGCCTTTTTGTAGGACCGATTTTTTAGTTAATCTGTACAAATATATTTATTTTTCTTTTGACAGCAAAACGTCCACCAGTAGAAGAGACAGCATCCTTCTTGCAGTCGCTGCTGGCATCACACGGGCCTAACTATCTGGAGAAGCTGTTTGGAAGCAAGGCTAGGGATGCCCTAGAGCCACTGGGCGGTGTCGAGAAAGTAGCTATTGCACTTTCTGGTAATTTTTTTTTATTTAAATATGTAAAACAAGCTTCAAGTAGATCTCCTTTTGTAAATCGAATTTAGTTGAAAATTACAAACCCATTATCGATATCTCCCGAGGGCCTGAAGACCATTGAACACCTCTTTTCTGTGATTGAGCGAAATAAGATATAATTCGTCTATACATATTCGCTTCTGAGCGATGAGTGCAAGTTTGCAAACGCAACGTAGTTTTTTTGTAATGTATCAAAATACTAAGCAAATATTAGCAACATTAGTATTTTCAATTCGTATTCTTTTCCAGAATCACAAACGATCGAAGACTTCGGCGCTGCTTTACATCTGATGCGGTCGGACCTTGAACATCTTCGCTCTGTCTTCATGGCTGTGGAGAATGGCGATCTCGGTATGCTGAAGTCTCTGGGCATCAAGGACTCTGAACTTGGAGACGTCAAGTTCTTCCTGGAGAAGCTCGTGAACACCGGATTCCTGGACTGAATAGCACCGGAGTCTGCCTCTGATTACTACAACGTTGTCCAAATAGCCCACGCTCCTCTTAGCTCTTCTTTCTATAGTTATTTGCCCTATGAGTCCGTAAGGTACAAGAAAAAGTAAATTCAAATCTTCCCCGGTGCGTATGGTGGCATGGATGATATTATTATTTTCTAACTACCTACAAAGATTGGTCTTCGATATTTTAATTCTACAACCGGCCAAGCAGATTTGATATCCAAGATCCTTCTTTGTAGATTTTTTATCAAAATAGGTACTCGTAGACAATTTTATTTATTTATTTTAAAAAGTAATATTTTATTACGCAAAATCATAATATAGGGGGATATTAAACAGTGTGAGGTGTTTAGATAAGTGACGCTTGGATCGTCATGGTTGAATATCAGCGTGTTAATCTCGCGTCAGACAAAAGGACAGACACTAAATTGAAATCTTGTATAATTTATTGTATGGAAAAATCTAGTGACTGTACTTTTGCCACACACTTCTGAATTTCATTCATGACGTTGATGCTGCCATATGTTTCAACGTGTTTGTGTCCAAACCTAGTTACCTATTGTGTAGTAATTACCTTGTAGGTACTTTTCTATAAAGTACTTTCGAAGTCAGAGGCGACTCCGTTAGATATGGTGTCCTTTAGCGAGATATAAAGCAAAACTTCAACGGAAATTTCGGTGTTTTTAGATTGTAAAATGTTTAAGAAAAATGAAAAGAATACATACGCTTTATATCTGGCTTCGGGATAAATCCCGAATATGACCAGTAAACATATCGCTAATATAACGTAGATTATAACAAAATACATATCGTAGGTTTATTTAGTAGATATAAAAAATATTATTAAATAATATTTAAAAAAATATTATTGTAGACATTTTTTGATATTTCTTACTGTTGTAAATTGTTTACACCGAAGTATAAAGACATATCTACGTCTTCACTTACAAACATATAATTTTAATGTAAAAGCAACTTTGAGGTGCTTAAATCAAAATGCATATCATTAAAGTGTGATTACATAAATTATATTATCTATAATTCTATATTGATGTTAAGAGATCGAGATATTTATCATATCTTTTATTCGCACCGTAGATGAATTTAAATTTTTATAACGCACCATTTTCAAGATGGCGGATTTATCTCTCTTGTCTATGTGTTGATGCTCAATTTCTGTAAAAACAAACTTTTGCCAAATGCGGGCTAATAAAGACAACGAATTTCTTTGTAATATGTATTTGGCCGCGAGCCAATAAGATTATCATTGTGGAAGTGTTATAAATTGTAGGATAATATCTGAATATGAGACAACACCATATGTAACGAAAGCTTGCTATTACAGTTTGTTATATCGAGCCTGTATTTGTCAGAAGTTAGATAGGTAGAATGTTAGTCAACCAATTTAAATCAACAATTTTTTAATCTAGGCACATTCTTCTCATTATAAAATAAGGTATTTTATATTAGTGTATTGATCTATATCTATTTAGACAACATCAAACTTGTGTCAGATCTATTTAAGATTTAGCAGAACTAGAATAGAACTGCAACATACATATCAATTAGTGGGAGTATTAATTATGTCTTATGTGTTTTATTAATGTATAAGTGGCTTATTGCTCTTTAATGACAAATGAAATAAATTATTCATCTTCAATTAGGTGTTTTATTTCGTAAATAGGTTTGATCATGGAATATATGCATGGACTAAGAATTGGTTGCATCCCATACCGTTTGCAGTCCTACTTTCTCTCAGTATTAAAACTAATTGTGCATTGACTATTAAGCGGGGATCTCACTAGACGGACGTGCCCACGGGCATGCTGCGCAGACCTCTCTGCTATTAGGTCTGCCCTATGTCTGTTAGTGTGTGTCCGTCACAGGCAGTCTGGCAGACTGCCCGTCGCAAGTCCGCGCGGGCACAAACATATCTTTATTTCAATTAATGTCTTTCATTTATATTTTTACATATTTAAAAAAAAACATAAAAATGTACAAAAAAAGAGTTATCACCCCAGATGCGTGACAAATACCCAAAGTACCGGTGGTTAGGGCTGCAGAGATAGGAACCTCCTCACAATACGTGCCGTGCTGAGGAGTAATGCCTTCTGGATCTGAACCTTGACCCAACTGCCAATCTTAAGGCTCCTAAGGTGATGGTCAAAACTCTTGGCAAACAGACTATTGACCGTCACGACTATCGGTACAATGATCGCCGACTTCACATCCCATATGTCGACAATCTCGTGAGCCAAGTCAAGATTATTATTAACAGTGCACAGAAATGAATCAATGATAATAAATTATTCTGGGAAGAATTTATTTCCAATTCTTTAAGTAAATTCGTATGGCTATACTTATTTCTACTTTTACATTTTTTTTAACTAAATTCTTTTCTTTTTATTTTCTTCTAACATTAACGCAGCACCATCTACTGTAATTTTACGTCTTTGCGTTGTCATTGTCTAAAACAAGCTGATGAGTCTGTGGTGTATTGTGGCGACAGACATGTCCGGACAGACTGCCCGAGGGCAAGTCCGTCTAGTGAGTTCCCCGCTTAAATCTATATGTGCCTGTTAAGTTATTCTATAATATTAAGATGGATAAGTACCAAAATAAAAAATAAGTAAATAACTTAAATTCAAAATTATTTGAGTATCTACCCTACCATAAGCAAAATAAACTTCCGCACTTACTACTTACCCGGCCAAGATAATTAGACAAGTACCCAGCGTGACATCATCTATTCTAATTTAATATTTCCTTGTAATAATTGGATTGTGTTAACTATTAATACTATTGTAATCTTTATTTTAATTATATTTTATTTATGTAGTTTTATTGCACATTTTGTTGGGTTGTCTAATTATCTTGGTGGAACTATACTATACAATACAGCAAACATGAAAACATTCCACAATTTACATTTACGAGAACCACGAATAACAGATAAGGACACAAACTTTTAAAAGAAATAAAGTAACGACCATATAAAAGAAAAATAAACTGTATTTTAATATACTAAATATTACAAAAAAGTACTAAAACGTGCATCTCTCTTCAAAATATGGAAGAAGCGCCACTGGCGCCACTAGCGAACTGAGTTGTCAAACTACACCACGCCTGCCACGAGATGGCGCCAAAAAATCTTGCACAAAAATGAGAAACGTCAAGATCTGTACGAATTAGTACTTATTATATAATATTTGGCTATTATATTTAATACAAGTCAAATATATAAAGATATACTTATTAAAAATATATTTTAAAAGTTGAAAAAAAAAACATTACATCGAGTTTACAAATAACTTGTATTATGGCAATAATAGTGCATTAACAATAGTAATTATTAACATAACAGTACGATAACGTTCGTATTAAACTTAATATTTTTGAATGTCAAATATGTAAAAATTTAAATTACAATTTTCTGGTACAAATACTGTGGTACAAAAGTATTAAAAACACATTTAAGAACACTATATTGGATTTTCGCGAAAATTGATGGAAATAGAAAACAGTCTTATTGGTTTGAATTAATATTACAATAATATTGTAACATATTTAGTCGTTTTACGCATTCATAAAACAAAAACACAAAATTAACTATCACTTTGTTCTGCTTCGTTTCCTAGAGTGTTTGGGTGCATCTTGTACTTCTTCATCTTCGCCCTTATTGTAATGCCACTGAATGTGAGCTAACAGTTTCTTCTCCCTGTTAAACTTCTGCGGACATAGAGAACAATTGTAGTTTTCTTTAGAGTCTTTAGAACTACTAGCTTGAAGTGTCGATGTGGAGATTCGTGGCTCTTGTATGTTGGAAGTTGGCAGCACGTAAGAAGGCTGTAGTAATGGATCAACATTTATAAATGAAAAGAAGCCGTCACTCGGCACTCCTTTGGAATGGTCTACATTTTGCAGGGATATATTGAATTTCGCGTCTTGATTGTTGCTGGCATGCTTTCTTTTCTTACTTGTAGATTTCACATGCTCTGGCGGTGGAGGTTCCTTCACTTGTGGCTTCATAGAAATGAGCAATTTTGAGGGATTTGATGTCGGGATTACAGTATAGGATTGTTTTTTCATAGCCGGAGTAGTGAATGGTGCGGGTGTAGGATGCTTCACAGAGGGCGATGGGAATGTTTGAAATAAACCTACTGGATATGGCATGACATTCGCATTTGTGGAGTTTGATGCTGGAACCGCTGGAAGGTTATCTTCTACATCGTCGTCTAAATCAATAATTTCGGAACTTAGATTAATTTGGCTATTTTTTACTTCGCTTTTTACTACCACCTTTTTTGCGATCTTGGGTTCCGGTGTTGCCGTTCCTTGTTCAACGAGAGTAAAAGTATTATCTGGACCAGGCAATAGTTTAAAGCGTCTCTCATTAGATTTTTGAGGAGCTACTACATTAGTCTGTTTTTGAACATTTATTGTTTTACTAGCAGGACCGGGTCTAGATTTCCTATTTATAGGTTCGGCAACAGGATTGGGTACTGGTTTAGGTTCAACATATACGGGAGGGTCAGGTTCCGATATGGTTTTAGCGTCACTTTTATGCTTCTTTGGTAGATTAGAAACTTCTGGTATCACGCGTGTGATATATTTTATACTCGACGATGGATGTTTTGGAGGATCAGCTTTTACTATTGCTTTAGTGAAATCTACTCTTGGAACACCGGTCTTAGAACAACCGTGAGTTAATACTACTTCCTTTTTCAAGAAGTTTCTGTTACATAATGAACACTGGAACAGTGTGCCCACTCCGTTAACTTTAATAATGCTAACATGTTCCATAATATCAAATACTTTTTTATCTTCCAATGGTTCTTCATCATGAGTGATTTCAAATTCGACAGTTGTATTAAGTGACTTAGTTTCTTTAGGTGTTTCCGGTTCTGACTTAATTTCTTCAATTTTTTCGGTAGCTTCTAAACTTTCTATTATGGGAATCTGGTTTACTTTTTTAGTAACTTTGCGATGAGGCATAATAATTCCACTAAGTAAAGGTTCTGTTGCTGATCGAGTAACACGAGCTTTCTCTGGTCCCATTTCTCGATTATTATTTTTGGTACCTTTATCATTAGGCGGTGTTTCCTTCGCTACATCTAGATTTGGTGTATCAAATTGTTCAGGAAGTAACGGAGGAATTCCTTGAATGCCTTGCATTGCTTTTTTTATAACTGCATCGCAAATATCTGCGTTTGTCAAATTGGTTTTAGTTAATTTTTGCTCCCACACTTTTCCTGAAGTGGTTTTTGGAATATAACTGCCCTTTTTTCCAAGTACCTTTTCAAAGTTTTCTTGTGTTTTAATACATCTTCTTATGAAGTCGTGTAATTCTTCAATTTTTGCAGAACACCGAAAGCAAATTATGTGTGGTAATTCATCATCTTGGCGTATCTGCAAAACATTTTTTTATTTATTTATAGCAAAAATATACTAGGGATATCTTTGAATTGTTAGTAGAAATAATTTTAAGATCACTTGGACCAATATAGGACCTGTACGACTATTAAAAACCAATATTTTGTTAGATTTAAAGGATTTTTTTAATGACACTGATGAAGCAAATATTAAATTCTGAATTGTTTTACTGCGTACTCTTTACAACATATGGAATAATCCATTGTGTCACATTTCTTATTTCTATATTTTTAAACGAAATTTAATTAATTAAGTATTGTATATTACATTACCATTACATATAAATCGTGTGTTACCTAGTATGATTTTTTAAATAATTTCCCGTTAAAAACAAAGAAATGCGACATTAGCGCCATTAGGATTGACACGTTCCACCTTACGATTAATCGTTTCGGCTCGTTCGCTAACTCCCATCCCAATAGATGGCGCTTTAATAATTGGCCATGCTACATATTTATGATATACTTTTTTTATAATTTATTTTGAAAATTTAGCCCATTTTAAGAAACTAATTTCGATATTTTTGATTTTTATCCATTGCGTCTATTTTTAATATATGTTACAAATTTTACTCGCGAAAAGTAAACGTGACGTCACAAGAATTTGGAACAGGATTATAATCTTGGCCACTACACATAAAAAGTGACAGTCAATCAAATTAACGTCAAGCAAACGTCAGTCATGGTCGACTAACCTAAAAATTACTCTTGTTTATATACTCGTGTTTATAATTATTTAAATTGAATAGTTTTTTACAATGGCAAGTAAATAGTGTTTCATCCCGTCATGTCCTAATAACAAAGAAAATAATTACACGTAAAATATAAATTTATAAAGATGTCATTCAAAGATTGACGATTACCCTTTTTTGTAGGCAAAGGTTTTTTTTTCATACTGCTTATGATGAAGTCATACATCGGTCAAATTAATGTTATTGTTTTTTATTGTATATCTTAAAAAGTATAGACTAATTTAAAATCTGAAAAATAAAAATTGTACTGAAAGCTTATATCTCGAAACGGTTTCGAGATCTTCGTTCCTGTTCAAAAAGTTAGCATGGCCAATTTAATCAATACGATAAGCGTGGGAAAAAAAGTAAATTTTAACAAAATGACTTTAAAGAGACCATCAGTATATGGATTTTATTTCATGGCAATACGATTAAAATTCTGAACCGCCTCGGTATGACGTCATCGCATGATGCATACCTACGACATAGTTTTGCTTTGCTAGCCTTTCCATTTTTATAATTCTTGAAGAATACTGATATTATCATTGAGATATAAATTATTATGCACTAACGTACTAGATACTACCCTACTGCTATACAAAGACACACGTATTTCCAATTTGTGTTAGACATAATTCAAAAATATTATAAAAGTACATAGTAATTCAGGTTAAATAGTGCATCTGTGAAGATCTAGTTGAAAACCACCGGTCAAAAATCACTGGAAGATCAACAATATGAGCAAGTAACTAAATTTTTTTGCATTATTCAAGATCTTATTTTAACAGCTAATTTTGAAAATTATAAAATACCAACAACAAATAACGGACAAATGACAGCAATGATAGCTTATCTATAGTGACAGCTCTGAATTACAACATATGGTGAGGTATAGAAATCGTCCATACAGTAGACGACAGTAAAAGTGCGTTCAGAAACAGAAAAAAAAACTTTTTACAGAACTCTAAATTTTTTAAGGCCGTATAAAATAGCAATAAAATTCACTATAAAATCCATTAAAACACACAATTCGAAATTCTTTTTAATAAAATGAAAGGGGAAATTTAACAACACACAAAGTTTATACTACACAGAGTGGACGAACAACTGAGACTATTGATAAATGAAAATAAAGAACTTAAGCTAAAGTTGGAGCAATCAGATCAAAAAATTAAAATTTTGGAGGAGAGAAATAAAAGAAAGAATGTGATCATCTATGGAGTCCGGGGTAATAACGAACATCTGAGACTATTGATAAATGAAAATAAAGAACTTAAGCTAAAGTTGGAGCAATCAGATCAAAAAATTAAAATTTTGGAGGAGAGAAATAAAAGAAAGAATGTGATCATCTATGGAGTCCGGGGTAATAACGAACATACACATAAACTAATAGACAACATCTCTAACATTTTGCAAAGCGAAAGAAAATTGAATGAGAGAAACAGACCAATACTAATTACGCTAGTTAACACATGGAGAAGAGATGAATTATGTATTAAGAAATAGAAAGATGCTTAGAGATGGAATATATATGTGCGAAGACTTTTTCTAAAGATGTTTTGGATAAAAGGAAACAACTACTACCTGAACTTATAAAGGAAAGGGGAAATAGAAAAATTGCCTACTTGAAGTCGGATAAATTGATAGTGAAGGAAAGAATCGACTCTAGAAAATGAAACCTGCAAATTTCACCTAATACACCTGAAAGACTCCAACGGAACAGCCTATATTAGAAAAGATGCCTTCAAAATAATGGAGAACCGGAAAAACACAAACAAACAAAGCAGCTAGCAACTAATATGTAGCATTGGTGAACAAATACATTGACAAGAAAGAAATATATACAAACAACGAACAAACATTTTTACAACCCCAAGCCGGCTGGCCGGCACCAGACTTCGTTATGCGGCTTATTCGCCCGCATAAAACGAAGTGTGGAGGGTCTATTCGTATATATGTGCTTTATTCGCACGCATAACGCATACGCTATCCGTCGACTTGTCGGTTTTTGGCACACATCAAAGGACACGAAAAAGCCAAATATGCGCGTCGACTGACCACACTTCGTTCACTCATTCGCTCGCTTGCAGCGGTCGTGTTCGGTCGTGTCTCGACGTACTTCTCTTTGTCTCGAATACTACTTACCTAGTTCGTTTCCTATGACTTGTGATGATCCACCAGCGCTTTCTTTTCGTTCCTTTAGTAACTTTGTACTTTTACAATAGGTATTATTTATATAAAAATAATAAGCTGCTGCTGTCAACACGTCCATTTTTTTTAAAAGCAAACAACACACATATTTGGCATGTTCGGCGCACAGACACGAAGTGTGGTGGCATGCTCCTTATTCGCCCACATAGCAAATATTCTTGCGAATAAGCCGCAGCCGCATAACGAAGTCTGTGGCCGGCATTAACTAGCATAATTATTGGTTTGTTTCTCTCATTAAATTTTCTTCCGCTTTCCAAAATGTTAGAGATATTGTCTATTAGTTTATGTGTATGTTCGTTATTACCCCGGACTCCATAGATGATCACATTCTTTCTTCTATTTCTCTCTTCCAAAATTTAAATTTTTTGATCTGATTGCTCCAACTTTAGCTTAAGTTCTTTATTTTCATCTATCAATAGTCTCAGTTGTTCGTCCACTCTGTGTAGTATTAGTAACTTTATGTGTTTTCCCCTTTCATTTTATTAAAAATAATTTCGAATTGTGTCTCCATATTAGGTTTTAATGGATTTTATAGTGAATTTTATTGCTATTTTATACGGCCTTAAAAAATGAAGTTCTGTAAAAAGTTTTTTTTTCTGTTTCTGAACGCACTTTTATTGTTGTCGGCTGTATGGACGATTTCTATGCCTCACCATATGTTGTAAATCAGAGCTGTCACTATAGGCAACCTGTCACCATAGATAAGCTGTCATTGCTGTCATTTGTCCGTTATTTGTTGTTGGTATTTTATAATTTTCAAAATTAGCTGTTAAAATAAGATCTTGCTTGATAATGCAAAAAATTTTAATTACTTGTTTTGATGCTCATATAGTTGATCTTCCAGTGATTTTTGACCGCTGGTAGGTGGTTTTCAACTAGATCTTCACAGATGGACTATTTAACCTGAATTACTATGTACTTTTATAATATTTTTGAATTATTTTTAACACAACTTGGAAATATGCGTGTCTTTGTATAGCAGTAGGGTAGTATCTAGTATGTTAGTGCATAATAATTTATATCTCAATGATATTATGGTCAGTTTTTTTTTATTTTTTTTTCCCACGCTCATTGTATTGATTAAATGATTGATTGATTGAATGGCAAGAAACTGCCAGCTCGAATATAAATTGACTTTATGTGTTAATACCTCTTTTTTTTTAGATTGACATGGCTTTAATATCTAAATTTTCACATAACAATATAAAAACCTTAAAATTAATCTAAACATGTTAGTGTATTGTTATATTTTCTCTTTGCAAAATTAAGAAACGATTAGAAAATGTCCAGGTAAAAATAATGTTAAATGCATCCCCTCGCCCTTTGATCACTCGATATACCATTACTAATAGATGCCCCAATTTTTTACTTTTTGTACTGCGCATTGAATGTCAACAGCTCAACTTATTTGGACAGAAATTATACCTTTTTGTAAAATATACAGCGATCCCCTTTTTAATAAATACTGTACAAATTTATACAATGCTTTGTATTGCTCTATCATATTGAATGACAGAGTTGTTAAAGGGAAACAAAACAGTGTATAACTTTGTTAGCAATTATTATTAAAGGGGTAAGTATCCAATCTCAAACCAAAAGAACTGGTTAAAAACATGTAATTTTTTCAAAACTGATTACATTTATGTATGGTTATTAACTGTCAATCTTAGCTGTAAAATGTAATTAGAAAAAAATATATCTTGGGAACAGCTGGTTCCTTCCTATAAATGTTTCTAATAAATACTTCTTATCTGTGACAAGAATATGAATACAATATGGGCCCGAGCATATTGTCAAGATATGCCAAAAAGGATTAGAAGTTCTCTATATATTTAGTGGTTTTAGCCTTACGGGTGTATTAACTGCCAACTGTAAGATTTCCTGCTATTGAACACATAACCTACTTCAACTTAACATTTACAAATGCCTTACAGCTCCCGGAAATGTGATATTGGTCCCAGGGCAACCAGCGGAAGACTAATAATAATAATAAGACAAATTGTTATTGTCTTTACAAAAGAACATAAAAGTAAACATAGGTAAGGTTGTCAGGTGTCCAGATAAAGCTGAACATGGTAATTGTTTTTTTTATTAGGTATATTATATGTTTATGAAAAATTAGAATTAAGAAATTATAATTTAATTGAAGGATATCATGTGTCCGGCTTTGTGACCCAAATATTTGGGCAAACTGACTGCTAAATCCTGCTTTCTGAATTTTTCATCCTGGTAACAATAGCAATCCTAGACGTCATAGCAATCAATAGAAAAAATAATGGCACGAAATATCTGAAGTTATACTTACTACAAAGGGCAAGAGATCATCAATTTTCTTGGAAATAGACTTTTCTGTATCAAATATGTTTAAGAATGGGCCGTCATCTGTCTCACAAAGTCTGCAAGTTTTCGAAACTTTGGCGCTTATCGTATGTGTATTCAACGTGGTAGCATTTTCCACTATAGTCTTCGCAGTTGCCGGAAGTGTTATTTGCTTACTTATAGTATCCTGGGTGCACTTCTTTTTAGGTTTTCTCTTGGCCATTGAAAGAGCTAGATACAGAACCAGCTAGGTTTTTAATGAACCTTTTAGCTTAGCTGATTACCACAAAAAGTTTACTTAAAACTAGACACTTTTACTTATGTTAAGAGATAAGTATGTTATTTAAGTACACTATATAATGATAATTCAATGCTTTATTCAATAATATGTCGAAACTTAACAAATTAAACAAAATAGCGGTAAATCGAATACCAAATTGACCAAATTCCAGCAAACGAAAGAGAGAGCAACCATTTTTTTGTGTGGACCATAGATTATAGAGTTTGACCGAATGATTTTATGTATATCCATTACATATTAATGGATATCCATTATCCATTTCATCTATACTAATAATAAAGCTTAAGAGTTTGTTTGTTTGTTTTTTTGTTTGAAAACGCTAATCTCTAGAATTACCGATTTTCGTCGGATTTTAAAAAATATTTTTGCATTTGATAGCCCAATTCTTGATGAAGGTTTTAAGCTATTTAACATCACGCTACCTACCCTAAATGGTGAAATGGGGTGTAAACGTTTGTATGGAAAATCGTATTCCCTGCGTGTAGCAACTCGAAGCTCAGTAGAAATACTCTTCAATACAAACATTGATCTAAAAAAATAAAACACAATGTTTTAGGATTTAAAAAAACAAACCTTTAGGAAGGGTGCAACGGGATGTTGAAGTTTGTATAGGGAAAAATGTTGTATTGGTCGGATGTACTTGAAACTTAGCCAGAGGACATAATATGAGGTGACCTAAAAAGGATTTTTTTTAAACCCTTAAGTAGGTTACCAGGTACCAAATATGTATAAGTATGCATTTATGAACCTCTGTCTCACATAGCAACTACAGAGATAAAAATAAAATTAAGGGAAACTCTTTGCATAATTACATAAATTAGGTACTACGTCACTATTCCTAATACAACGCGTACGAAGTCGCGGGTAACTGCTAGTAGTGGATACAAATTCAAACGTGGATTGAAATTATGTTTATCACTCAGCAAAATGTTGTATAGGTACTTACTTTCGTTGCAGCTACAATAAAATTTGACTACAGTGGGAAACTGCAGATTTTAATAGTCTGCGAAAATCCTAAACATCTAAGTTGACCTAATCAATCATTTATATAATTTGTGCAGACCATAGACAATATAGTTTCTATAGTGAATGAATGAAAATAAGAATGAACGCAGCAGTCTTGATATTATGTAATATCCAAGAATTCCAATGTATCCACTGCATTTTGGATATCCATTATCCACATTATTGTGGATTTTTAGATTTGAATTGAATGTTAAAAATATTTTTTCCCTGCTATACATTCAGCTGCCTTTAAGGGATGATTCAGAAGCGGGTTAAACTGTCTGATAGAGCTTGACAAAATCCCGATTATCACACCAGTCGATCATCTCTGTTAGTGTGCGTGCCTGTTGGAGCATAACGGACAATACTATGTGGCTTGTGGCCGTTAGAGTCATGGAAACAATAAGAATAGACTTATATTATGCACCGCTCATGCACCTACATTCTTCTTCTGACTCTAAATATGATATATCCATCATCATGGATGATAAAGCATGCTTATATTATTGTATCCACTTTATCCATGCATGGATCATGACTTTCTTTCAGTGTAAAATGTAAGCAACCACATCACTAGTTCAAGGTCGAAACGTCAGCACAGCACATCACTTCATCAAAGGACGCCATCTTGAATTTAGTATTGTACAATATCGGGGGGCGGTGACATCTTCTGTCCGTCATCGTCGTAATATTCTGTTTGTGCGTCCGTTAATAAATTGAGGTCCGGCGAAGCCGGTATCCGCGATGGCGGGGCAAACTATTAACGACAGGCTACTGGCGGCTCGCCACAGCATCGCTGGCCAGGGTCTTGCAAAATCCGTCTGCAAGGCGACCACCGAGGAGATGATCGCTCCGAAGAAAAAACATTTAGATTGTAAGTCTATACCTTCCTATTATCTTTACCAAACTCTTTGGGGTACCAATTGTTAATAGACATTACCATTTATTAGTTCATAAGGTCCCCTATGATGTCCCAAAGATATGGACCTGTCAACCTCCTTGCTGGCTTTTGCAGCGTTCTAATACGTAATCAAGCAGAATCGATAAGCAAATAATATACCGATTTATCTGAATTTTGCCTATATTTAAAAATATACATATCTAAAGTTACATACACATTTAAAAAACATTTTCTGATTAGAATTTTAGAAATTATTGGTTAAGAAAAGTAGGAAGAATCTATGAATAATACAGGTATAAACAACTTACACTTATACTAACATTATATTATCTATTTCCAATAGTTGCAATCTAGATAAGATTAGGCTTGTATGTGTAATTATTATTTGAGTACTTTAAGATATTTTACAAGGTTATATTTTAATTGCGAGGGTACTTTTGGTTTCTTTCTAAATCTCATTTTGAGGTTAATTTCAATATTAAATCATGTAGCTAGGAACCCTATTTAAGCCTTGAATAAAATTGTTACTACACTATAGATTGGAGTACTTAGAAGTTACACTTTTTGATATTTGGTGGGCAGTATAAATGCATACTTTGAACCTAAATTGTATATTGTATTGTATTGCACCCACTGAATGTCAAAAGGCTCAATTTATTTGGTGGTATCTACCAATATGTAAGATTTTTGAGCACATCATAATAAGTGTTTTTAGGCTATCTTTGATGCAAGGTTACCTAACTAAACATCCAATGTAAACAAAATTAAATAGTAATTACTATAATTTACTACTTGTGTCTCATCATAGTAGCAGATTGACTGCCTATTGCCAAAGATATACATTTTCACTAAACATAGTTCAAGGTATACAAGTGTAGGGTTGCCAGATTCAAATTTTTTTTTAAAATATTTACATTTCAATGACTGCAGTTTACCTATAATGTTCTATTTACAGACAGTTTCATAAATTTATAGTCTTAAATAAATTGATTGATCGACTCAAAATATATCTCAGCGATTGCTGTTTGCGTTAATGTGTTTCTTACTGATAGTAAATTACCTGAGAATCCTCAATCATAATCAGAATCCGCGTAAGCTTGCGGGGTACACATACCACTAATTGGGAAACACTGCCTTAGAGTATTCATTAACAATAGAGTGCGTCTGTCTATTGGTATATGAACAGTAAGCATGCATATGAACAAATTCAAAAGTTTTGACGTAAACTGATCTGTTTGCACTTTTGTATTTAAAATAGTTTATGTAAAACATTGAGTCTATATCTTCCACAGTTCCATAAAATTCATCATCATATAAAAATTAGGAAATATGTTTATATGAAACACCTGCCACCACGGGATGTGTCAATACAACTTTATATATTGTTGTCACTGTATGGATCGAGCCCATTTGATTCTGTATACCTACTTATTCCACACAAACTAGTAAATATATAATTATCACATACATACATAAAAGTTATGTCTATTTCCCAGAGGGGTAGGCAGGAACCACAGATATCATAACAATCTTATTTAACATTATTTTTGGCCAACTTAGATGGTTGCAAATTAAAAAGGTCGAGGCAGTTCAACTATGCTTAGGTAGGTACTTTTTACTATAACATAGTATTTTCAATCTTCTATGTTTTGAATTACAAATTTAATGGTCTTAGTTTGATTAAGATAGTGTGATTGATAAGTATTTATATGCCTATATGAAACCTTATGTAATTATGTGAGGTAGGTACTTACATACTCCATAGCTTTCATATTTTAATAAAAATATTTGGACACTATTTAGTAGCTACTTTATCCCTGAAAATTACAAGGTTTCATAAAATTAGTATCACAACACCTTTTTATATAGTACACAACATAGAGGTCCACCTCTGCAGTCCTTATTACTGAGAATCATGACTTCTTCCCAAGTATCTTTAATAGAGGTTTCCAGGTTATCGGACAACAGCCCCTTGAGCATGACAGTGTAGAAAGAATGTCCATATGTATGCAGACAAGTCTCAGTTAGAGAGAGAAAGATATAATAAAGGGACAAAAAGTAGTGTTCTTCTTGTCTTGCTTTATTTCTATGGGACATTATCGCTTTCTAACTGAGATTTTGTCTACACACAGAGATTTTTTTCTACACTGGCATGCACGGTTAATTGGATCATCATTTAGTGCTCCATTTTCAAGGTCTCTTTCCCTCCACCCTCTCGCCACTATAAATAGTTGAAATTATGCAGAACTTAAGGTGGTTACAATTTTATGAAACTGTAAGCCAGTGACTTGGCCTGCAATGTTTTTGGTATGATATTTAATGACTATAACAAAGAACTGTGCAAATTTATACATTGATAATGATGTGATAACCCCAAGGAGTTCAGAGTTTAATTTCTACTTCAAATTGCTAAGTAAATAAATACTAAGTATGTTAGCTTTTTATATAATTATGTATTTTGTGGCTTCATTTAGCCAATATGCCATTTTTGAGGCTACCTCTGTTGAGGTATTTTGAGATCAAGTGGCATATCTTTATAATATTAGTTTTCAATAAAATTCAATAGAAATGTTTTCTTTTAAAATTTGATTTGTAAATAGATTACTTTCTAGTTCCAAGTAAGGCAATCCCTGAAGTTATAAAAAAATTACCCCTAGTTTAGTTGTAGTCTTGTTGATAGTAAAGGAAGGATGCACCAATCACATATTTGATAAGAGAGTGAATTTATAAATACCAGTGATAATTTGTATGGGGCTTCCTGTATCAGTGATAATGATATTTGTATGCAATGCAGAGGTTAAATGCGTGTTGACTTGGCTTCACTTACAAGCTGGATACAAGGATACCAACCCTTGGGTCATAATTCTCCTGGATTCACCTATATTAAGATAGTATTTAGGAGTCAATAGCCTAATTGCTCTACACTGTTCTAGAGAGTAAGTAGTTGAGTAAGAATATTTGCTTTAATCGACTTGTCATGCTTCATAGGGCACGTAGAACCGGCGACACATGTAGGTATGGCAAATCCCAGTTAATCCTGGAAAGGTGAGTTTATTTATACAACATTTCCTTACCACACAGTTGATAGTTATTATTTTAAATTGGATTGAGTTATATTTTTATTATTTAGGGTTCTAAATAGCCGTAGTTTTCAAAAAGAGCATTGCTTTTGCGTTTTGAAAATATGGCTATTTGGAAGTGTTAATAATGAAAATATGGCTCAATCCAATTTAAAATACTAACTATATATCAACTAAGGAAATGTTGTATAAATAAACTCTCCTTTCCAGGATTAACTGAGATTTGCCATATTTTTGACAGATGAGAGCACGGTCCTTAACCCAGAGGATTCCAAGCTATATCCAAAGTTCCCTTTATCTTACCTTACGTTTATGCTACATACAAATACTGAGCCAGTTATATGAAAAATGTGGCGCGCATGCTGCGTTCTTCGGTGTGCGGCCGGACAAAATTAATGGCTAGTCTCATGAAAATAAGGTGCAAATTATTAAATAATCTGTACAATGTGGATTGTTATGCATTGTTTTTGCATTGTTTTGTTACTAAGAAGATTTAGTAGATTGTTCATCATGGGATGAAAGTGGCTATTTACTGACAAGTGTGCAATTGAGGCCCGAGGTGTAGATAAGGGCTTTAAAATACTTACACGAGTTGGGAATCCTATGTTCTCCAGAGTGATACATGCATGACCATACTACACCTACGAGACAATACAAGAAAGCAGGCCATAGTGTAGTAATTATTATTTAATCTATGGCAATAGAACCAAAAAAACAGCCCAGCATATTTGTATGGCCGCAGTTACGTACTTTTGGCCCTGTTTTTGATGAAGTAAATAGGTATTTTCTGAGCAGTAAATTTATTTACAAGTTTTACAACAGAATTTGTAAAGTTTTTAGAGTTCCGAACGTCATCTCTGATGAAAAAACGGAAACCCATATATTATAGGATCAGTCATGTCTGTCCGTCTGTCACAGCTTATTTTCTTCGAATATACTGGACGAAAAATGTTGAAACTTGGTAAATTATAGAGTTTCATCTCGTGAATTTCGATTTTGGGGGGAAAATTAAAACCTAAAAAAATTATCTTTATCTTTTAATTGGCTCTTTTCTCCGAAACTACTGAGTCTAAAATTTAAAAAAACAATAACGAAAACCCTGTCTTGAAGTTCTGACCGAAAAAAATGGTACGGACCCTTAGCGCGCGAGTCGTACTCGCAACTTGACCAATTTTATTCGTTTTCGTGAAACTATGTTGAAATTATGCACATATTTTCCATTGGATTTTTTTTTCTTCACACAACATAGTATATTGCTGTAAAGGTAGGTACATGAATATTGAATAGTCTGCTAGATATAAACAGAATGATTTTAATATAGATTGATTAACAAGAGTTGGCACATTTAACATGTTCAATATTTGAATTGTTTACACAATGAGAACAAAATAAAATGTATTTGTCCACGCCAGCTCTTGTAAACGGACGTATACCAATAGTATTGTTTAGTCTGCCAGTGATAGCTATTGTAAATAGGTTAATACATACATTATTTTTTACATCTGGTTTAATTACAATCGGGGTCATGTTTCACATTGCCAGGCCAGTGTCTAGATAAAAAAAACTACACTTATCTGTTGTTTTGTTGAAAACTAGTTTCCATTGTTACTGCTAACCCTCCTTTGGGTCGTAGCGTGATGGTACATAGTGCCTATAACCTTACTCAATGAACATGCTATTTAGCGCAAAAAAATTTTTAATCGGACGGGTAGTTTCTGAGATTAGCGCGTTCAAACATATATACTGTTCCGCTTTATATCTATTCTAATATATACTATTATATATTGAATATAGCGTCACGCTACGACCAATAGGAGCAGAGCAGAGGCCCTAGTGCGAGTTTGCATCGAGTACAAACGCCTCGACAGTGAGCGCGTATTTTGTTACATTGTTGCAATTTTCCATACAAAGTTGCAACAATGTAACAAAATACGCGCTCACGATCGAGGCGTTTGTACTCGATGCAAACTCGCACTAGGGCCTCAACGGCAAGGCACAGGCGCAGGTATAGTTATAAAAGTAGATGTTTCTGTACATCTTAAGTTCATGTTAGCAGCTTGATGATGTCATTTGAAAGAATAACCCTTAGTTTTTGAAGGAGTTGTTAAAATTAATTAGAGATTAGTTAAAATAAATATTTGTTTGTTTCTTTTGATAGCACAATTCTCGGGGAAGGGTATATAGGCTATTTAACATCACGCTACCTACCAAAGAGGTGAATAGTATTCCTAATACAAAGCATGTGAAGTGGCGGGCAATCAACTATTTTTTAGTTTAATAGCAACTGTCATTTGACATTCTGTTCATTGGTGTTCCAAGCACGAGAAGTCGAGAACACTTATAACTTAAATTTTATAAAATATCCCTTATTATCACTTTTTGAATGGATTTGGATGCAGCTTTGACTGTTTTGAGATAGGGCTATATTTAAAAAAGGTAGCCGTCACGGGACGCCCGGCAGGTGTAAAACATCAAAATTGACGCGTCAAGTGTACTGTAGTCGAATAGAGAGGCACACGCAGTACACATAGTAGTATACGCGCCATGCACACACTAGAGATTAGAGAGCGGTCTTCTATAAATAAATTTTAAAAAAAATTATACGTCCACCAAAAATACACAAATTTCAACACACGAACACTCACCTCGACATGAGGGTTGGGTTAGTTCTATTGAGATTTTTTTTTAACAATCAAACATATTTCATTTCAGATCTAGTCCATTGCACCAACGAGCCCAATGTGTCCATACCACAACTGGCCAACCTGCTGGTCGAGCGAACACAGAACACAAATTGGGTGGTTGTGTATAAGGCCCTTATTACTGTGCACCATCTACTAGCTTACGGGAATGAGGTAAGGATTGTTTTTTTTTTAAACATTAATTGGTAGAGCCCGTGGAGGTCTGGACTTGAAACTGAGGGGGACCCAAGTTCAAATCCCACTCGTGCCGAAATACAAAGCATTAATTTTTTTAGGAATATGTGCTTTAATTGACTTCTCGTGCTTCGGAGGTCACGTCAAGTCGCGGTTCGTACTTCTAAAAAAATAACATGTAAATTTTAAAGAAGTGACACTTGCCACTGGTAGACACCTAGACACTGTTACGGGTGAAGTCTGTGAAATAGATGATAAACTCGTAGCTTTAAAAAATCATCAACGACTAAATGAGGTAGACTTGTTTCCAGTTTATCCAGGTATCCAGAGGTCGTGTGAAGGTATACACATTAACAAAACACACGTTCACCGGCCTTTATACCTTGCGGTGTAGCCAGAGACACCAGGAACAGTGTCCACTTGTAGCCAGTTTTCCATATTGCTCCACTAGTAATGGTATAAAATAACCAATGTATAGTTTATTTTACACTTACACATAGTTAGGGCCTTGGTCGCTCTCCGTTCAACTAACCAATTGTATCAATAAAGATGGGTACGTCCATATATCGTGGAAATTATTTTATATTGTTATCTCTACAATCTATACAAATGAATAACATTGGAAGTCTTGTCTGTGATTTTTAAACTAATACAGCAGAAAAAAAATCTTCACGGGGTCGCCTTACAGCTCCCGGGAAGCGTTGCCGGCTCCAGTGTACCCAGCTGAATATAAAGTCTTCCTCATTTAGCCGAAGATTTTTTTTTGGGCTATACCTAATGAGTGGCCAGCTCTGTCGAGGTCATGTAGATGGAAAAGCCTCCATCCGAAACGACAACTGATCATATTGGTCATTTAGACTTAAAATATGCTTTTGCTGTCTGGGATTGGGTCAGCAATGATTGATACGAAAATTTACATGGGCAAAGCGAGTCTAGAAATATATACTTACAGGGTATTTAATGTTTCAATCCAAATTCGTGCAGTCGCTAGTGATTAAGTAATATATGAAGTTTTATCACTACATATTATAAAACAGAGTCCCCCGCCGCGTCTGTGTGTCTGTGCCTTTTTCACGCAAAAGCTACTGAACCGATTTTGTTTCGGTTTCCACTATTATATAGGTTGATTCACCGGGAAGGTTTACGAGTATTAAACATGGATCTATCATGTTTAGGAGCTAAGCATTAACAGAATAAGTGAATCGAGTCTGGAGAAAAGTTAGCCCCAGCGAGTTTTCATGCTGTCTAATCCGTCAGAGATATAACAAAATGATGCAGGAAAGAATTGTGTAGAATTAAATGATCTACAAAAAAGTCTGCGGTAGCATATATCTATACGTAATAGATAAGTAGTTATAAGGGTATTTATGTAGGTATCATAGCTATCAAAAGTTCTTAGCCGCACCTTCAAAAATGGATCTTATGAGAAAAAGATACCTCACTAGATCCATCATGGATCTGGCGGCAAGGATCTACTGAGAATATCCTATTCAAAGTGTTTTAAACCCATATTGTACCCGTGCGAAACCGGCGGCGATCTCGCTAGTTTATTTATAATTCAACACTATATAACAGCAATAAACATGCGAGACCAAATGAAGATTTAGAAAAAAATCAGTATGTTTACAGGAAATCGTAGTTTTACGATATGCGACTTCCTTTTATATCGCTGAGCTGGAAGCGTTTCAAATATTTATATTGTGGGGTTTAATAAACATAGTTTTGATTACTTTTATTATTATTTTATCTTCACGCGGGTTGCCTTACAGCTCCCGAAACCGAGTACCAAG
Source organism: Nemapogon koenigi (assembly GCA_963924495.1). Lineage (NCBI taxonomy): Eukaryota > Metazoa > Arthropoda > Insecta > Lepidoptera > Tineidae > Nemapogon > Nemapogon koenigi. Next base: position 885,530 of record OZ004649.1, read on the forward strand.
TCTTCCTCGTTTATTTTGGTATTTGTGAGTCTGTACCTAACGAGTGGCCAGTACTGTTGAGGTATGTTTAGATGTAAAAGCCTCTAAGTGTGGTTTGTCGGATTATGTACATAAGTTTTTAATAAAAAAACCCTACCTAACCCTAAAAACAACTAATTATTTGCCTACCTCTCTCGGTCTTTGCATACTTCTCTAGCTTCAACTACATCTATACAACGTTTCATACGTCCACGTCCATTTTTAGTAATGTATCAAATATCTTAACAATAATTATTTTTTAATTTTCTCCTGCCTCCAACTTCTTCCTTGTCGGTTGACTCTTGACAAAGCTGCCGTGATTCGTCCCACGATGCAATGGGCCACCCACCGCAGATGTAATCTGGTCGGTCCATCGCATGGGTGATCTGCCGCGTGTTCTTGTGCCCTCGACCCTACCCTGCACGACAAGGCGCTCTATGGAGTCGTTATCCCGCCGCGACACGTGTCCAAAGAATTGGAGTATCCTAGTCTTGACTATGGCTGATAAACGCCAACTATATTTGTCCAAAAAATTGATCTGTTGTGACGTGAAAGAAGGACAGACAAACAAACAAACAAACACTTACGCATTTATAATATTGTATATTGTTCTGTCTAATATTCTCTTTATTGTTTCAGAGATTTACACAATATCTAGCATCAAGTAATTCAACGTTTCAATTAAGTAATTTTCTAGACAAAAGTGGAGTGCAAGGTACGCATTTTTACACTATTTATTAATTAACAATATTATTATTTGTAATATAACTTAATTAAATGTAATATAATAATATTATTAGGTATATCTTGTAATTAAACACGTGCATATCTTTTATTTAATTTTAATAATTACTTTTATATTGTGAAGGATTTATTGAAGTATGAAATTTTAGATTAGAAATATTCAAATAAATTGGCATTACCTACTACATATATATTGTTACGACATAATCTTAATTTAGGAGACGTATTTTCAAGTACAAATAAATACATTACGTTTTATATTAAAAAAAATCATTATCAAATGGTTTTGTAGTACTAGATTTTGTACCTAAAGTAATGAAAACAATGTATGCAGAAATGTACAACTTACAACTAAAAGTAAAATGAACATACATAATGCTGTTTTAATTCCATCACTTACTTATGGAAGCGAGACTTTGGTATAGAATAAGAAGTATGAAATTAAGATAAATGCAGTGGAAATGCGGTCTTTACGTAGAATGTGATAAAAAGCGTATTGACCGCATCCGGAACGATGTCATTAGAGAAGAATACGGAGTGAAAGATGATGTTGTGATGAATGTATGAAAAGTATGATGAATATAAAAAAGCGAATGAAGTATGTCAGGATCGTAACAAATGGCATTCGATTATCTCTGACCCCTTTTGGCATAAAAGGCGTGATGATAGATAGTAATGAAAAATTAATATACGTAACTAAATCGTTTTTAATCATATTTTCTGTTGCGTGCTATGTTACAAGGTCGATATAACTTTGAAATATGTCCTCTAGCAGTGGGGTCCAAATAACCGTATTTTAAGTCTTAAACTAAGTGAATTCGCCGGCGATTTTTTAGTATTAAAGTGAACACTATGGATTACTTGAGTATAATTTTCCTATATTCGGCACATAAAGGTCCATAAGGCGGAGCAAAAGCGACACCGCAACGTATAAAAAAGGCCGTGAAAATGTATTTTCTTATATCGGAGGTCAATATCCCCACAATGACCTCAAAAGATCTCAGATATATTTTTGCCTTGATATCAGTTAATTATTATCTCCGTACACCGTTATTGTATTGAGAGTTGTATGTGTATGGTTTTAGAGTTGATATTTGTATGGTGGTCTTGAGGTTTTTTTTGGTTAGGTGATTAATTGGCAGGTCAAAGTGTGAATCGATTCGGTGATTGATTTGAACTGATTTTTGTTTATTTCCATTTTTATTGGCCGAATATTAGTATAGATGTGTAGTTTTAGCACTTTAATTGTCAAATACATTTAAAAATAGTATGGTATGGAGTATGGACTAATAATAAGGATAATCTATAAAAAAACGGAGATTGGTTAAATAACAACTGTCAAAACCATGCATGATTAAAATTTAAGAAGAATATAGATGACCCGTTCGAATACTTCGCACCGCTAGTGGTGTCAATGTTGTTGTCATAGTTCAACTTATACAATAGATGGCGTCTTTTTTAAAAAATAATCATTTTATTTTGATTAGTTTGTTTATTTTTCGTCATTAGAGGGAAAAATAATCTTCAAAATGGCGTATCGAATATTAACTTTGATACAGTATTAAGGGAGATATTTGATACCGACAAAAAACACCTTGTGTACCTCGCATCTACCGCGCCCATTGCCATTTAAACTGAGAAAACGTTTTACTAACCATAATAATTATCTAATTTCAAGTAAATTTTACTATGTTATTGTTAAGCAGCGTTGTCAAATACATCCTCATGGAATGTACGGTTTTGACAGTTATGTAACTAATATCTGATTGATTTTGACTCTATATACTTTAAAAAATTGGGCGTTAGAGATCGCTTGAAGGACCCTAGGTTGTATGAAGCTGGGAAAATGCTGGCGGCAAACGTTTTCCTGATAGTGAAAACAGCATCCAAATCTGCCCAGTGGTTTCAAAATTAGTCTGTAATGATTTTAAGTGAGGCACCTATGAGTCGATGTGTGAGAAATCTTAGGTCCTTGCAATCTCACGACAGATTCCGTTGTAAAAAAGATTCTTTGGGCCTCAATACCTTAAGGTCAGGTGATGACCTTCGCGGTGCAATTAAGTGCCGGTGTGGCGATACATTGTTATAATAAAGTGCCGCTCGAACACAATGTATTTACGAGGCCTTAATTAGTTGCTCGATGCGTTGATTCCGTGGAATTGAGCTTCTTGGTATTACGATGTTTTCTGATCGGTGATATCTTAGTAGCGAAGGGGAATAAAAAAACAGGACAAGTGAGTTTATAAAAAATTATATAATCGTGTCGCCAGTATCTTTATATATTATTTCTCAAAGTTGGTTTTTTGTCTGTATCAAATATCTCCCCTAATACTGTATCAAAGATAATGTTTGATACGCCAGTTTGAAGATTGTTTTTCCCTCTAATGACGAAAAATAATCAAACAATTCAAAATTAAATGTTTCTTTTAAAATTAGACTAATTTATGAATTTTGTAAAAGACGGCATCTGTTGGAGATCACTTGAACTAACGGTGCGAAATATAACTTGTAACTCGTGTCAAATAGGTTGAGCCGAAAAGTTACGTAGTTAGACTGAGCTCTATACGGTTTGTCGTCGACTGATTAAAGTTATGATTTTGTATCAAGACGAGACTCTAATTTGTCTAGCATTCAGTTTTTTTGCCATTTTGGCTATCGAACCCAAATAAGGAGTACCACGGTTGTGACATATTTACATTATCACTGCCTACCCCACTTAGTTATAGATATTTTTTACCACAACCACCCACCGCACTAGGATCCCCTGTATCGCGGGGGCCGTGTACAAACATCCACCTTGAACTACAAATATATCTCATATAATTTCTTGTCGCGGCCGGGAATCGGACCCCCGGTCCCGACCACGAACACACCAGACACTTTCATAACCAAGTCCCAACTAGCTAGGTAGTTTATGCCAATTTTGTTTGCAATAAAATAATTAGTACCTAACATATATATATGTTAATATCTTTTATAATGCCAATTTATTTGAATATTTTATATTTTCAATTACTAACCAAATAATTAACACGTCATGTACAGTCAGTATCACAAGTGCGTACAACCGTTTTCTTGTTTCAATCAACCTTCACTCAGATACTTTTGACGCTGACTGTACCTTTATTCAAGCAACACTCTGTTGATTATGATGGTATGACTGATAAACTATAAACGAAGAAAAATCATATTCAAATAACTAATGTAACTAATTAGCTATAACATGTTACCTGTCACGCATACCATCTTATGTTGAACAGACTATAGGTTTATTTTTCTTTTTATACTTGCTTTGAAAATTTTAAATCAGGATCAATTTGGCTGGATATTCTGTCTAGCTTGGTGTTTAATTAGTTAAACTGTTTCCAGCAAATAGTTTTTAGAAAATGGCAGAAATAATCTAATAATAAAAAAAAGTTCACTAATATTTTTTTTTTATAAATCCTCACTATTACTAGATATGAGATTAAAGTACAATAAAATAAATAAAAATACTAATAAAAATAATCAGTCGGTGAAATTAAGAGATGAACTGGTTACGTCTTTGATTGATTGAAATTTATAAATTACAATCTATTCTCTTTGTTAATTGTCAAAACCGGCCTTTTAGATTGTGACAACTTTACATGGGTTTATTCCTTGACCATACATTTTTAGTAACCAATTGGTCATGTTATAGCAAATTATGAAAGTTTAAATACATTATTATTATATTAGTATTAAATACTGCATGTATTCTATTATATTATAATATTGCATTGGCACGACCATGTATAATAATCTTGCTTTGCTATGTCAAAAATATATCGTACTCAATTACATTTAATATATGTACAGTCCGACAAGGATCTTTTGGCATGTGGCGAAAACTGAAACTAAATTATTTTAGTACATTTCATTCAGATATGTCTGAGATTACATAGATGGTGGCGCCATACTAATTGTCGGTCTGTAAATGAAATTAAATTTGTGTTGAAACAATGAGAAGCAATGGCCTATTTAGTAAGGTGGCGAATTTGTTAAAAAGAAATTCCCGCGTTTTTTGATAAAATGTTAATATTATTTAATATGCGCCATTGCTTCTGGGTTCTTTACGAAATTATACTATTGTACTTGTTGTAGTTTTAATAAATAAATATATGTATATTTTACTAACCATTTCCCTCTTTCAACCGACGCAGGCGCAGCTGGCGCCAGGATTGGTGAGTTTAATGAATATATACTGTATGTTATATGTTGCTTCTATATGTTCATTTCTGTATTTTATATATGTGGGGTTTTGGTTTGCTTTTAACACTTATTTAGATGAATTGCAATGAAGATTTTATGTAGGCAAGTATCCGTCGTAAATGTCGTAATAAGTGTGACATTTTAGCTAAAATAATTGAGATTTTTTTTATGTATAAAGGAATAGAGATAGCTTATGAAAACGTTGTAAGTCGCCATCGAGGCGGAGAATGCGGGGCGAAGGGTATGGATTTAGATCAAACTTGTGTCAGTACTTTGGATTTAGAACAAATATTCAAAATAATTATGTTTTTGAATAGCAACATTTATGAACATGAGGGTTTTTTTTATTAATTTTCCGGATATTATCATATAACTCTCCAACTATCTCTGTGCAGAAAAAACAAACGCACTTGCAACTAGGTTAATAAAAATTGACGAAATAAATCTGTCAACTTCTGTGGCAAATCAAAGGTTCTCCAAAAACAGTTCCCCAAGCATTTTGTTCCCCAAAAAACGGGGAAAGAAACGCCAAATCTGGGACGCTCCTCTGGACTCGCCAGTGCTTAACATCAAACTATTACGATACGTGTTTTTTTTTTCTTTTCTTCACGGGTTGCCTTACAGCTCCAGAAACCGTGTTATCGGTCTTAGGGTACCCAGCGAAAGACCAAGTCGACGAGTGGTCAGTTTTCTGTTGAGGTTATATTTAAAAGGAAAAGCCTCTTTTTATTTAAAAAAAAATTCACAATTTATAGGCATGTTTGAAGTAGCAATATACTTTTTGGATCAAGGCCTACCCGGAAGGAATAATGGCCATAGATTCGGTTAGACAATTTTGTGCTATTTTTATTTTTCCTTACCGATATTATGTATAATTTGCACGCACTTGCTAATTGTTGAGTAGATGGCACATTTTCAGTTTCATTATTGCATATTTCGTTAATAACTGTATGGTCTTTACTTTATAATATTGCCGTGGACATTTCTGAAATGTAACGATAGGAATACTCTAGATCACTCTCCGGCCATCTAAATACACTGACGAGCAATATAAAAAATAAAAAAGGCACTAACTTATCATGAAATATTTCCGAAATTATTCTGGTACATTCCTCAGGTGTGAGAGGCATGATGATGGTGAATAGGTTTTATTGTACAATTTGAAACTGTTTTCAGGATTCTTTTTACTTCATGAAGCTAACTTTGCAAGTGGCTTTTTTATATTGCTCGTCAGTGTATATCTGTGCAAAAAAATCACGTCGATCCGTTGCTCAGTTTTAACGTAAAAGAAGCGAAACCGACCCCGGCTTTTCACGGGTAAAATATCGGATTATTACTACTTATCTATTAGAGATAGGTATATGCTACCGCGGACTTTTTTGTAGATAATTTTATTCTACACACTTCTTTCTTACAACGTTTTGTTATATCTCTGACGTCATGAAAACTCGCTGGGGCTAACTTTTTTCCCGATTCGCTTATACTGTTAATGCTCAGCTCCTAAACATGATAAGTCCATGTTTAATACTCGTAAAGCTTCCCGGTGAATCGACCCTATCTAATAGTGAACAAACCGCGACAAAATCCGTTAGTAGTTTTTGCGTGAAAATATCGCAGAGAGTAAACGTGCACATCATAAATTCATTATGCAAGTACATTTTAGGTGAAGTTTGTTTTGTTCGCACTTTTTGCACATTTTGTAATGTGGCCTGGCCTTATTTTGCACTGAGCATGTGATTTGAAATTTCACGCATTGGGTAGCATTTTTTGTTGTAAATATTTGTTTTATTGTCTTTTTCATCAATTCATTGTTAATTATTGTTTTAAACGAACATGGGATTGTTGATTTAGAGGCAGTGCATTAAGAATATCATAAATGATGATTGCGATTTTATTGTTTGGGTTTTCCGCCTTATTGCGTAAACAGGGCCTTGGCTGAGTCTTAAAGGGAACATTTGAGTTAAATGAAGCGACAGGCTTGCTATATTTCCTGTTAATTATGCCCAACTGGTTAAATGTGGACAATGTTACCAGTGTCTTTGGCTGGTCACACCGCGAACCATGCCAGCCGTGATTGTAAATACAGTATATTTTTATAATTTACAGTAAAACATGCATTATCATTCATTGGGAATATGTATATAATATTAGTGGTTGTCTTTGGTGAAAAGAAAAAATGTCGCAAGATTTTAGTCGTATCACGGAATAGGCAAAGGGATCTCACATATACAGCACATATTAAAAAATAATAATTATAAAGTTAACAATTTCAGGCTATGACATGTCGCCGTTCATACGGCGCTACGCCAAATACATGAACGAGAAGGCTCTGTCCTACAGGACTGTCGCCTTCGATTTCTGCAAAGTTAAGAGGGGGTAAGTCATGGTTGCTTTAAATACAAATATACCTGTCATCTAAATATATACAGGGTCCGAGGTATCAAGTGTTACCAACTTTATGCGTGTCTAGTTGTCAATCCGCTTATACTTGTTAATTCCTTGTCACGTCACATTAATTGTCATTGTTTTTTCACATAATTTGTGCAAAGCGTGGTATTCAAAGTTGTAAACGAAAAAAGATATTGGCAATGGAACAAGCGTAATAGTTAGGGAGATGGAGACAGAAAGTAGTTGTAAGCACTTGCCGGCAGAAAACCTCTTTTTCGTGTAGTCTGAGCCCCCCTCTACAAATTCTTGTAGGCGAGTAGGGGTCCAGCGCTTGTCGGTACGCCGCTGAGCCGATTTTGAAGTAAAAAAAATTAAAAAAAACCTACCAGCTGGCAGAAAATGAGTGAACAGCATTTATCGGTTGTAAGAAAAATATTTTTCATTTTGGGATAAAATTAACCATAACCTTTAACAGCTTATTGGCCTCCATAAATACAGTAAGTTATAACAGACTTAGCCAGAGCCAGATAAGTCGAGGTTAATAGTCCAAAATAGGTCACGTGCCTTCAGTTAATGATCCCGGAAACCGTCTTACTGGCTCCTGGGTGCCGTCGTTGAAGTTTACCGGACAGAACTTAAAGATGAAATGAACAACAGTTAAAATCTTTGTCAAAAATCAAAAAATAGTTGAAGTTGAAGAAATGTTTGAAGATGAAACGCGGTCGGCGAGAATTTTTCTTCTCGTTTACCGTGTTATCCGTTGCAGGGTATCCAGCGGAAGACCAAGTCTCCCTCGGTGGCATTTGTGAGGCTATACCTAACGAGTGGCCAGTTCTGTTGAGGTATATTTAGATGGAAAAGCCTCTAACTTAAACTTAAACATTGATATTTGAGAAAATGTATGGATTCTTGGAGAATGAATACAGGGCTATTGATGAATAGAGGTTCTTAAGATTTTTTTTTAAATTAATTTCGATTCGGTGTAACGGAATCCTATGTGCTTGAATCACACTCGCTAACTGCCCTTTTTTTATTTGATAATATTTTTCGACTAAATAGATACTTACCCTATAATAATAATTGTTTTATGTATAATAATATTTCAGTAAGGAGGAAGGCTCCCTCCGAATGATGAACGCTGAGAAGTTGCTCAAAACGCTGCCCGTACTGCAAGCTCAGCTGGACAGCCTGCTCGAGTTCGACTGCACCGCCAACGATCTGACCAACGGTGTTATTAATATGTGCTTCATGTTGCTGTTCAGGGATCTCATTAGGTGAGTTTATTCAACCAGTGTTACCAGTGTTTCTGGACACGCCGCTAGGTATTAAGTTGCTAATATGAATATAATATAAATATCACAAAAAAAAGTTGGCCGTCATGTTAAACATCGAAATTGACACGTCAAGTATTACTGTAGTTGAATAGAGATGCACGGAGTGAACACACTCACATGGAGAAGCAACGAAGTATACGCGCCATGCACACACAAGGGAGTGGGGAGCGGCGGTGGAGAGAGGGCATGACGCAGTTTTCCATTACAAGTCTGTCTTACAGCCCAAGGCGCGCCAATAGATGTGTTTCACTTAAAACAAAGTGAGAGGCCTGTTTCCAGTTTTTGTTTACATTTCCACAAACGAAGCCAGAAGCTGAAAGCTTTCTATATACACTTACTGTAGAAAGTAATCAGTAATTTTTTTTGGTATTGACCTCTTCCCCTTGTCGGATGCGCCGTCCAATTATGGCAGAAATGCTGTTCTTTATGTCCAAAAACAACTTTCAGGTGTGGATGGTTAGCACATGCATATTTTCCGAAATGTTTCTATTATGAAGTGCTGTGGATTTTTTGAAGTAAATAAATAAATATATGTGAGGCTGTACCTAGCGAGTGCATTCTACCTAGAAATTAATAAACCTATTTGGTGCTTGTTTCAGATTGTTCGCGTGCTACAACGACGGCATAATAAACCTGCTCGAGAAATACTTTGACATGAACAAGAAAAATTGTCGCGACGCTCTCGACCTCTATAAGAAGTTCCTCATCCGGATGGACAGGGTTGGAGAATTCCTCAAGGTCAGCACACCGTTACTATTATTAATAACTCTCGCCAAGTAACTTGAGCCAGATTGAGCGCTGGAGTGGGGAGCGCAGTCGAATCACGTGACACTTTTCGGCTCAATGTACCTACAATTTGAATATTTTTTTGGCTTTTCTTATTTGGTAAACAAACTTTGCATGTCTTTTTATTGTAAAATTTTTAAATAGGAGTTTAAATGTTAATTAATATGTAAAATTGTTAATATAACGTCTTTTAGAATTTTAAATTACAACTTATTTAAATAATCGAAATCCCAAATCGAAGTCGAGTTATGACAAAAATTTACTTAGAAATCAGTATTCAAAACTACTGAACCAATTTTCACTAAAAATGGGATCACACGGGAAACACCAGCTTTTAAATAAAAAAAAGAATCATCAAAATCGGTTCACCCAGTCGAAAGCTCTGAGGTAACAAACATAAAAAAAATACAGTTGAATTGAGAACTTTTTTTGAAGTCGGTGTGCAAAGTGTGTACCAAATAAGACAAGCCAAAATAATACACTTTAAATATGCTTATTACTACGCCTATTATTACTTTCTGTCCTAAAACTAATATTATAAATGCGAAAGTTTGTGTGTTTGTCCTATTTCACCTCAAAACGGGGCAACGGTTCGACGTGATTTGCACAGACATAGTTGGATGGGCCGCGGAGAGTGACATTCAAAAATTTCCCTAGCGAAAGCTATAGGTAAACCACTGAGAAAGTAGCACTCCCATGGTCCGCGAGGGTGAGAGGGGCGGGCGTGATTCTGCCATACACGATACGAAGTTTCACGCGATATATCTGTTGTCGACGCGATCCACCTCAAAAATTTCAGGGTTCAAGCCAAATCCTCATACCAAATTTCATCAAAACAGAACCTACCCGCAAAAGCCCGAGATAAATCGCGGCGACATCAGACCCATCGCGCGAAACCTCGCATCGTGTATAGCAGAATCACGCATACTTTCTCAGCGGTTCACCTATAGTAAAAGATAAATATCTACATGCATACATACATACCACCTCTGACAGATTAGATAGAATATGCTATGAAAGCGCGCTGACGTTAACTTAATTCACTAACACTGTTATTGCTCAGCTCCTAAACGTTATAGTCCACTCTTAACACTCTTAAACCGTGCACGTTAATTATTTATTAATGAAAACCGTATATAAAATAAACAATCGCGTGATAGCCAAGTCTTTTAGCAATATTGATGATTTTTTAGATACATACATACCTTCACAGTTGTTTTCCAAAGGGGTCGGCAGAGAAGGTGGAGCGCCACTTCTCTAGATCTTTGCATACTACCTCCACATCCATACATCGTTTAATTTTTTTGTTTTTAGATTGAAAAGAAAATTACGTACCGTTTGTCGGATTATGTACAGGTGGGCCCAAGATAATGCAATTTTTCGAGCGATTTTTTCGAAACGCAGATTGTAAAGACTCTAATTTTCAATTTCTTCGCAATAATGTTGGTTATTTTATTCGTAATCCTAATTTTATCTCTATTAACATGTGCAAAAGGTACATTATTTAGTATTTTCTTGAGCAGGAACTTGTTCTATTATTTGTAGTGAGATGCTTTACAAAGCAAAAACACATTTTAGTTTAGTTTTAGTTTGTTAAATTTATTTCATTTTCTCAATGGTTTTAACTTGCAGGTGGCCGAGAACGTGGGCATAGACAAGGGCGACATCCCCGACCTGACGAAGGCCCCGAGCAGTCTGCTGGACGCGCTCGAGGGACACCTGGCCACGCTCGAGGGGAAGAAGGGCTCAGCGGCCAACACGCCTACTCAGACCGCCAGGTGGGGTTATGGTGCTTTGGAGAGTTGCCTGCTTCGTACGGGATGAAAAGCTGTTTATCAAATATACCATTTTCTTGGGATAAAAAGATTTAAAAGTAGCCATGTCACTCCACGGCCCTCTAAATAAAATAACCTCGATCCGTCGCTCTGTTTTGACGTGAAAGAAATATTTTAGACAGTATATATTAAACAAGTATGCAAGTGCAACTACTGGGAATCAAACCAAAACCACTACAAGTGCAAACAATCTCTGGGACGTTCAATATTTAAAACTTGAATACATATTACCAATGCCAATTCAATTCTACAATGTCACATCAAAAATTTAATTAATAAAATTACACAGTCAAATTAAGATAATATTGAATACCTACTACAAATATGTCAAACATAGAAAGACATACATACTTTAACATGTATAATATTAGTACAGAATTTCTACAAAAATTGATCGGTCCTTAACAGCATCTAATTAACTAAATTTTCCCTTCTGTCTGCAGCGCCCAGAAGAACGTGGCGAGCGTGATGGGCGCTCTCTCGTCCACATCTTCGTCGTTCGGCAACGCGGCCGCGTCCACCCGTCTGGACAACCAGCCGGCCAACGGGTCCAACTTGTTTATTGACGACTCGCTGAAGCAGCAGGTGCTGGCCGAGGAGGAGGCTGCCATGACTCAGTACAAGGTGGGTGGGACACGTAAAGCCGGTGTTAAACAATTGACACATTAAGTATGTATGTATCATGTATGTGTATTCAGAATAGTAATTTGTTAGAAGTGTTTATTTTGATTTTGATTTTAGTTTTAATTTTAATACTAAATTTGATTTTAATTAACTCCTTTTTTATAATATTGTGTACTTTTCTTTTTTCATGTATGTTAACTTGTAGTCCAATAACGTGTAAATGTATAGCCATATTGTGTTCACTACTAATTGGAATATCTGTATAACAAGTGTTTTATCCTATTAAGTAATATTGTGATATTTGCAGTTATTCTGTACTTGTGAACCTTGTTTAAATAAATAAATAAAAAAATTAAGTGCAGGAATAGGCTTGCCATCTGTTCTGTTCAATATGTACAACCAGTGAACTGACAAAAAGTGGATAATGTTACTGGTGACTGGCCACACTGCAAGGTGTAAAGGACGTGACGATGTGTGTGTGTGTTAGTAAAGTGTAGGATACTACACTAAATATGTATACTTTTCAAATAACTTGCCAGGAAAGCTAGGTTAATTTTATTACTATTATTTTTGCTAGTAAAATTAATTGACCTTTATATCAGGAAAGGATGGTTTCTTATCTCCAAAGTTGTAACACTTTCAATTTTATTTTGGACTGTAATGCAGGGCTACTAAGGGTTCCGCAGTAAAAATTAAAATCTTGTTATATTGATCGTCGATAGTTTGGCCCTTCAAAAACTGGTTTAGGGTATCAATTTTTTTGAAATTTATAAGTGCCAATATCTCGGAAACTAAAAATATTTTATTAAATATTTACATTTTCTTGTCAGTATTGAGATGGCCTATTCGCCCTATTGGATATTGGATCATTGATGAAGCTGGGGGCGGTAAGCTAATTAATAAACAGGCATAATATATTATACAAGAATGACTAAGGAGCCCTAAATAATATAATTGCAGGCTCAGTTGTTTCAAGGTGCGGAGTGGACCGGCGACGAAGACTTATCTGTTATTGTTGTAAGATAGTATATTTTTGATTGGCAATGGGCACAGTGTTTTTGGGTGTGTGATGTTGTTTCTATGTTACTAAAATGCAACTGACGCCACAGTCTATTAATGATACGCGGGCGCAGTACAGAGTGCTGGATTGATACCCAATTTGATAAGGCGGAATGTGTAAATTCGCATTTTGCTCCCACCACTGACGCTCAGACTATAAGATTTGTGAACTATAAGAAAATTTACTATTTGTGTATAGCGGAATCGGTTCAGTAGTTTGAGAGATTACCCCCTACATCTAAACCTATATTATTAGTGTAGATATATCCTGACGAACTTTCGATCTGCTTTTCATCGCGAAAGTATGAAGTCAAATACTCTGTACAACACGGTGTTATTAATAATCTGTGGGGCGATGTTGATCGTGACAGTCGCGTTTTGTTTATCGTAGGGGATTGATGGTATATATTTCATACATGACTCATATAATCACACAGGCAGGGATTAAAAATCTCCACGTGATTTACAGTTCCGATATTTTCATTATTGGGTTTTCTTAAGATTTGCGATCTGATTTATCTGTATCTATGGCATAAATGTGTGATATTATATTGATTTTTTTATAATTTCTGTCTAAATGTTCTGTTTTATACGTCTGGGAAATTATGTTTATGTGCTTAAAATGGCGAGATTTACACAATTCTGTCAGGTTAATTAATGCAAAGTCCTCGAATTTCAGAATAAAATCCAGTCGCCCACGAACTCCGCCAACAATCCGTTCCTGAGCGCCGCGCCCACCAACCAAAATCAGTCCATCGTGGATTTGTTTGGTCCGTCGCCGGGCGCCGGGAGCGACTCGTCCGCGGCTACTAAGGCGTCCGACGATCTGTTGTCGTTGGGAAATCCGTTTGCGGATATGTTTGGAGGTAATGCGGGGTAACCAATTTTTGGCTACGAAATTTGAAATGTCAAAAACTTTAACAGTTACTATTTTATTGGACTAATTATAAATAAGCGGCTGGAGCGTTCGCACGAAACGCTGTGTTAATTTATATGCAACGGATTATATCAACGTGCGTTTCAGTGCGTGCCCCGGGCGTTTGTTATAACTAGGCCGTAAAAGTTGCTCTAAAAGTGATAAGAACTAATACAATTAATATTATATTGTGCAGATAGTTCACGTCGTGCTTTAGAAAGAGAATATCGGTTATGATCGGTTGGTTTCGGTTTGACGTCAATCGTGTTATCGTGTACGAATAACGGAGACGACACTACATAACCGAAGTCAGCCGATAATAGCCGATAGTCTCTTTCTAAAGCCCGAAGTGAATTGTACAATGTATGTATGATATTGAATCGACCAGAAGAATGCGAAACCAATTTTTCTGAAAATTTGTGTATAAATAGAATTTTGTACAGTTTTGTAACATTTCTCTCTTTAACGTAATCTAAAATAATTGTACTTTTTTTTTAACATAGAGATATGTTGTATAGTTAAAAAATACTGCACTGATTCTTTAATTTACTTTCTGTACATATTCTTGTGTATGTTGACTTAAGCTTCATTTTGTATTGAAAAAATCATGAAATGTCCCGTACTTATTAATCGTAAAGAAAATACGCTAACATTTTACGAAAACTGTTTGCCCAAGTTAAGTATAACCCAAAGAAATTAATTTGCCTATCCGTAAAAACACCATTTTACTCTTCAAGGCAGAAAATAATACACATCAGGCTTTAGAAAGATACTTCGGCTTTGTAGAACGTCTTTCCTGTCGCTCGCTTATATACCAACACTCGCAAAATCACATCGTTGTGATAGAGACGACGCACTGCAAAACCGAAGTATGGCACTAAGTATAATATGCACTTTAAAATAACGTCTGCTAGTTGAAACTGCTTTTCTCTAATGTACTTTCACCAAACTTGTAATATGGCTAATTAGTAATCACCCCCTCTCCCCCAATATAACAAAAATACAAAATGAAGCAACCCCTACACGGAAATGGTTTAGACTTAGAACGTAGACTTAGTATGAAAATGTATATGGCAGCGAGTGGGACTGCGCCGCCGACGCTGGCACCTTCCGGCGGCGGGTGGCCGCAACCTACCAACGGGTTCCCGACAAATAACACATTTGTGTCGGAGGCTAACTTCTCTAACGTCTTCAATAATACCACTGACACCTCAGGTGAGAATCGAGATTACGTTTACTTGGTACAAGCGCCGGCGGTGAAATGTGACCCACCTTATCTTGAATAGTTTAATAAACACAATTCTAGAATCATAATTAAAGGATACTGCAGTTTTTCACTCTCTAATAAATCTGTCATCTAATATTACAAAGGGAGATAAACTATACTAAACTATATAACTATACAGTTTTAATAAGATCGATAATATTTTGTGGTGCAGAAAAATTTGGTTAAGAAACCTTCATGCGACAATTTTAAGAGGGGTCAGATTTCACTGCAGGCGACTCTACCTACTTAGTAGCCACGAAAATAAAAACCAATAGAAGTTTGTTTAAAATTAGAAGTACAAATGCAATAAAACTAAAATATATTTTGATTTTAAAGTTTTTATATTCGCGGCTTACTATAAGAACGCGTCCTTGCATTTTTTAAATGAGAAAGGAATTCAATGCTACATTTTAACAAAATGCAATGACGACGTTTTTGATAATGGGTCGGTATTATGATAACAGTAATAATAATATTTGTGACATTCCCTTACTAATAAATGCTGTAGTTATATAATGTTTTGTTCCTTGCAAATCCGTCAATCAATATGAGAGATAGAGGGATACAAAGCATTGTATAGCTTTATACAACATTTTCATTAAGGGGGTCTACATTTACAAAACTTGTTAGCATAATACTGACCCTTAATGAAATTAATATTGATTTATTTCCTATTTGGTGTTGGACCAACTACTGTTTATTGATATTATCATACTGATAATAATGCCCATCGGGCTTTGGAAAGAGACTTCGACGTTATAGACCGTTGTCCCTGTCATACACATCTGACGTGGCGACATAAACGACTCCGAAGTTAGCCGATCGTGGTTGGTAGTCCCTTTCTTAAGCCCGATAAGAATTAATTTCGGCCCGGTACTTTGGTGTCGGTTATATAATGAAATACAATAATTGGTATAGGTAACACAATAAAATTTAGGATGAATATTAAAATATATCTGAAGAAGATGTTTCATAATGTACCTACCAATAACATGTACCTACCACAATTAGAAAAATCCAGATAAAATCCAAAACTTGCTAAAATTATAAAAAAAGTTTCTTTATTTGCTATGCTACAAACAAGGTCATATAGTTTTGAAACATCTCCTTTCTGAAATCCACGGGGTTTGCAGTAGGTGAACTATTCTAAAATATGAAAATTTATTTCGCAAGCTGCCGCACCGAACCCATTCATGGGTATGGGAGATCCCACGCAGCCCATGTCCGCGTCTCCCGCTCGTCCTCCACCCCCAGCTATCCCTCCACAACCTAAATCCGCATTCGACGACCTCGAAGACGCCATGAGGATCTCCCTCGGCGGGTCTCCGGCCAAAACTCAAACCCAACCGATTACCCAGCAACCTGCCCCCCAAAATCCCATGATGCCGTTCGGGGATACCATGGGTATGCCGCCGATGGGCCAGCCGATGACTCAGCCCATGTTCGGATCGCCGGCTCGCCAGCCAATGGGAATGCAGGCGATGGGATCCATGGGTGCGATGTGTTTTGTGTTGTGTAGCTGAACCGTGCTTTTGTTTTTGTCGGCCATTTTGTTTTTATTTTTGCTTTCACGTCGCACGTTTGCAAGCTACAGAAAAGAGAGTTCGCGGTTTATTTTAGATTTTACATAGTTTGACTTTCTTTTATGTAGTTTGTATTGTAATTTTGTAAATATTTAAGTTTTTTTTTCAGTCATTATTTATCATCAATACATTTCAAAGATACATTGCAGGAAGTTCACATAAAATTCCTTTCATATTCCCTAATCTACTATCATCCCATCAATGCTTCCTTTCGAACCCCGGCACCGGTATTATCATAATGACAATCCGTTATTCTCAAATATAAAACGGAAAAATAAGTTCCTAGTTAAGACGAGGAACGACTCAGACATTTTTAATCGTAAGCCACGCCCTAAACTCGTGGTTCGGGCCCATGAGTGGTTCGAGCGCAACGATCACGTCATGCAAGAAAACGACGGCGCTTGGTCCGTTCTTGCTGCAGAAGTGAGAAGGGCATAATGTGTCGCTTCTCGGAATAAATGACGTAAGCGGCACATTACAAATAAATAATTTATTAAAAAACGATCACATGCAGGGAAAAATCTTCTTAATCAATACTAGGTACTGAAATTACCTACAGATTCGTATAAAATTTAAACGTAAATCCCTTTAGAGTGTCCTCTAGTTTTCGATGCCCAAATTGTATGTTCATTCATAGCATTCGTAAAATTCGGGAATTTCAGTTCAGCAATCAACCATAATTATTCGTTCCTCCCCTTAATCATCAGATGTGTTTGAGCTTTAGATATTGCTTATAGGCAAGTATTCATTCGGCTGATGACATTTTTGAGGCTATTTAATGTGTAGCCCAGCCCTATTCTAGTATTGTACCTATAAATACATTTTTTTTATTGTAGAATATCAAACTTTCCAATACCATGAATGCTTGCAATACGCCCATGTCAATGTTACATCAAAATATTACGAATGTGATACAATTCGCACTTAAAGCTTCGTGTGCGAATGACAGAGACCGCGCTATAAGATGACGAGATTTCGTAGAGCGTTGTCTCTGTTTTTAATACACGAATCCCGAAGCTGTAATTTATGTTAGCTGTACATTTGATATTATATGCACATATATTATCACAAATCTCATCATGCCAGTGTCTTTGTTCGATTTTACATGGTTTGTTGTGCTTTTAAGTAACAAGTATAGAAACTTCATAATGTTCTCTCAGGAATGAAAAAATAATACTGTTCATCTTTTTTGGCTACGGGATTTAACTATGTCTTATATTATTACAGTTTACATTGGTTTTAATTTTCAACCGATAGAGGGCGCTACCAGTACACATCTTATTTAAGCTTGAATGTCAATTCCTAATTGTAAAAATCTATTTTCTTCTTGTTATATAATTGCTTCATCAATGTTAATTGATGATTTGCCAATGTCAAGTATTATGGACGTCACAGTAACAATAGCCAATAAATCGGTAGCTAGGATGTTACCGCCGACTGTGATATGTCCTATTAATCAACGACTAATCACAACTATCACAGCGCGGACGGGATTAAACTGGATTCCCCATTACGTCTCGGCGGGCGCGTGCTTTGGTCACCAAGGCGTGACGTGGAATCAATAGGTTTTCATATCCAAATCATGTTTAATCAAACTAGCTTATACATCGCTATATGCACCCTTTGTGTTTAATAAGCGTGGCTTCATATAAAAAGAGCGCTGGCGGTTAGCGCATGCAATTTGTCAGTTTATTTGGTACTAGCTTTTGCCCGCGGTTTCACCCGCGTGGTAGTACAATCAGCTATATTAATATACAACTAAACTCGAAACCACTGGACTGATTTGAAAAAGATTTCGCTGTTATGAAGCTGTATTATCCCAGATGGACATAGGCTATCAATCAAAAGAAAATTTAGCTTCCGTAATTAGCAATATTTGCAACTAAAACTAACCTAAAAACTGACAAATCGCCTCTACCGCCGGCGACCATTTTATTTGTCGCGACCTTATTAGATATTTGACAATAATGTGTCGCATGCGCAGGTACAGGTACCCAGCAGCAGGCAGGCGGCAAAGTGTTGACCGGAGATCTCGACTCGTCGCTGGCTCAGTTGGCTAACAATTTGACTATAAACAAGAGTGCCGCGACGCAGAAGTAAGATTTATTTACACTATTTTTCTAATATTTTTAATAAGGTTATTCCAAATAGTTTAGTTTCAGATAACATGATACTCTACTCCTAAAAAAATAGTTAATAATACGTACCGCTACATAAGTTAAGCTCTTTGACATTCGGTGCGCGGACAAAATTTTATAATAAGTCGATTTTTGTGCTGCGCACTGAATGTCAATATCTCTTAACTTATTCGGCGGGAATTATACCATTAAGCACTACTGACTATCCGACTACTGTGGAGTGATTCTTACTAATACAAATAGTACTATTCAACCTACACGTTTAGTACAATTTGTTACAGTGGCGCCCAGGTTTGAATCTCTGGGTCGTTTAAAATGTTGTGTATGCAGGTATTTCGATGTTATATGGTTCTATTGGGATCCAAATTAATCTTTTATTCATTAGATTATTTTTATTCTGTATATACAAAGATAGACGAATTATTGTTTAAGATTAGTTTACCTAAGGCATCCCAATGCAAGGCTGAATTTAAAAATTGCCAGAAGTAGTTAATTTTTTTACTATACTTATATTTTTCTAAATTTTCTAGTGTGGCAACATAGTCTTGTAAAGAGTGCTAATTTTTAGAATGCCAGTTCTAGTGTGTTTCTTTATTATACTATTTTTTTATTTATTCATTACATTACTGCATGTACCAAGTAAACTTGGCCACTAAGTTCACAAACAATTTTTTTATAATGCCAGACATCTAAGAACAGCTCTGAAGGTTTAGCACGATTTTTTTTCCACTTTCGTCGAATTAATTAGCGTAATTTTGTATGATTTTCATAGAACATTTTTCCTTTCCCACTCCATAGCTTATATCTGTCGGGCACTATAATAAGGTATTATGATAGTATGTAATGAATAAATAAATAATTAAAATTGCGACAAAGGTGATGTCTGATTTACGCTACAGCTGCCTGAACATGACGCGCGCGAGTATAGTCTACTACGATATAGGCCGTTAGAAAGAGAAATAAATGAATGCCTCATAGAGAGAAAGCAGGACAAACTGTCGGGTCAAATGTTATCTACGTAGAGAGACTTTCTTCTAGCCCGTCATGCTAGCCATACAGACGTCACCTATGTCGCGGCCACCAAAAGCATGGCGTCTTACAGTGAATGTGTTTAACTAGACCTATGCAGTGGAACTCACCCAAAAACGGGTCCAAAACAGCTGGAAACAATTGGACCCCACAGCCAATGCAGGCGACAACCGGCGCCGGATATAGACCGATGGTAAGACCAAATTAGGCAAATTACATATTGACTACGGCCATAGTCAAAATAGAACAGTATAGTAACAGATTAAAGTCCCGACACAAGAGTTCCCACGTTTAATGTTAGGATTCAGCAATCTTAAATCTATCATGTATGTACTAATTTTCAGCTTTATACTTTTGTTTTCTAATCTAATAAAATTTTCACCAAATCCAGTCCTACCATACCAACCAACATTACGTCCTTTCGTCGTCATATTTAACTTAACCTAATTAACTTTCCTAAAACGCTCTACTATCCCATCGACTTTAGATTTAAAATATCGTCCTACTATCCTATTATATTGGATCATACTTTCTAGTGGCTACAGTGAGTACAGCTCTTTTCGTCTGAAATTAAAATTGTTATACTTTACATTTTTTTTTTCATTATTTAATCCAGTTTCATATAAGGACCACTTCATAGTGTGGAAAGAGAAAAATTGTGACGACATAAAAGTTGGTCAAAAAGTTGTTGGCATATTGATTAGTTTCGCTGCATAATGCGCGTTAATTGAACATTTCTCTATCTGTAATACTTCAGGTAGAGTCCATCATCAGGTCTTCCAATATTTCCATAATATTAATCATCAACCGAAAAATGTATGAATAAGTTTCTTTATGGAAACACTTTGGGGAAGTAGCAATACAATCGTTCCCTATTATATTATTATGTTATCATACTGTTCTCTTTTAACTGTGGCACAACTAGTAACTGCTGATTACACACTACACCAATTGGCAAACCTAACATTATATTTCACACATTCTTTGGTATCGGACGAACATTAAATTTAACAAAAAATTGTAGTTACAACTAATTTTTGTAATTAGTAGGTGTAATGGAAAGGTAAGTTTTGTACTTGCTCGTTTACTCTATGTATATAGTATCATATAAAATAAAACTTTTCTAGACTTTTGGTATTTTTTCACTATAATATATTGAGATATTGTGGTCTTAAACAAAAATGACTCGGGCAGAGATAAGTTTTAAATGTTGTAGAATACTTTTGCACTTTAGAAAACTCCAACATAATATTTTTTCCTTTTTTCCTTTTCATTTTACAAGTTTTCTGTAATTTATATACCTCTCTACCTTGGGAGATCTCATGATGAATGCTAATTACTGTTGGCTTGATATGATACTGCATTATAGAAAGATTTTGCATTAGAATAATTATAGCAACATTAAAACTTAAACTATATGTTGCATTGCCTGAGTGGATGTCAGTTTTTGAACAGAACATTGTGTTTTGTCTCCCTCTTTCCTATTGAATGACAGATTCATTAGTGAGAGAGATAAAACATTATAACTAATTAGTTGTTCAACAACATATACTAACATTTAAGCTGTCATAAAACTAACCATTAGACAACTAAACCCATACACAAGCTGTTGCACACGGCTTTGCTATTGTGGGATCTCTGCTCATCCTCTCCCATTCGCGCCGTATTGTTTGAAGCAAGAGCGTAGATAGACGAACGAGGGGCCATATAAATACGCAAAAAACACAGAATCAAGGAATTTCTTGCTTTTGCACCTACCCCCCAACTCCCGCCCACCCTCGAACCAACCCCTGGCTATGCTCATGATTCTGGCTGAAAGGTAAGTACTTAGGCGGTGGAAGTATACTTATTTAAAATTGGTCTAATAGTACTTACCAGAGATCCTCCACTGCCCATCATATTATAGTAAGTGACAAATAAGAATGACACTCTACACCATTGATGAGTATAGATGCGCAAATACAAAACACTCTAGAAACTTATAATTTCCTAAAGATACACTTAAATCTTAATCTATGGATTTTTTTTAATAAACTGGTATTACCTTACTCTCATCCCGCGAAAACAATGAAAACAGGGTGAGAGGTACAAATATTTCTAAAACTACATAACTTTCATCAAATATATTCAATATTTTTTGTTAATAAAATTAGACTAAAGTATTTCACCAAGTCTTGGAATATTTTATACAAGCACGGATTTCGATTGCTTAGGGCGCATCTATACGTCGATGATCTGCAGCGATAGTAAATTTTAAATTTAGAAAACACAATTTAAAATTTTAAAACTTGCATCCACTCTCGCCATTTTTTTGTTGGTCCTCTATAAATTTTTTTGTTGTAATTTTTTTACCCCCTCTTTTCTGTTTTGTTGAATTGTTGTAGCATGCTTGCACCCACTTGTATTTCAGGGCGCTGGCATGCCGCTTGCCCCCATGCCCCATACTTACCATCCACCACATTATGTTATGGTAAGTTTTATTTTTGGTTTTTATTTGCCGCTTTCCCGATCTCCATGAGTGTCTAGCACGAGGATCTTGCGTTATCGTGACGTAATCGTATTGAGAACTGTTGAATGATTTGACAGCATCATAGCAAATGTCAATGGCAATACGATAAAGCAAGAAAGTCGTGCTAGACCCTCTGGCCGAGCGAGACTTAGACGCGCGCTTGGTATTCTTTCTCCCCTCCCGAACCCCGCTGGCCGTTTAAATAAAAACTTATTTTTACGCAATTATTTTGTTTATTTAGTCTAATTCGTAATTTAATACTATAGTACTTAAAATATAGCTTGATACCTGTGACAGCTGTCAACAAAGTCATTGATATGACTTTAAACGAGCGTCGAACAAATAACCTATTATGCAATACCAAGAATCACAAATTTTCTTGCAATGACAATTATAATTAACATAGTAGGTAGATACTAGACGTATAAACGAGTAAATCACAAGACCTATCCAAGCACTTTGACAGCTGTCACAGGTATTAAGCTATATTTTAAATACCATAATATATTAACTGCCGCGCGTCTAAAAGTATAGGTCGGCAAGAAGTGTCAAAAAAACTTGTTTGGCCCGGTGAAAAATTTTGCGCGATTACAGGACTGCGATGCTCGCTTTTTAACAAAATGTCAGAATTTGAAAACCGGGTCACATAGATTTTTTTTTACTGTATAGTAGATAGAACAGTAAGAGTTGGCGCGAACAGCTAATCTGATCCACGCCAATTAAATATACTGTTCGCGCCAGCTCTTATAGTGCCGCTTATTTTTTTTATTGATATGATCGAATGGTACGGTACGGCCAACGACAGTGAAATCTCATAAAAATCTCTGAAATAATAATTATAAAAAGTGCATACTTCAGTAGATTGTCAGTTGGTATACTTTTTCCTCTCCTTGGCTATATATTTAGGCGCTACATTCAAAATAAGAACGTTAAGCTTTTTGCATCTACCCTACATAGAAAACAAATCGTAAAATTGGATCAACCAAAGTAGCAGCATAAAAGAGGCTGCTCATACTTATGCTTTTAACTTATTAGTGGTAGCTCACACTGGCTAGCTAATGCCTATTACATTGCACTCTCATTGCCATTCACTGCCGCTTAGACAGCATTAGATATTGGTTCATCAATTTATATCCCACCAGGGTGGATAATAACAATTTCTAATAATGTTTGTTCTAAATGGAAGATTATTATTTATATTTATAATGTATTAAAATTTAGAAGAATGTGATGTGAACGATACGATAAACCAAGAAGTTTAATATGTAAATACATACTGCTACGTTAAGGGGGCCGTCTCTGACATAGCTTCCAATGGATGGCGCATTTATTGTATTATTCCTCCAACAGGGAAATATTATATAACAATTAATAAAAATGTAGACAATATACGAATACGACATTAGCGCCATTTATTGGAAGCTAGCAATGAGATGATCCCCTTTAACCGCCTTGGTAATAGCGACAGTCACAATAAGATCAAGGCCGGGTATAAGACGATCCCCATTAACCACCTTGGTAATAGCGTCAGTCACAATAAGCGCGGGAGCTATGTATGAGACGATCCCCCTAACCACATTGGTAATGGCGTCAGTCACAATAATCTCAGGAGCCGGGTATAAGACGATCCCCATTAACCACTTTGGTAATAGTGTCAGTCACAATAAGCGCAGGGCCGGGTATAAGACGATCCCCATTAACCACCTTGGTAATAGCGTCAGTCACAATAAGCGCGGGAGCTATGTATGAGACGATCCCCCTAACCACATTGGTAATGGCGTCAGTCACAATAATCTCAGGAGCCGGGTATAAGACGATCCCCATTAACCACTTTGGTAATAGTGTCAGTCACAATAAGCGCAGGGCCGGGTATAAGACGATCCCCATTAACCACCTTGGTAATAGCGTCAGTCACAATAAGCGCGGGAGCTATGTATGAGACGATCCCCCTAACCACATTGGTAATGGCGTCAGTCACAATAATCTCAGGAGCCGGGTATAAGACGATCCCCATTAACCACTTTGGTAATAGTGTCAGTCACAATAAGCGCAGGGCCGGGTATAAGACGATCCCCATTAACCACCTTGGTAATAGCGTCAGTCACAATAAGCGCGGGAGCTATGTATGAGACGATCCCCCTAACCACATTGGTAATGGCGTCAGTCACAATAATCTCAGGAGCCGGGTATAAGACGATCCCCATTAACCACTTTGGTAATAGTGTCAGTCACAATAAGCGCAGGGCCGGGTATAAGACGATCCCCATTAACCACCTTGGTAATAGCGTCAGTCACAATAAGCGCGGGAGCTATGTATGAGACGATCCCCCTAACCACATTGGTAATGGCGTCAGTCACAATAATCTCAGGAGCCGGGTATAAGACGATCCCCATTAACCACTTTGGTAATAGTGTCAGTCACAATAAGCGCAGGGCCGGGTATAAGACGATCCCCATTAACCACCTTGGTAATAGCGTCAGTCACAATAAGCGCGGGAGCTATGTATGAGACGATCCCCCTAACCACATTGGTAATGGCGTCAGTCACAATAATCTCAGGAGCCGGGTATAAGACGATCCCCATTAACCACTTTGGTAATAGTGTCAGTCACAATAAGCGCAGGGCCGGGTATAAGACGATCCCCATTAACCACCTTGGTAATAGCGTCAGTCACAATAAGCGCGGGAGCTATGTATGAGACGATCCCCCTAACCACATTGGTAATGGCGTCAGTCACAATAATCTCAGGAGCCGGGTATAAGACGATCCCCATTAACCACTTTGGTAATAGTGTCAGTCACAATAAGCGCAGGGCCGGGTATAAGACGATCCCCATTAACCACCTTGGTAATAGCGTCAGTCACAATAAGCGCGGGAGCTATGTATGAGACGATCCCCCTAACCACATTGGTAATGGCGTCAGTCACAATAATCTCAGGAGCCGGGTATAAGACGATCCCCATTAACCACTTTGGTAATAGTGTCAGTCACAATAAGCGCAGGGCCGGGTATAAGACGATCCCCATTAACCACCTTGGTAATAGCGTCAGTCACAATAAGCGCGGGAGCTATGTATGAGACGATCCCCCTAACCACATTGGTAATGGCGTCAGTCACAATAATCTCAGGAGCCGGGTATAAGACGATCCCCATTAACCACTTTGGTAATAGTGTCAGTCACAATAAGCGCAGGGCCGGGTATAAGACGATCCCCATTAACCACCTTGGTAATAGCGTCAGTCACAATAAGCGCGGGAGCTATGTATGAGACGATCCCCCTAACCACATTGGTAATGGCGTCAGTCACAATAATCTCAGGAGCCGGGTATAAGACGATCCCCATTAACCACTTTGGTAATAGTGTCAGTCACAATAAGCGCAGGGCCGGGTATAAGACGATCCCCATTAACCACCTTGGTAATAGCGTCAGTCACAATAAGCGCGGGAGCTATGTATGAGACGATCCCCCTAACCACATTGGTAATGGCGTCAGTCACAATAATCTCAGGAGCCGGGTATAAGACGATCCCCATTAACCACTTTGGTAATAGTGTCAGTCACAATAAGCGCAGGGCCGGGTATAAGACGATCCCCATTAACCACCTTGGTAATAGCGTCAGTCACAATAAGCGCGGGAGCTATGTATGAGACGATCCCCCTAACCACATTGGTAATGGCGTCAGTCACAATAATCTCAGGAGCCGGGTATAAGACGATCCCCATTAACCACTTTGGTAATAGTGTCAGTCACAATAAGCGCAGGGCCGGGTATAAGACGATCCCCATTAACCACCTTGGTAATAGCGTCAGTCACAATAAGCGCGGGAGCTATGTATGAGACGATCCCCCTAACCACATTGGTAATGGCGTCAGTCACAATAATCTCAGGAGCCGGGTATAAGACGATCCCCATTAACCACTTTGGTAATAGTGTCAGTCACAATAAGCGCAGGGCCGGGTATAAGACGATCCCCATTAACCACCTTGGTAATAGCGTCAGTCACAATAAGCGCGGGAGCTATGTATGAGACGATCCCCCTAACCACATTGGTAATGGCGTCAGTCACAATAATCTCAGGAGCCGGGTATAAGACGATCCCCATTAACCACTTTGGTAATAGTGTCAGTCACAATAAGCGCAGGGCCGGGTATAAGACGATCCCCATTAACCACCTTGGTAATAGCGTCAGTCACAATAAGCGCGGGAGCTATGTATGAGACGATCCCCCTAACCACATTGGTAATGGCGTCAGTCACAATAATCTCAGGAGCCGGGTATAAGACGATCCCCATTAACCACTTTGGTAATAGTGTCAGTCACAATAAGCGCAGGGCCGGGTATAAGACGATCCCCATTAACCACCTTGGTAATAGCGTCAGTCACAATAAGCGCGGGAGCTATGTATGAGACGATCCCCCTAACCACATTGGTAATGGCGTCAGTCACAATAATCTCAGGAGCCGGGTATAAGACGATCCCCATTAACCACTTTGGTAATAGTGTCAGTCACAATAAGCGCAGGGCCGGGTATAAGACGATCCCCATTAACCACCTTGGTAATAGCGTCAGTCACAATAAGCGCGGGAGCTATGTATGAGACGATCCCCCTAACCACATTGGTAATGGCGTCAGTCACAATAATCTCAGGAGCCGGGTATAAGACGATCCCCATTAACCACTTTGGTAATAGTGTCAGTCACAATAAGCGCAGGGCCGGGTATAAGACGATCCCCATTAACCACCTTGGTAATAGCGTCAGTCACAATAAGCGCGGGAGCTATGTATGAGACGATCCCCCTAACCACATTGGTAATGGCGTCAGTCACAATAATCTCAGGAGCCGGGTATAAGACGATCCCCATTAACCACTTTGGTAATAGTGTCAGTCACAATAAGCGCAGGGCCGGGTATAAGACGATCCCCATTAACCACCTTGGTAATAGCGTCAGTCACAATAAGCGCGGGAGCTAGGTATGAGACGATCCCCTTTAACCACCTTGGTAATAGCGTCTGTCAATAATAAGCGCAGATGCATAACGAAACTTTTAACATTACTTTGTTTATTTTGATGAAAGGTATTTCAAACAAGCATGTTTTTTGTCTGCATTATGTGTGTGTGCATTGATACCTTGTCAATGAATTACTTAAGCAAGTCAAATCTTCAGTGTATATAACCTAAATTATGTATTTATTATTTATATATGGAACATTTCAGCAACAACCGGGCATGGTAATGGTGATGCCGGGAGCTCCACCAGCTATGCCCATGGGTCAACCCATGCGGCCATCCATACCACCACAACCAGCAAACAATCATTTTAGTTAAAACTACGGTGCAATAGGTCATTTTTTGGTTGCTTGACTACGACGCAGGTCTAACCTCACGTGGAATTTCAGTAGGTTTGCTATGGTCATTTTAAGTTTGTGATGAAATGTAGTCTGTATCTTAAGTTTAAGGCCTTTAGCATTTTTTTTTGTATATATTCGATTCCTTTTTTCGATTCCAAAAAGGGATTTCGAGCGCCTGTTCTTCTGATTTTATTTCGAAATATGGTAAAGTGTTTTATGATTGTAAAGCAAAATGTTCGAAATATAATTGGTAGAAAATAGGTCCTCCTGTTGAAAAAAATCTACTGTTTTCTATGCTTACTAAACGAGGTATTATGCTACATTTTATTTGTGCATGTTTCTAGGGTTCTATTTATAACATAGCTAGTTCCATGGTGAGGTTGAATTTGTAATGTATCCCAATGGTTAGTAAAAAGCGTTGACATTTTGAAGTTTGTCTGACATTTGTTGTCTATTGTTTTGTATTGTACCTAAATAGTTCTCAATTACAACGTAGGCTCTACTCAGTTAATTAAATCTTTCGATG
Source organism: Nemapogon koenigi (assembly GCA_963924495.1). Taxonomy (NCBI): domain Eukaryota; kingdom Metazoa; phylum Arthropoda; class Insecta; order Lepidoptera; family Tineidae; genus Nemapogon; species Nemapogon koenigi. The sequence continues at coordinate 913,867 of OZ004649.1, forward strand.
TTGCCCTACTAAAATAATCTAGTCATCCAAACTCTTATGACTGTTTGTAAGGTTTGAGATCGCTCAAAATGATTGAACAATTTATGTCAGACAAAACTCTTAACTATATTGTCTTATGATGGTGGACACATCTCATTATATCTTAAAGAAGAGTTCAGTTTTATGTTGATTACTTATGAATGTTGATGAGATTACTTATGAAATGGTAAAATGAAGTGTTTAGTTTGCCGTGTAATAAAATGTTATGTAAAAATCTTATGAATATAATGCTTCTTTAATTATATATCAAAATATTATGATGTTATCATGAGGACACATTCCAGTAATGTACAAAACTGCTTGCTTGTATCTGTTTGCCATTCCGTGTTAGTTATCATATTTAATTGTTTTTGAATTTAGACGGCATTTATATATAATAGAATTGAAACTCCAATGGTAGTTTTCTATACTTGTTCATTTGAAAATTCATTAAATTCATCATCACATATTTATTGTAGTCTATTTAGTCATAGCTTAAGAGTTTAGCACTAACGTGTAATTGCAAAATTAAATATCTTATTATATCGATATCATATTGATAAAGAAAATATATGTCATAGAAAAATATATAGGATTTAAATGTAGATTGTTATGAATTTAGATGTTACGGGTGTAATCTACTTGTGTGTATGTTCAGTGTCACCTGGCTGGTTGCCTTGCCAACTGACAGCAATAGTTTCGATTTCTCCGATAATAATAAAAACAAAATGGCGCCTCAATAAATTTTATAAACTAATGTAGACAACATTAGCAAACTATTTTGGACAAAATTTATGTTATTCCATTTATTTTTATTATTTTTAAAGACTGGTGCAAATTATTAAGTATTAAGCAGTGCTTTAAAAATATATATGAAACTCCAGTTTTTTCACACCTCGTTATTAAGTATTGCCAGCTTTTTAATAAAGTAGTTTAAAAACAAATCATATTAGGAAGTTTTTTTAAACATGGCTATATTATTCAGTAATCAGCTCACTGAGTGTATTGGATATGATTACCAATAAAATATTAAATGTTTTAGTAGGTACATAGTTTGTTTTCGCGTGTACATAGGGAATTATAGATTCGCATAGTACATAGTGCTAAAATGTCTGTGCTATATTGTATATTTAGCCTACCTGTTTAGTTCTATTAAATCTACTTTTTTTAGTTTAATGGTATCTAATATCATATTTTATGTATTTTATACTTCCACGCAGAAATCTGTCTAAAGTTTTTTTGAGATTAACTTTCAATAGAGTAGCAATCAATGCTTGTGTGCAATATATCAAATGTTATTTTTAGACAGAGCCGATATTGTCTTATGTTTAAAGTATTATTTAATTATACCTATCAGGATACAGTACCTCGCCTGACTAAATAATCCCAGTATAAAGTTATGTATAGGTTTTCCATAAAGAGCTTCTTATATGTTTGAGCTAAAACTGCATCAGTTGTATATGATTTGTCATATATTATTTTAGAACTTTCTTATTATTATTATTTTTCGTGTAAATATCCATCACTTTATTTACTTGGTCTTTAGATGATCATTGATCACTTTTGTTTATTTATAAAATGAATAAATCAATTTTAATATAATTTTACTTTTATTTATTAACCTTTTTTACTTTTCTTTATATAGGGTCCACGCATAGTTCAAACATACATTTCATTATTACCTTGCCTCATAGATATAATATAAATTATTGTGTATATTGTATGTCTATTTATAGATTCAGTGACAATATTATAACAAGTGTTGTATCATTAGTGGCAGTAGCTTGAAGTATTTGTGAATTGAAATAGTAACTATGTACTTATCAAAAAATACCTAAGTATCTCATAAATAAAGTATTATTGCCGTTAATAAATTTATTGAAAAATGTTACTTATATTTAAAATTGTGGGTAACTGTACAAGTTAGCTTTTAATCTGTGTAAAATTAGCACTACCAAATGATATATATGTTGAAATTAGTGAAAACTATATATTTTTGTTAAAGAGGTGTTCTAATATCTACTTTTCATTATATTTGATGTTAGACAGCATGCCCTCTGGATAAGCTTTCAAATTGTATCTTGTTGGATCGCGGATAGTTATTTGAAGTGATTATATGCCCATAAAATAAAGTTTAAAATGAAGTAAATATGTATTATTTTTGTACTGCTTCTGTTTAAAGATCCTTAACTTTTACTTTGGTGTGGTTTGGGTCAGAGAGAGCCCAAATAAGTCGCCGAAGAATGCTGCTCTTCGTGTATCATAGCCATCATAACCATCTATTGGGAGCTAGGTACGAGATGATCCCCCTTAATACGAAAAGATCATATGATTTTATGATGTAAAGTAAGTACTATATTCCTTGGTACTTATGTATTATTACAGAAGTTGCTGCTTGATCAGTAATATAGATTATTTTACAAACTAGGTATGAATCTCAAGGCGGTAGGTGTTCAGGAGTTTTTTTTTTGAAATGCCGGCCAGAAATACGCAGCCAAATCAATTCAATTATTTTATTTATATTAAGTATTATTTGCCATGTAGGGTTCGAACCTCAGAAAAAAAGGAATTCGGAATCAATCTCCGACTTCGTTCCTTTATCATAAAATATTAATTGGCTGTATGAATTTATGTACCTTTGCTTATAGCGGAACTACGGAGAATGACGACAAAATTACAAAATCGATGACAGATTATTGACAGATGGATTCCCCTTTTTGACGACATTTTGTCAATATTTCTCTGATTTTAATAAGAAATAGAGCACTTTCTTTGTTTAATTCGTATTTATTGTGATCACGGCCATGGCGGACAACGAGCAAAAAGCGATGCAGTTGATTGCAGATGCAGAAAAGAAGCTCAACACCTCTCGTAGTTTCCTTGGATCCATATTTGGGCGAGTTGAAAAATCCTAAAAAACCTAATTTATACCGTACTAAATAATTAACTTGACTCATAAATAATTATAATGATTTTCAACATCTTGTATCTTGAAAAATCGCTATAGAGGCATAGACCTAAATTGCGTTTCATGCAAATTGACTTTCTAAAATGGGTCCCTTGTTTTGTTTTCTTCTTATTTCCTATTTTCCTTCTATTATAAATCAAGGAATTAGGGTATTACGCAGATTAAAAACCATACTTAGTAAATAATAGACGGACTTATTATTTCATAATAATTCAAAATTGAAGATTCAGTGTCTGTATTCTAAACTAATTCATAGACATTTTAGTTACCGCCTAATGTGAAAATCATTTTCGCCTTTCAATCATTAACATAGGTAGTTAATTATATTAACTTTGGTTGCTTACCTACAAATTTTCATTATTCATTGTTTACTTTATTAAAATTGAATTTACAGTAATCAACACTGATAACAATAATTGATATAATTAAATCTACATTTGGATAATAGGACTTACTTTCATGGAGGGCTAAATTGAATTGTCAAAATCACTACTTATTCTTTTAAAATCCTGCTGACTCATCTTTCATACATTGGTTATGAACATAATAGACAACACAATTTGAATTAATCTAGGTTGTGTCTCCAAACCCGCCCCGCTTCACATTTGGGAATTTCTGAAATGTGACAAGAAATTATCCTGAAGTATTTCCGGGATAAAAGCCTATGTCACTCTCAGGCCCTGTGCAAAAATTACCTTGATCCATTGCTCTGTGTTAGGGTTTTTGAGTACCCGGACTTTTTTCGTACCAGGGTAAAGGGTATTATTTGTATCTTTAATTGTGAATAAAACTTCACATTATCCATGTGTTTCGCTCATTCAAATTTATATTTATCAAAAAAAAACAAAAAAAAACTTCAGAAAATAATACATGTTTTATTTTAAATTTAAAATTGAACATTTGTTGATGTGTCGAACATCTGTCAAGATCTGTCGAACGAAATAAGAAAAAGTTCTTTGAATAGGACATAAAAATATCCATCTCTGGAAAGAGGATGTAATTGTCGTATTTCGAGTATTTTTAACTGTATTTCTGGAGATCTTAACTGAACAACTTAGTTATAGGTTATAGGAATAGTTTAAAAAAATCGTGCATGCAAAATCATAACAAACAGTGACAAAAATAAAAATAAACTTCCATAAAACAATAACATGTAAGGAAGGTACCTACTTCTAATAAAATGGCACTTAAAAACTTATATAAGCAACAATATTACATAGAAAAGAGATCAATCAAAGTTATTAATTAAAAATCAGACTTGTTAAATTTAAAAATACTAAGGCACAATGATCCGATTACGTAGAAAAATAAAATACTTTTTGTTGAAACCCGGGTACCCGGGTTTTTCATCAAGTATTACCCAGGTCCGAAAATTCTTGTATACCCGACCCGGGTCCGAAAACCCTACTCTGTGTTGATGTGAAAGAAGGACAAACAAACAAACACACTTTGACATTTATAATACCTCTATATACCTTTACTTTGTCCCCAAGTTGGTCTGTGGGGCAGAAACCTTCATTGACTTACTACACACAACAACTGCATTGGCCAACTATTTCTAAAAGATCATAAATTATTTATCATAATTTCATTTACTTTCCAGAATTTTTATTTAGTATGTAACTTCTTGCAGACTACCTCATAAATAACTCAAAAAATTAAGGATAAGGGAAAAAAGACATTAAAATGTAAAATTTCACATTACAGAGGCTCATCTAAAGTGGAAGAGGCAGTGGACTGCTACCTTCGCGCGGCCAATTTGTTCAAGATGGCCAAAAAGTGGCCGCAAGCTGGCCAGGCATTCTGTACAGCTGCACAACTACATCTCAAAGCTGGAGTGAGACATGACGCCGCTACTAACTTTGTTGATGCCTCCAACTGTTATAAGAAATGTGATGCTAATGGTAATGATTTTATTGCACTGTTTTTGAACAGAAAGATTATATGATAATTTTTTTTTACAGTAAAATGGGCTAACTGTACAGTTGGACTTTGTTCAGTTAAATTGTTATGTTTGTAGGCAAAAGTGAGAACTAATCTGCCCCCTTAGACTATCGCTAGTATTCTTATATGCAGAGACTTAGACAGATTATAATAATTAAAGTTAAGGCCATAAATGCATTTTAACTATTTAAATAATAATAAATTCGGAAAACAACAAGAGGACAACTGCAAAAAATTTGCTGATCAACCATTTTCTACAATGAGTTTATACTTCATGGAGATTGTATACAATAAGTATATAAACTCCTTGGTTATGTCAGAGTGAAGGACAGTTTAGTTGGGTCACGAGGTTGTATTTCAATTGGTCCCATATATTTAAAGTTATCTGTTCTACATTATATTCTATTTGTTTAGTTGTACATTATCTAAGCCCCCTGACACTGATGAAATTATCATTAGACAAAACTGAACAGACTGAGCATCCATACTCCTTACAAAGCCAAATAACTGGGACAAACAATATTGTAATACAAATTTTCACACAGGTATAACATTGGTTTACAACAAAATTTTAATACCTACATTTATCTCTTAGAGACAGATAAATGCAGGTTTTTTTTGTAGATAATTTTATTCTACACAATTCATTCCTGTATCATTTTGTTATATCTCTGATGGATTAGACAACACAGGCCATGAAAATTGATGGGGCTAACTTTTCCCCCAACTTTATTCACTTATATAGGTACCTATTTTTGGGTCTGCTTGATGGTATGAGGTATTAATTTAAATTTTACCAGCAGAAAAAAGCAATCGTAACAACAAACACCAATAAATCAATTATAATAATTATACAAGTTATATTGCACTCGAATTACATATGCGCAAACATTCCCCCACTTTTTTGTCGAGCGCTCAAGAACCGTCTCGGTACCTATACTGTTAATGTTCAGCTCCTAAACATTATAGGTCCTGTCTATTAGTGAAAAGTGCAACAAAATCCGTAGGTTTTAAGTAAGGCAGTCACAGACAGCCGTGGCGAGGGACTTTGTTTTGTAATAAGTACATATATGATTCAAACAGGCCAATTGTTACAATCAAAGTGATGATTTGAAATTAGTTTTTGAATTAAATGATTTTATGTTTTATGTACCCTTCAAATTATTTAAATGTAGGTATACAAAATTATTCTCGAAAAATGTATAAATGCTTTTTTAAATTGCATTTCAAAATTAAATTTACATATTTTTTAAAGCAATCTTCACATGCTTAGGTTACTGACTTCTGCATGACAATATAATATTTACTTAGTATTGTAATTTGCATCAGTCATTCTTTTGGGAATATTTAGATCTTCATGATATCATTGTTTAGTTCATGAGTCATCATGGAACATTCAAGGTCATCAGATCGGAAGTGCTGGCGTCATATATAGATTAGTATCTTTACTTTACTGTATAGTGTTACATTATATTCTTGAGAAGGTGCGTCGGTGGCCGAGTGGTTAAGACGTCTGGTATTAACTAGGCAGACCATGGGTTCGATCCTGGACCCAGGCTATGTACAAATGGGTTTTTAATTAAAACTTATGTACATAATCCGACAAACCGCACTTAGAGGTTTTTCCATCTAAATATATCTCAACAGAATTAGGTATAGACCATCGGCTAAACGAGGGAGACATTGTCTTCTGCTGGGTACCCTGGAACCGTAACATGGTTTCGGGAACTGTAAAAAGGCGGCAAGCCGTTAAGAAAAATAAAATAAAAAATAAAGTTTATATATTATGTTGCTTAATGGAAATGTTATATGTTTTGTCATTAACCCTCTTAGGAAACTATCAAAACAATTTATTAGGAAATATGAAATTTAAAAAAGTGTCAAGTTTTGTTTGTTGCTATGTGTATGGGCTATTTATATACAAAATTTGACTCAACATTTTCAAAAGATGAGCATCATTAAATTTTTAATGTTATCCTAAAAGATTTAACTTTTAATTACATATTTATTAATTTGAAATATGGAATTATTGAAATTATGTAATTTACGTTTAACCGTCGATTTCTACAAAGAAAAGGCTATTTTCCAAAATTGTGTGCATTAAATACAATAGCAAATATCCTATCCTATGTATTTTTTTTGTATTAACGGGTTGCCTTACAGCTCTCAAAACCGTGTTACAGTCCCAGGGTACCAAGCGGAAGACCAAGTCTCCCTCTACCTGGTTTATGGAATTATGTACATAAGTTTTTAATTATAAAACACATTGGTACATGGCCAGGATCTGGGATGGAACCCTTGGTCTGCCTAGTTACTTGGCCACCGACGCACCTATGTAATTCTCACTAATATTATAAATACTAAAGTGTCTTTGTTTGTCCTTCTATTTCTATTTTTTTTTCAAAATGGCTCCATCAGGGTTTTGATGATTCCGCCAATGTCAAGTAATATAGACGTCACAGTAACAATAAGCCGATTGATCGGTAGGTAGAATGCTCCCGCCGGCCGTAATATGTCCTATTAATCACTGACTAATCACAACTATTACAGCGCGGGCGGGATTAAACTGGATTCCCCATGACGCCCTAGTGGACGCGTGCGTATGTCACAAAGGCGTCACGTGGAATCCTTGTTTGTCCTTGTTTTACGCCAAAACGGAGCAACGGATTGATGATATTTTTCTGCACAGAGATAGTTTGGGGCATCGATGGTTTGAGGGCCAAAGTGTGACATAGGCAACTTTTAATGTGGGAAATCCTTCAGGATACATTTTTTATGTCACATTTCAACAATAAGATACTTTTAAAATATTTCAAGAGCCTGTTATTATACATAGGTTTCAGGTGTTGAAAATACCAATATTTTTTACAGAGGCTGTCTCATGCATTCTGAAGGCTATAGAGATCTACACGGACATGGGTCGCTTCACTGTGGCGGCTAAACAACATCAGGTATTTATTTTAGCTTTGTTTGTGAGAATTAAATATCAACCTTATCTCAAGAAAAGGACGACCAAGACGAATTTTCATGGATCAAATATCTGATGTCCTGAAAAAGGGTCAAATAGTACTAAAAATAGACATGCATGTATGAAACGATGTATGGATGTGGATGAAGCAAGAGAAGTGGCGCTCCATACTCTCTGCCTACCTCTTTGGGAAACAGGTGTGAAGGTATATGTATGTACCTACCTTATTATTCAAATAGAGATGAAAATAGTATGCAAAAGTAGCAGCGTGAATTTTATATACCATTTTCAGCTCTATTTGAATGCTATAAGGTCGGTATTTAATTATTACATAATTAGTGTTCGAGCATTTTCCCGCCTGTTCTGAGTAGTCCAGACAACTTGCTGTGCAGGCCATATTGTAGCAATGTTGAAAAGACAACCGATAATAGTTATTTGTTCAACAAGTGAGCAAAGTTATTTTTTGTTGCAAGTACTGACTGATGTGATTGACTGTGCTGATTTAAAAGCACGAGACATGAAAAAATTTGCTCTCGTGTGAAACATACAATTTTTCACCTCTACCAGTGAGAAAAGTGTTATAAGTTATATGTAAGAAAAACAATTAAGACAAAGACAAAAATAGCTCAAACGACCAAATGCTGAAAAAAATTAATTCCCGCCATTTCGTTTTATAAGTTTATTTTTTATTTAGATGTTGCGTTCGGAAACGGCACTGCTTGACATTTATATGAAAACCAAACATGATATTTTTAAATAAGCGATATTAAAGTTTACTTATACCTAATCATTTTAAATATTACGTCCTTAAAAAGGGAATAGTACAATTTATTTATAAACTTAAATTTCAATAATACCAGAATTTTATGCCTATGAGTTAAATTGCTAGACCAAAATAAGTTTCTGAACGAACCATCGCCAAGTTTATTTTTTTCAGCGCCGAGTAATCGGTGGTATTCGAAATTTTAATCACTTTTAAAATCGCTTTTTGCTGCGAGTTTTTACGCACCAAAAGCGCCCTTTTCGTGTTGGAGAGGTGAAAATTACTGTCTGTTTTGATTTTTTTAAATATTTTCTGATTGAATTGAAATAAAGACTAAATGCACACTGATTTGCCTAGCACAGGTCATGCCATATCTATTTAGTTTTATGAGATCAACAAGGATCTTTACGTTACTTCCACTTTTTGTGAACTTTAGAGATAAGTTGGTGATACTATAGTACTTCTTATATATTATTTGGTATTATAGAATACTATGTGGTTATTAGGTAGATTTCAGTTCCAAAGCCCAAAAAAAAACGAAAGATAGGTAGGTATATCCCCATGGTCAACGAATTAGCTTCTCCATATCAGCGAGGAAATGCAGCCAGTATTCTTGCCACAATTACATGCGGAGTTGGATTATTTAAATTACTTTTAATTTTTAGATTTAAAAACGTGTTCAATGAATGGACAACATTTAATTTTTTTAATCACCCATTTTTATTACTTTAATTAAAAATATATTAAAAAATAAGAGACGTATTTTTATATTTTTAATTTAATTTTGAATTTTTATAAATCCTGAGGACTTATAAACTAAAAACCTTAGCTAGGACTAAAAATAAGAAATATAAACTGCCACCCAAAGAAAGTGACAGATAGTGTCAGTCAAGCCACAGAGTATACGTTATAGAAATGCAAAGAGTATAATATACTGTAGAAATGTCCCGTGTTCCCGAATAGGTGTTGGCGTAGCCGGAACTCAAATCGCCACAATATTATTCATAATGTATAACAATACTAGCTTTTGTCCGCAGTTTCACTCATAAATTTATTTCCTGTGATAGCCCATTCGAAACTAGCAAAACTTCCAAAATAATATATAAATATAAGTATTTTTATAATTATATTTAAAGAATAATTATTAATTTAGCTTCAAATAGAATAAAAATGGGTAAAATTAATAGAAGGCAACACCTGAGTTCAATAACTAACAACTCAGCCAACTGACATTAGTTTTTTTTTAAATTAGAGGGTTAGCACAGATTAGGGCACCTATTAATCCTTATTTTTCAATATTTCAGTATTTTTAAAATAACTCGATAATTAAAGGATATAAAAAATAAAAATAAATTAAAATAAGCTTTCTAGCATGTAATCTCCAAACGGTTTTCGAATTTTGGTACCTTACGAAAAATGAAATGTTGTCCATTGTATACCTCCAGAACATCGCCGAGTTGTACGAGTCCGAGTGTGTGGACGTGGCTCGCGCCATGCACCACTACGAGCAAGCGGCGGATTACTTCCGCGGGGAGGAGTCCACATCGTCGGCCAACAAGTGTATGTTGAAGTTGGCCCAATACGCCGCCCAACTCGAGCACTACGATAAAGCGATACAGATCTACGAACAGGTTGGGCATAGTAAAAAACCGTTTTAAGCCAATGGTGTTTTTCTCCATAGGAGCTCGTTAGGTGAATCTATACAAATAAAGAAAACTAAATGACTCGTGCGAATACTTCTCGCCGTTAGTGGTGTTGTTGTCATAGTTCAACTGATCTCCATCAGATGGCGTCTTTTACAGATTGGTCTAATTTTAAAAGAAACATTTAATTTTGATGGTTTGTTTATTTTTTGTCATTACAGGGAAAATGGCGTATCAGACATTAACTTTGATACAGTATTAAGAGAGATATTTGATACCGACAGAAACACCTTTGGGAAATAATATATAGAGATTGAAGTGCCTGTCTGTGATTTCAAAACTAATGCCACTATCCAAGTGGGAAAAGCTGTCTGTCGGTCTGTTCTCATTTTGTCCAGAATAGTATCAGAAACGGTTGAATTAATTTTTATTATTAAATCTGCTCTTTCTTTTATATCAATATTCAAATTGAAGATAATAAATAATTGTATGCTATGGCTATGTTAATGGGATCAGGTGAGCATTGAATTAAAAGAATACGAAATGTGTCAGTAAGCGACCTAGCAAATATGTTACATTTCTTAACTAAGATTGTCATGCCACCTTGACTAAAGAAAACAAGATTCACGCTCAGTTCACTAGTGTCGCCTCTTGTCTTCCTCACACATGTTTCTTGACAACGCTACATCGTTTGCCATGACGACTGATGACGGCGCTGTCAGGTTCTCTATTATCCTCCCCCAGATCGCCAAGTCGTCGCTGGACAACAGCCTGCTGAAGTACAGCGCTAAAGAGTACATGTTCCGCGCGGCTTTGTGCCACCTGTGTGTGGACTCGCTCAACGCTCAGCACGCGCTCGAGAGATACTGCGGTCTGTACCCGGCCTTCGCTGACACCAGGGAGCACAAGCTGCTTAAGGTGAGGATTGTGATTTTGGTTGGGAATGAGTAGGTAATTGTTAGTTGACATATTCAATAATAAGAAAATGATTTGCTCCCAAAAGCCAAATGTTTCGAAACTTCAAATCCCTTTAATAAAGATTTCTTGCATCATACAATCTGAGTGCGTACCTACCAGAATCTCTTATCCATTTAGAAGCAAGGCAGCTCAGTAACAGGCTTTCTGAATTTTGGTGAACGGAAAACTTATCTGGGCTGTGGTTACGAGATTTTTACTGGAGCTGGCCAGTTTTCTGCTTTTTATATATTCACCTGTGAGTATTCTACTATCTAAATACTCAAAGAAGTTCACTGAAAGTGTGGTCTGTCTTCTTCGATTGTAAATTCACATGCATTACTTAAGCTAATAAGCCACAGCAACAAGTTTTCAATCAAAGTGGAATGTAAGCCCAGGATCATCAATCACTATGCGAAACCTGACTGAAACCCAAACATTTCAGGAGCTCATCGAACACCTCGAGGAGCAGAACGTGGAGTCTTTCACCGAGTCGGTCAAGACTTACGACAGTATATCGCGACTCGACCAGTGGTACACCACCATACTCGTGCGCATCAAGAAACAGATCAACGACAACCCTGACCTGCGTTAGTGAGCAACGGCACGCCCGAATGTACTAAGGTGTCGACAACCGCGACTATAGGAAACCTGCCTTTTTAGTAACTGGTTGAGTGCATTGTCATTGATAGGTGACTGGGTTACAAACAGAGATCAAATGTTAAGTTTAGAGATTTAGCACAGCAATTTAAATGTGCTGTTTATTATAATAATAACTGTTAAAAAGTGGACACTGCTACACCGTAATAATCGAAATGGTGCCATTGGTAGTATTGTAGCAATTTTTGACCCTATTTCCATTATGTCATTGATATTGCAATCTTGGAAATAGGAAATTTTATTCATAATTTATAATTTGTTAGCCATACCGTCATATGATAAACAGTTAACCCAGTTACCAAACAATAATATCAGTTAAAACATGGTCGAAAAAAAATATCTATTGGGCGCCATTGTCGTGACTATAGAGTCACGTGACGCGTAACAAGATGGCGCCGAGTTTTTTATAGTCGCGGTTGAGCTATCATATAATTTTGTCCGCAATAATTTTAATGTTGTTTTGCAATAAAAGTGATCTGCCTGGTTGTTGTGTTCATTCTCTTTTACAACAGTGGAGAGAGATGTACGTATCAGCAAAACTTTTTTTATTTCCTTCTCTTCACAACTATTTTTTTTATGTTTGGTTAGGTTAGGTATTAGCGTGTATGTGATTGGCTATGCTCCAAAAGCCTGGTAATAAAGTATGTACATCAGTTGATATTATTTTTTTGTCTTATTGTTAATATTCATATCTTGCAGAGTTCTTAACTAAAAAATATAATTAAATATTATGCGGTTAAATTACAGTTGTAGCGATTTGGCAAAGTGACACCACGGTATATATAAGTTAACTAATAAAATCATCTTAAACTCTCGTAGAGATATTAAAATTACGCCTACTTTATTGCTAACATATAATATATTTATATGTTGAGTTGTATATTTTGTTCGAGAATATTTTCGGGGTAGGTTATGCGTAGCGATTTTTTTCGCTTGTGTTTTGTCTTGTCACTTTTGTAGCCTCAAAATATACAGTGCAACATGATATTTAGTATATAAAAAACTATATTAGTTTTTAAGATTGTGTTTTGATAAGTTAAATGTTTTTATTGTTGAAATATGTATGTAATTTTATTTTAAAAGGTGATATATACTTAACTTAAATAGCTTCTTTTTGTTTAAAATTATTTTTGTAGCCATTCCATTTGAGGATTTCGTTAAAAAATGACATAAGTACTTTTTACTTTAATGGTAATTGTTACATGTAGTAATATGCTAGTTAAAGTAGGCTACCCATCCTGTTTACATGAGTGAATAGTTGATAGTAATTCATGTACATGCATGTATATGTCAATATGTTGCCTACTTATATGCCGTTGTGTTTAATTTACTTACAAAATCCTATTATATGTAATAACTTACTCCTTGTCAATCTCCCCACTCCTTTAAATTCCCGTTATTTGTAAATATTTATTATTATTGTTTTTTAAAAATTGTATTGAAATGAACTGTTCTTCCTAACAGCAATATCTGAATCCATTATGCATTACGCTTAACATCTAGTATAATATCTAGTCTGTTACACAGTTGGTTGCATATATATTTAAAACAGTGCATTTTTTGTATCACCAACTCTGATTCATAGATTAAAATTAAAAATTATAGTTAAGAATGCTTTCTGGTTAAAATTATATATCTGATTTTTTCCTTAGAAACAATAGGTAATTATGGGATGAACTCGATGTGTTTTGTATCTAACACATCTTGTGAATTAATATTGCATTCTATAATAATATGAATGGATAATGAAGTCCTTGTATTATTAAAAAAACTTAGTCAAAACATGGAAAGGAAATTTCATTACTAAAATTCTTGAATCAACTATCACGGAATTAAACAACTGCGATGGATTGCATAATACTTCCTGTCAAAACGTAATTAAACTCACAACCGAGCAACTAGAATTTGCGACCGGTTGCTATAGCGACCAATTGTTGTTCCAATCAATTGTAAACCTTAGTGACAAAAATAATACATTTGTAAATCTGATATTACCTATTGATTGAAGTAAAATGTTATACAGTACAGATAATTGACTAGAAGCTGTTTCGAGATTATTGTCTAATGTATGATGCATGACATGTACTGGCGAGACATACTCCCACACAGTTTCAGTAGTCTGTTGTGTCTGTATGTATCTTGTTAATTTATTATTAAAATAACTTAAGGTTGCGCTATCGTAGGGTGATTTTGTGCTAAAGTAGTTTCTGTGTAAAAGCACTAAACACATCGATGTACAATACTAAGGAAAGTTATGTTCTGTCTCGTTCTATCATAATAGAAAGAAACATTTGTAAGAGAAAGACAAAACATTCTATAAAATGTTGTTTATTACCTTATCCTTACATAGGTACCTACCTATTTATTAAATCTATAATCTCTTATGTCGCAGTGAAAACCCGTTTGGAAACTAGTTTTTACAGAACACCTTTAAGCAACTAGTTTTCTCTAGGAAAAAAACGTTTTCGACAGAGCAAGATGGAACGATCAACATTTATGTACATCGATGTCTATGTTACAAATAGCAAGTAATGTTTTTGGATATTAAATACAATTTCGATTTATTGAATATAGATGTAATGTATATTAAATTAATATTGGTAACCATAGCAACGGCAGTATATATCATTGTAATAGCACTTTCATTGTTTAATTTAAAAATAAAGTGTTAATAAGATTTTTTTGTTTTTTTAATTAGGGTTCCGTACCCAAAGGGTGCAAACAGAAACCCTATTACTAAGGTTTCGCTGTCAGTCCATCCGTAATAGGTAGACCCTTGAAATTTTCTCAGAGTGCGTATTACTATGGCCGCTATAACAACAAATAATAAAAATTATATAAAGTTAAAAATTAATGGAGGTCTCCATACAAGAAACGTGTTTTATTCGACGTTTTTTGTTCGGTCTTAACAATCGATTAATAAGTTGGTACTTTTCCCGCGGATCTCTAAAAACCATTATCTCATGAGTTATAGCTGTTTTATTGCTAAGTAATATTGGCAAATTTCTGTGTTATTGCTATTACCGGTACAGAGTACGATTGAAACGCAATGAATCGCAATTTACGTGTTCTGGCAGTCGTTATAATTGGTAATTTTTTTAATAATCAATACGATTTTACGACTTCTTGACGATTTTATTGACAATTGTAATAAGAAATCGAAATTATTTTGTTCTGTTTAGCTAAGTCGTTAATTAAAATAAGTATTAAATATGTAGGTACTTGCTTATTTGAGAGACCTAGATTATATGGTGATTACTATATTAGGTACTAGAGGTATAGGTATGGACCAATCTCAAAAATCTGTGTAACTTTTTAATAAAGAAAAAAAAATTGGTAACATAAATATTTTTAAAAGCGCCTTTTTGACATATTAGATATGAGTTATAAAGAGTCATTTGGCGTATGTTTAAAAAAAATACTAAGCTGAAAGAGCCCTTCGAAAATATTTTTTGGATTTTTAGAAAACAGGTGGCCGAAAGGTAATGGTGTAGTAAGTTTTAGAACCGGTCATGAAGGCCTTTCATTTGATACCATACGCGATTGGTTTCTGAAAAAAAATTTCTAATCCCATCCAAAAAAAAAATGAAGTCAACTCCCCATAAGAACTGCCGCTCAAAATGATTGTTTTAACTTAGATTGCTATTTATTTACACTAGATCATAAAAACAACTAAAACATTGTAAAATTACATTAAGTAGGTACCCATTATAGTATAAATTGCCTGCGCTTGCCCAGGGCCGGATTAATCGGAGTCGCCACCAAAACGAGGCCCTCACCACATTGTCTTGAAATTTTTTTTTAGTATTATGAAATGAAATAAATACCTATGTAGTCGTATTTGCTACTCAAGTCAAAGATCAAAATGCGTTGTTATTTTGCTATTACAGAAAATCATAAACATAAAACTGTTTCAAAACTATTGATAAATAAAAATGTGTTCCATTATAATAAAAGATCTTGATTACTTGCACCCCATATTTTTCGAAATTCACCGGCCATGAGCAGGCCTTCACTACAATTATGCCTACAGAACGCCGTCTTAGGCCATGCCGGGCCCTTGGGCACACAAGAATTTGGGGCCTTTTGTAAAGTAACTTTCGGGATTTCCGTCATAAAAATGATAATATATCGGCTCTTGGGGGCCCCGTGAGTATGGGGGCCCTGTGTGCCCTTATGGTAAAGACGGCATTGCCTACAGCCGCCATTCATGTTCATCCGGCCCTGCGCTTGGCGCTTGGTATAATATTTAGTTTGATTTTATCCTTATGAGTAATTTCAAATTTCAATGTTGCAGCCTACCAATTCTGTATACATACCGTCCCTGTAGAAGGAGATCTCAACGTGGATCGACTTTTAGACTTCTTCGAAAGAATTCTCCAGAGATTTATACCTGGTATGAGGGACGATAACATTCCCAAGGCACCAGGAGTGAATCAACTGCGTGTGGGCCCACCCAGATACACGAAGTTACATAAGGAAAAGTCTAAATTTCTACGGGAAAATAGGGAATCGGGGAGATATGAGCAACCAATATTTCTTGTTCAATTACTAAATTAATAGAAATTCAATGTCTTTCATTTACAAAATAATGTAAATATATATAGATACTACGTCAAAAAATCGGACTAAAGTTAGTACGTAGGTAGGTACTTGTTTTTTTTTATTAAATTCCTGAAGAAACCAAAACATTTTTTAATTTTTTATTGCGTTAAATAGCCCGTTTATTGAGGAACGTCACTTTACGACCCAAATGAAAAGTTAGTAATGATTACATTTATTTTACGTAAAAGTCTCATAGAAATACATAATAGGTCAATTTGTGTAACAAGTGTGCGAAGTTGGATGCAGAAAGCCCTAGCAGAGGCGAAGGTTTTACAGAGCCGAGACTGTAATTACTATCGCTCATGTGTTTCATACGACGTTTTCAGGATTTTCAGGACGCGAGGAAAAAATTAAACATTGAGTAAAATGTGACTTTTATCATCTTTTTACATATGAAATATGAAAAAAATAAAATATCTCTACAAGAGTAGGTACTACCTATAAGAGTATGGTTAATAGGCGAAACTAATACTTTAAGTACGCGTTGTTTTGTCACATTTCAAAACATTTCCGTAGCCGGGGAAAAAAAACTAGTACTTATTTAGATACTTACATATTTTTGAATAATAAGTATAGGTACTTATTGAAATATGAGAAATTTCAAATTGACGTTGAAACTTCTGGAGTACCTACCTACTCGTATCTGAAGCTCAAGATTTCCTCCAAGAACTTGGAAGACGAATCGAGTTTTCCTAGAATGTGGTGACTCCAGATGCCATAGTTATTTAAAACAAAAAATCTGCTTTGCCATCCAACGAGGCTATGCTGCAGTGCACTTCCAAATATTTTTAAAATTTCAAATTTCAATGTTACAGCCTATCAAATTAGTATATATACACTCCATGTAGAAGCGATGACCACGGATCTTGCTGCAGATTTACTCAAGAGAATTATGCA
The DNA here is from genome assembly GCA_963924495.1 of Nemapogon koenigi. Classification (NCBI taxonomy): domain Eukaryota; kingdom Metazoa; phylum Arthropoda; class Insecta; order Lepidoptera; family Tineidae; genus Nemapogon; species Nemapogon koenigi. Next base: position 931,287 of record OZ004649.1, read on the forward strand.
GAAATTTCTACCTGGTAACAGGAATACAGTTCCCTCTAAATTACAAGCAAAGTTAAGTGAGTTTGTTGTAAACCAGAAGTTGAAGTCGAAATCTCTACGGGACAATAAGGAATTGGAGAGATACGACTATGAGCAACCAATATTTATTGTTATATTACTAAATTAAATATAAATTTAATGTCTTTCATTTATTTAATAGTGTAAATATGTACTGATCATGACAAAAAAGGAATAACTTTGAAACAGAAATATGAAAGATTTAGGTAGATACTTACCTACACGTCTAGTCCACGCCTCGGGTGACCTGGGTTTCTTTAGGAGGGATTCTTGAAAAGCTATTAATTTGTATAGTTTATGATCAATGCCGTCTTAGGCCATGCCGGGGCCCTTGGGCACAAAAGAATTTGGGGCCCTTTTGGAAAGTAAAGAAAGAAAAAAACATTATGGTTAAGACGAGGAACGACTCAGAAGTTCCTAATCGTAAGCCACGCCCTAAACTCGTGGTTCGGGCGCATGCAAGACAACGACGGCGCTTTGTCTGTTCTTGCTGCAGAAGTGAGAAGGGCATAATGTACCGCTTCTCGGAATAAATGACGTAAGCGGCACATTACAAATTAATAATTTATTAAAAAACGATCACATGCAGGGAAACATCTTCTTTAATCAATACTAGGTACTGAAATAACCTACAGATTCGTATAAAATTTGAACGTAAATCCCTTCAGAGTATGGTCGTATGACTAAAAAGGTGTTTTTGAAGAGGAGTTCAAAAATTTAAGTTAAAAAAAAAATGTTGTCATCCTACACAATACTAGATACAATCCTCTAGTTTTCAATGCCCAAATTGTATGTTCATAGCATTCGTAAAATTCGGGAATTTCAGTTCAGAAATCATGATGAACCCGCATGAACATGAATGGCGGCCTGTAGACATAAATATGGTGGGGGCCTGCTCATGGACGGAGATTTTCATAAAATCGACATTGAACGATTATACTTTTTTTAATCTGGGGGTGCAAATAATCAAGATCTTTTATTATAACGGAACACATTTATTTATATTTACAAATTTTGAAATAGTTTTATGTTTATGATTTTCTGTAATCGCAGGATAACGGATTTTGATCTCTGACTTGAGTCGCAAATATAACTACTTTTTCCTATATTATGTATGGCCTACGTGCCTAGAGCGTTTACTTAGCTCGAAACCAATAAGTAACCCGGACGCCCTTTCATCGAACTTACCTCATTTAAATTCCCTAAACTAAATAACAATTAGGTAATAATTATATCATGATGTCACGTACCCATTGATTTAAATAATTAAATAAATTACAACAGTTTTTTTACTGTTGTAATTTACTGTACTGGACCCAGAAAATAGGATTATGTAGGTAGGTAGATTACATAAGTTTTCATGAATAAAAATTTATTTGCTAATTAAAAACCCTTGACACAAAATATTATTATGAACAATTCACTGGCTGGAAAATCAATCATAAACAATAATAAGTTCATCGGGTACGCGCTGATATAATGAACATTGAACAAATCGTACAGTGAACTATCAATCTATAATGATATTATGTACTACTACTAGGCCTGGGCCAATCATTTTTGAGAACAAAAAAATCTAGAACAGGTTGAGACCCTAAGAACAATAACTAAAGGAAGAAAATAAAACAAAAATAAGAGGAAAAATAAATTACGATTGTACGATTTGCGGTACCCAGGCTGCTGTGGCATAAGGCTTTTAGGTCGAAAGGATAGATCTACAATGTAGGCCGAAATAATATGTCTGTATGGAGGGGTGAGGATATGTTGCGCTAATTGAACTTAACTTAGAGTCATTTAGAGGCATATAAGGCTAACATAGAAGCAAGCGCATCATAAACTCATCCCAGATGTATCACTACACGAACACGGCACTCTTGTCTTCCATCAAAGCCGTCAGTTGAACTTGTTGTATATCTAAATAATTGTTACTGTTCATTATAATATTCTGTACTTGTATAGTACTTGCTTGTATTATGTTTGCTTGTATTGTATATTTGAAACTTGTCATTATACTTAGTGCCTAAATAAAGAGATTTAGGTATTTCATAGAGCCAGAATACTGGATTCGACCTGAGAGATAGTCATACTTCCATTCGTGGAAAGAAACCGCACGAGATTGGTTATCGAGTTCCAACCAATCCCCAATAGGGAACAATATCACGCCATCCGTGTTAATTGGTCGGACAAAAGAGTCCACAGCGATTGGCCCAATATCACGCGATATTTTGTTGAACATTTGTATTTTCTGAAAGTTGTTGTATATTATTGTATGTTGTTTTATTGTAACCTATAACTTGTGTTTATATGTGAATATCATTTGTATATATAAATTGTGTGCTTTAAATGACAAATAAACGATAAAACATGCGGTGTTTCACTGGGCGGTGGGCTCTGATTGGTCGACGCGCGCGCGTGGGAGGTACTCTTGCCGCGGCCCCGGTCCGACATTAGATCGTGCATATAATAGAGGTCGGCCGGGTGCTTAAACACAGTCGGCGTCAAGATCTCGTGGCAAGAGGACCTCCAGCGAACACCGAGAAGAGCCCCGCCGTCAAGTGGCCACCGTGTGTTCAATGTCAAACTGAATCGAGCTGTTTTCTTCTTCTTCGAGTCTTCGGAGTTCAAGCCACCTACCCGTACCCTGCGGTCTCTCGTTCCCTACCGCTGCGGAACAGGCCCTATCGCGTACATTTACTATTAGTTATAACTTTGTTATTATTAATTCTTTGAGCTGTTGCTATACATTTTTTCAGAACACCAGCATATTTTTTATAATTTGTTTTACAAATTCTTATTTATTCTTGTATATTGATATTTTATGTATAGACGTCTTTTGATAACAGAGGCTCTCTTAATGTCTTTTGAGATCCATCTCTGTTTTCTATTGCTAATATTGTTGATTTTAACTTTTAATACAGGAAAGCACAGGTTATAGAACAGTGAAAAAGATTCAGAAAACTCTACAAATGCAGAATCTACATCCAATGCACTATATATCTCTGTAGTTCCGAGATACAGTTTACAAACTTTCTGATGTTATCCGTGTTGTAGTCCCTTATATATTCATACCATTCTTTGTAGTCATTATGGCTGATAGTTCTAAATGTAAGAGTTTGGCCTGTTTCGTGATCAGAAAGCGCAAGACAGTGTACTTCACCATTTTCTTACGGGTAGGTAGCTTTATATTTATTTTTAAATTATAATTACTTAATATTCCTAATAGCTCCTCTGTAATAGTTCCATTTTTTAATATGTTTATATTCCAGTCTCCACATATTATAATTTCTTTATTTTTACTTTTTGTAATAGTAGACAATAATGTGTCTAATGTGCCCATAAATAAGCTTGTGTTGCTGTTAGGAATTCTGTAAATACATACCACAATTAGGTTGTAATCAATAATTTCTACTCCACAACATTCAAAATAATTACTTTTAGCTATTCCGTTAAGGTCAAGCATTTTATATTTTAACGACTTATTGGTCAGTATACATGTTCCACCTCGATTTATATTTTCCCTGCTATAGGATGCTGCTAGTAAGTGAATATTCAATTCATTTCCCTTTCTTATGAATGTTTCACACAAACATATTATTTCAATCCTTTTATAGTTTTTGGATAGTTCTGTTAATGCTATGTAGTAGTCCTGCTATGTTTTGGTGGAACAGAGTTATATTTCCTGACTTCTTTGTGTTGGACAGCATTCATTTTTATTCATATTGTTGTAATAAGTATTAATGACAGAAACGAATTTTGATAGGCTTTCCATTGCACGTCTCATTCCTTGTAAATTTATTTTTCCCGTAAGTGAAGAAAACATAGTTTCATCATATTTTAGGTCCCTGTTAGTATCAAACATAAATACATTTTTGTTGTTTACATCATTTGTTCTCAAGTATAATTTATAATTAAACATTTCCACTCTGTTATTGAACTATTATTATCATATTAAAAGTAGGAAGGCATATAATAAAATTTGTATGGTTTAGTATTTGTATTTTATCTAAAAATTTCTTTATTAATACCTTGTAATTTTTCCACTATTCCCTCTAGTAATTGTTCTATTTTTGCATATGGTTTTCTATAAATGCATAATTTGTATCCATCAAAGTATTTTTCAGTGTTTTGTAGTATCTTATAATTTTGATTATGAGAACTCAGTATGCTGATTTTCCCTTTTATTAGTCGTTGCACTTGTTGTTCGTTGCTGCTTTTGTAATTCAAACCATTGTTATTATTGTTTATTATTTACTAGCGATATCGACCCTTATATAAGCGTATTTATTATCGGGCTAATGATTTTCGGGCATACGACATACACCCAAGTAATACGTAACCAATATAAATACTTAAATAATTTAAAATGTTACAAAATGTATCTTGTTCTAAAATGAAATAAAGATCAAAATCGCTTACCAAATGTAAATCAGTTTTAACACAAGTGGGGTCACTAACATTTGTGTAATAAAAACCTGGATAACATACTTACATAAATAAAGTGAATACACGTGGAACTTTCTGACTACGATTTAAACGCTATTTACCGTCTGTAAAGTCTGTCGGTGACTTTTTTCACGCAAAAACTTCTGAACGAATTTTGTTGCGGTTTGCATTGATATATAGGTTGATTCACCAGGAAGGTTTACGAGTATTAAACATGGACCTATCATGTTTAGGAGCTGAGCATTAACAGTATAAGTGAATCAAATTGGGAAAATAGACCCAGCTAGTTTTATTTGCGGTAAGCTTTTAATCCGTTCGAGATATAACAAAATAATGTAGGCAAGAATTGCGTAGAATAAAATTATCTACAAAAAATTCCGTAGTAGCATAATCTATCTCATAGATAAGTAGTTATAAGCGTATTTATTTAAAATGTTGTGTACCCGTGCGAACCCAGGGGCCGGGTCGCTAGGGTGTCTCTGGCCACACCGCAAGGCATAAAGACCATCAAGATGTGTGTCTCTTTCGCAGTGGCGGCGCTAGACCAAATGTAGACGTCGGCGACATCATCTTTCATTTCCCAGTCAGAACAAAAACGATAAATAGATCTATTTCATCTCTTAAAATAGGCAAAAGTTTGCGAATCGTCCTTTTTTATAGCAGAAAATTCCTGAACTTTTCTTCTTATGACTCCCAAGTCAAAATCGTCAATGACTATATTACCACTAAGCCACTAAGGAGTGTTCTCTTACGGTAAGATAATTATTACGTTGTTGTCTGTGAAAGAAAGTAGTAGAGTGAGATTTTTTTAATTTTTTAAACTTTTTGCGAGGCCCCCACAGGCGCGAGGCCTAGCGCCGCCACTGCTCTTTCGCTTCTCTCTACAAAATCTCTACAGCTGTAGGTACTACTAATCCGATTTTCAGATCTGTCCGTTGTCGCCTAGCTCTTTCTCCTTACGGGAATTCGTTCATTGCCCGTGGTACACCCGCGTAGTCCACCTGGGTGTTTATAAGGATTTCTCCATATTGTTTTATTTCAATTTTAAATTCGATTTAATGATATTTACATCAGGAAAGATTTAAATTAAAGGATGGTAGATTAGGATATGATTCAGATCAATTATAGGATTTATAGTAATATATAGTAGTAACATAGGATTATCATAATAGGAGTATAGGAACATGAAATATCATGCTCCTTGATAAGATATTTAGTAGTCAGCTTGTTGTAATTAGTTCACTGTATTAAATTATTGACATTATGAAATAGGTGTGCTACTTAGCAATGCTAAAACGGAATTGACTAAAAATGGAAGAGAATGAACAAATTGCAGACACTGTTCCAAATTCAGATTAATTTGAATTATTCTTAAATTATAGGTAGTCAGTAATTTATTTTGTAAGGAGGTTGACAAATATTCAACCCTCATTATAAAAAGTGGTCTCATTTATTAGCTAAATGAGCACAACGTTACACCCCGTATTGAATTGACAAAAACTATCTAGTAATATAATAATATTTATCTAAATTATATCTTGGATCCAGCACAGCACAAATGTTTACATCCTCCAGGAACTTCATGTCAAGGAGAGACTGTCGGCTGTCGTTCAACAAATTCTTCAGTTCTTTGGATAAGGACATGTTACGTGACGAGACGAGCAGTCCATAGAGAAACTGGTTGTACAGGGCAGAGTCGATGGCGGTAGATCGCGAAGACGTTCTCCCTTGCGCTGGACCGACCAAATAAATCCTTGAATGACTGTGCAAGAAAAGCCTCGGCGAAAGAGACATGGCTCAGCAAGGTTGTTCATCGCGCTGTGGACCGCCATGATTGACCACGACTGGTCTGCCAATAGCACCACGACTGAGAAGATCTAATAATAATTCGCCAGTATGAGAAATATGATATTAGAGTCTACTTGTAGGTATAAATCATATAACTAAATAGATATATATCTACAAAAGTCAAGAGTGTTATCTCCTTCACAACCATCCAACCAAATTTAATTAATCGTGGCAGATTAGCCATAATAGGAAAGTTTGATAGGGGCTGTGCGGTGTGGGACTTCTGGGAGGAGTAGGGACTAGGGGACACTCTCTATAGGATGTTTTTTTTGTCGGTATCAAATTCTGCAATAGGTCAATATCCTAGCTCGCTTGACTCGACCTCATCAGCTCAGCTGAACTGATAGTAATTACCTACTTTTTAAAATTCTCAATTTCAAAAAGTGTCTGTGCCGGATTTCGGAGGGGGGAGGTCCGGACCCACTGGACCCTCCCCCTGCCTACTGGTTCTGGTTCTGGTTATCGGGCTCGGTCTCCGCAACTCGACGTCTAGCGCCTATTTTGCGTGAGGCGGGAATTTAGTTACTCCTGCCATCCCAGTTCCTCCAGGAAGCCGATCAGCCCCTTGATGTTGCTACATGCCTCCTGAAGGGTCCTCGGGGCACCGAGATGAGCAGCCCTGTATTCTGTCAAACCTACACACTCCAGAAGGATGTGGGTGACCGTTTCTTCAGTCTCCATGCATACTCTGCATAGTGGACTATCTGTAATGCCGATATTAAAAAGGTGTTTATTAAAGGGCCCATGTCCTGTAATGACTTGTGTCATTTGTCTCAAATGGTTCCTTTTAAGGTTAATTAGTCTTTGTGTTAATCGAGAGTTTAGGGATGGGAGCGCTAGTTTTGATTGTCTGCAACTCTCAAGTTTGACCCATTCTGATTCATGTTTTTGAGTGGTTATTTTTCTGAGTTGTGCGCGGATCCAGTCTCTAGGCAGTGGTATATATGGTTCAGGACCCACAGCCACCTTACCTGATCCTCTCCTTGCAAGTTCATCAGCCGCATCATTACCGCGGGAGTTACTATGCCCTTTAATCCACTGAAGGGTTATGTTATTATTTAGTTCGTTACAAACCTTATTTAATGCTTGGTGACATTCAAGCACCAATCCTGATTTGATTGAGTTGCTTCCGAGAGAAAGCAGCACTGACTTACTGTCCGATAATATTCGGATGGATTGCTTGTTTACTCCTCTCGATGTTATGGCCGAAACTGCCAGGCGGATCGCCATGCATTCAGCTTGGAAGACTGTGTTGTGAACGCCCAATGGTGTTGATATGTTGATGTTTAAGTCCTCCGAGAATATGCCAGATCCAGTACCTGACTTTGTTTTGGAACCATCCGTGAAGATTCTAAGTTCTCCAAGGTTTAGCCCCTCGTAGGTCTCTTCGGTAAGTTGGATTTTGTATTTCTTGTCAAAAGTATATGTTAGGGGTATTCTATCGTTGGCAGCTCCCGCCAACGGTAGTTCCCTCATAGTTAAGTTAGTAATTCTTGTATGCGGATTTCCTGTTTGGTCCCAAAGACCAAGGGATTGTAGTCTGAATGCTGTTGCACCTGCTTCTTGTTGTATGAATAGGTGCAACGGAGTTAGATTCAACATGACCTCCAGAGCCGCTGTAGGTGTTGTTCTCATGCATCCTGTTGTTGCCATGCAAGGTAGTCTTTGGAAACGTTGTAGTTTGTTGATAACCGTTGCTTGGTTTGTTTTGGGCCACCACACAGCTGCTCCATAACTTACCATGGGTCTGATCACAGCCGTGTACAGCCAAAGAGAAATTTTGGGGGACAGACCCCAGTTTTTCCCCATCATTCTGCGGCATTGCCAGAATGTGATGCTGGCCTTGTTTAATTTGTTATCCATATGTTTATTCCAGGTGAGTTTATTATCTAGGATAACACCTAGATACTTTACTTCCGTGGACAGTTGAATTTCTGTTTTGAATAAGGTGGGTAGTTTGTACTTACCCAAATTCCTCTTATTTGTAAACATTACCAGCTCCGTCTTTGCAGGATTGACTGACAGTTCGTGGGTTTTGCACCATTTTTCCACTAGGAGCAGTGCTGTTTGCATGACATCACAGATGACGTTAGTAAACTTACCTGATATTAGGATGGTTAGGTCATCTGCGTATCCAATTGTATAGTAGTTGTTGTTGTTAAGGGTACTTATGAGATCGTTGACTACGAGATTCCAGAGGAGTGGAGAGAGGACTCCACCCTGAGGGCAGCCTTTGACCACAATGGCACCTTTTTGTTTACTATCTTCTGTTCTGATAATTCTTTTGCTAAGCATGTTGACAATCCAGTCGGCTAGGACAGGTTCTACTTTATGGTTGTCCATTGCCTTCCTTATACTGGAGAAGTTTGTTTTGTCGAAGGCCCCCTCAATATCAATAAAGGTACCTAGACAAATGCTTTTGTTATTGATCATTTCTTCTATTTTACTGACTACTTTGTGAAGAGCTGATTCGGTTGATTTACCAGAGCTATAAGCATGTTGATTTATATGCATTGGTATGTACTGTAAGGCAGTTTCTCTCAAGTCTCTATCAATTAGCCTCTCTAAAGTTTTGAGAAGAAATGATGTGAGACTAATAGGTCTGTACGATTTGGCGTTGGTATAGTCGGTCTTACCTGGTTTGGGAATGAAGATAACTTTTACTTCCCTCCACATGTGTGGTATGTACCTGTGTAGTAGACATAGTCTAAAAATGTTGGTTAGGCGGTTGTTTAGCTGTTCCCCTCCCCACTGCAGGAGTGCTGGGAAAATCCCATCCATACCTGCCGCTTTGAAAGGTTTAAAGCTGTTAATTGCCCATTTTGTTTTTGTTGGGTTTATGATTCTGCTGGTGGTGTTCCAGCATTCTATGGTTGGGTATACCATATTATCAACCCAATGTATGTTACTTACTGTTTTGCAGTCTGGGAAGTGTGTCTCAAGGAGGACCCTTTGGGCTTCCTCGATACAGTTTGTTAATGTGTTGTCAGTTTTACGTAAGGTACCTACTTTCTGATCTGAATGACTGCTTAGGATTTTCCTTACTCTGTTTGCTTGTTCGTTAGATTCCACATCTTCGCAGAACTTGCGCCAAGCAGCGCTTTTCCTGAATCTGATGCGTTTTTTGTAAAGTTGTTTAGCTGTGTAGTATAGGTCCCAGTCCTGATCACGGCATGTGTTCATTGCCCTATTGTATAATCTCCTGACTTTTTTCCTGAGTCTTTCTAGCTCAGGGCCCCACCATTGTTGTTTATTGGTGTTAGTGTCTTTTGGGTAGGTCAGAGGGCATGTTGCTTGGTAGCAGTCAGTTATGGTGTTAGTTAGCACTGTTACCTGTTCTTCGATGTTATCAATGTTTGCATCATTAACTGGCAGCTCCTGCATTTGTTCCAGCCTGCTTGTAAGTAAGCTGGTGAACTTGGATCTGTCTGTTTTGCGAGGGTTTCTTTTTGGTGTATTGTTAATTGAATTTACCTTTATGTCAAAGCGTATCCATCTGTGATCGGAGCATGAGGTCTCATTGGATACATGCCAGTCCCAGATAAGATGCGCGGCTTGGCTCGTAGCTAGAGTAAGGTCAATTATGGTTTTGCTTCGTCTGGTGACGAATGTTGGTTCTGAGCCTATGTTAAGTATATCTAATGTGGTAGTTGATAGGTATTCGGTTAACGTTATACCTCGGTTGTTACAACTTTCGCTACCCCACAGAGTGTGGTGAGCGTTAGAGTCGGTTGCAATGATAAGTTCTAGCTTACCGTTTTCACAGTAGTTGATGAGTCGCACCAATTCTGGTGGCGGAGGTTCCTCGTGCTCTGGCATGTACACCGATGCCAATACCAGATCGTGAGTTGACTCCACTTGTGTAGATGGAAGTCTCACTGCGCACAGGTCTCTAGTACAAAATTCAGTTAAAGGTAATGTTATAACGTTTTTAGTAACAAAGATACAGGCTCTAGGTAAAGAATGCAGATTCGCTAAGATCTTACCTTCGGTGTTAGTGAGTCCTTGTATTCTTCCTGATTTGCTAATCCACGGCTCCTGAATTAGCACAATCGCTGTTTTGTTTACCTCAAGCCATTTCCGTAGTTGAGCCGTTGCGGTCATCGAATGGTTGAGGTTTGTTTGCAATATTTTGCATTCTTTGGTGGGTAGTTCCTTTATGGAGCCCCCGACCCTTCTGTAAGGTCTATCTTCCCCAGTCCTCCTATCCACTCATCTCCGCTATCCAGGTCCCGTAAGGGGAGCTCTTCCAACGTTTCTGGAAGATTGGGTGGGATTGGAGAGCTTGTCGAGGTGTTGACAAGCTGTTCTGGAGGTGGCGCTGGGGCAGCAGTTGTTTCTAACTGTTTTGTGACCAATTGATCCATGTTATCTTGGGGTTTTTGTTGGGGTGCATCATAGTAATGCCTCCCTGGTCCTTGGAAGCGTATATATGCGGCCCCCAGTAAATATACCAGCCGCCGTTTCCTCCTGATGATCTCCTCCACCAGTGTCTCCGGAATAGAGAACACTATAAACATAGCATTCTCACTCCGAGTGCACGCTAGGAGTTGCCATGAGGGGATGTCGGCCCAGGGATTTTGTTCGTCCAGGTTGTTTCCTAGTTGTTTGGTGGTAGTGTTGTGGTGGATTAGCATGCCACAAACAACTCGTGGTATCAGATCGTTTGGTTTGACGACCCTTAGTTTTATGTCTGGCGGGAGGGTGATGCTCTCAACCGCTCCAGTGACCCATGTTAAGGTATGTAAATCCTCGCAGAGCAGCTGAAGAGCCCCGTTCGAGAAGGTGGGCCTCCCCGTGAAGAGGATGGGGGCTTGTCTTGCGGATGGGTTGCTGGCTCTCAAAGCGCGGCCTTTGTTATTGTGCTCACATAGAACTTCCATCAGGGCTTGTTCAGTGAGTTCCGCCTGTTGCTTGCTGAGTGTCAGCGCATTGGCTGTAACAACGCAGGCCACTAGCTTTTCTTTAAGAGCGTTTGCGTAATCGGTTGGTTGTTGCCGGACAAGATTTTCGATCCTGGGTTTCTTCCTTTCTCCCCTAGGGGAGTGGCTGTCGTCCAGTCTTGGCCGTTTGGTATTGGGTTGCCCCGCTGTATGATCTTGACGACCACTGCTGTCCTCCAGCCGAACAGGATTTCTGCTCGTTGGCTGTACATAGCCACTGGGGCCAGGCTGTGGTTCGTCAGATTCCGTAATTCTTCTTTCCCTTCTGCGTCTTCTCAGGCGTGAACTGGGGTTGAATTTCCTCGGGTGTTTGTTATGCGTTTCCCTCTTATTATGATGGTAGGTACTCTGCCTCTGTTTATGTCCTACAAGTGTCCAACCTTCTTCCAGTGGGTCTGGTGGTTGGGCCGCCTGTGTAGGTTTGTTGGTTGGTGTTGTTATTGGGGTGCCAAGGGATGGTTGTGTTGGTCTCCCCGAAGTTTGTAGGTCTGTATGGCTTGCAAAGGAAGATCCACCCTTGGGTTTCACTCCAGTCACAGGCCTGATTGGTACTTTCTGCACCGCGGCGCAGGGGAGGCCAGTGGGTAAACCCGGTGTCCGATCCCCTTGTGCTTTGGCGCTAGGTTTCCCTTTGTTTTTGGCGGGTTTCCCCGCGCTTGTTTTTGTCGTAGTGGTGGTGGCTGAATCCCCCCCGGCCACCGTAGCGCTGATGGTAACGCTTTCCCCTATACCTTTATTCTGTTCCATTAGTGTAAAGATTGTAAGTTCGTCGGTCTAGCTTCCCACCCTCCACGGAGCCCGCAACTGCCTACGTGCTTGACCTTCTGGAATTAGAAACGTTTCTGAATGATTTGGAACCAGAAATTGTAGATGCTGTGTTCTAGAAATTTACAAAATACAAGTGAAAAGCTAATATTATAATAATTCACCGTTATCTTATTTTCATAAAACGTTTCCAAATCGGTTCAAAATTTAAGTTTTTGAGTTTAGTTACTTAGTTTACCACTCTGCTGTATATAATAACCCTGTTATATGGAATAGAGCTCTAATATGTCATAAGAGAAGAATGCGGAGTGAAAGATGATGTTGTGGCTAAAATGAATTCAAATTCGAAAAACAAAACAAAAAACGATTCGATCGATGGTATTTCTATCTATCTATCATCACGCCTTTCATCCCAAAAGGGGTAGGCAGAGACCACCGAGCTTTGAAATATGTATGTATCCATTTACAAGATCAGTGGCAGAGACAATCGAATGCCATTTGTTACGATCCTGACATACCTCTTTCGCTTCTTTTATATTCATCATACCTTTCATACATGCTCGACGATTGTGTGCCAGTGTACTTTTAATATTTTCATCGATCAATAAAGTAGGTACACCTGGGTCATCCTCTGCCAGCATTTCCTTTCACTTCAGCTAGGTATATAAACCTTTTTAGTCAATCTTTCATCCTTCATTCTTTCAACGTGTCCAAACCAGCGTAAACTACTTTTCTTCATTTTAGTCACAATATCATCTTTCACTCCGCAGTCTTGTCTAATGACATCGTCCCGGATACGGTCAATACGCTTTCACACATTCTACGTAAGACCGCATTTCCACTGCATTTATTTTACTTTCATACTTCTTATTCCATACCCAAGTCTCGCTTCCATAAGTAAGTGATGGAACTAAAACAGCAATGTATTCGATTGATGGTAATGTTAAAAGTACACACAATCGCCGAGCATGTATGAAAGGTATGATGAATATAAAAGAAACGGAAGAGGTATGTCATGATCGTAACAAATAGCATTCGATTCTGCCTACCCTTGGGATAGTTGGAGACTGTATAACAAGATCATTATCCCATACAAATAAGTAGCATAGTAAACATTTCTAGAATTTTTATTGTAACAATACGAAACACAATCGTTTTAACAAAATATTCATAGGATCAAAGGGCATAGCCATTTAAAATACAAAACAACCATTTTCATTCATGTGCATTTCACATACCGTCGGGAACTGTTGTGAACCACTTTCAGGAAATTAAGTCTAAATATATCACTTTTTTTTTATTTATTCCAAAAATGTATCAGGATCATCATTTCTCGGAAGACAGAAGTAAGGGCCTATTTGAATCTTCTATAAGAGATCTCAATAAGAAAGCTTTCTCATCGGATAACTCCCAATGTTGTGGTATGTACTTCATTTGTCTATCTATTTAATGTAAAAAAAAAACAAAATAAATCCGGTAAAATGCAAACTCATAATCAGGCGGACCCGGCAGACGTTGTCCTGCCTAAACGTTGGCTTGCCTGCACTACCACTACCACTACCACTAACTTTGGATATTGTTCATAAAAAATACTAAAATCGCAATTAAAAAATGGGGGTGGGGGTAGGAGGGTGAAAATTAGTTTACCGAATATACACAAAAAAATCATACAAATCGGTCAAGCCTGAATTTTATAATATTCGTTCGTATAATTCACGGCCGGTGTATCATCCTTTTCCTTTGCGAACTTGGCTGCCATAGGTAGGTACTACCGTGTGACAAAATGGACTTATCTCTTGACAAATTAATAAAGATCTTACAAAGTGTGTTGGATTAGGTACGATTAAATAAGTAATTATTGTATAAATTTATAAAAAAAAAATTGCGCGCGCGTTAAAAAAAGAGAGTCGCGGATAGCCTAAACTGTGTATTAGATATACAATGTATAGCTCTCTTTCTACTTCTCTCTACGTTAGGTATATCTTTCTTCTCTCTCATGTAACGAAATGTGCCTGAACGTGACGCGTCCTTGAAATTTAACTCTCAATTCTCGTCCAATTATCGAATCGCCGCCTAGAAAAACTACAATAATTTGAAAAAAGTTTAGGTATCTTTTAATACTTAATAAGTTCTCTACAGACCGATACTAAAAAATAAAAATGTAGCTATTGATATAAAAGTAGGTACTTCAGATTTTTAGGCCAGAGAAAGACCTAGTAAGCCTAGTAATATAATTATTTACTTTAGGATCTAATTAGGTAATTAAGCAGTATTACGTAGGTAGATATTGAACCTGCTCACCTCACCTTATAAAGCATTTATGTTTAGTACACAGTTTTAAAAGTTAAATTTTAGGCGTTTAGATAGCGACGTTTTACCATTATTATTATTAGGTAGGTAATTAATTCTTGTATGAGCAGAATGGACGAATTACGCAATAATTACACATACGTACGTAGTCCTGATTTACATAAATATACTTATGGCCATATTCATAAACACATTTTAGAAGTGTAAAATGAAATGTTTTGCCACTCTCTAACAAACCTGTCTTTACTAATAATAAAAAGAAACAAAACACATTTTAACAAAAACGTTGCTAAAATACGTTTATGAATAATATATACGTTTATCCAGGGTACCCAGCGGAAGACCAAGTCTCCCTCGTTTAGCCGATGGTATTTGTGAGGCTATACCTAAAGAGTGGCTAGTTCTGGCTAGAGCTGAACCCGTGAAGAAAAAAAATAAATATACGTTTATATACATACTTACTAGTAGGTAGGTATATATAACACGTCATTTGCAGCTCGGCTAATGCCAGTGAAATAGATCATCTTAGGGTTCCGTATTCAAAGGGTGACAAAGGAAACCCTATTACTAAGGGTCCGCTGTATTTTTGGAATCACACTTGAAATGTTCACAGAGTGTGTTAACCGCTATAACAACACATAATAAAAATAAAATGAAGATAAAAATTAAAGGGGGGTTCCCATACAAGAATCGTGTTTTTTTTCGGCGTTTTTTGCTCGATCTTAATAATGGCAATATAGCAATATGTAGGTATAGACTATAGATATACAAACGTCTAACAGCATACTCTTAAGTAAAACAACAAATAAAAAAAACCCGGCCAAGTGTGACTGTGAGTAGGACTCAGGCATATTGTTCCTGCGCCATACAGGGGCGTCAAACTTGGTCTGAGTACCTTAAGAGGATCGTGTAGCTCAACGTACGCAGCGAAATAGGTATTTAGAAAATCATATTCTGTCTCAAGCGCGCTCTTCCCCCGGCCATCAGTGCGACAGAGGGCACTGCAGCTCGTGAGTGTTTGTAGGTATGTTCTTCGTTGAAAATTGCGTTTTGGGCGAAAACGATTTACACCTTCTAAACTATAACGAAACCTTATAATTTTGGTGTCAAACGTTTTAGCAGATTATAATCTACGTACGTACGTTTTGCTTTTTTTTAAATTTTGCTTGGTTTTTCAAATACAGACGGTTTATTACCAGCAAGTTATGAACCAAAAAAACCGAGATTTGAGGGGCTTATAACTTTTGACCTATTACGAATTTTGATAAAAGGAAAAAATACGTACGTAGTTTTTCACTATGTCAGAAACATATTACAAAATCGTTAAAATTAAATAATATTTAGGGGTAGTAAAACGTTTTCTCCGTTTGTATGGACATGGACGCGGTACACTATTACTATTGTGTGACTGAGTCTGAGTCGCACTTGGCCGGTTTTTCTGACTTCTTGAAAATTGTACGAACACCACTTTATCATATTGAACTAATAAAAATAGACAAGTCTGTTGAAAGTTAAGATTTTTTTTAGTATATTTTCCATATTATATCTACTTCAAAATCAGTCGTCAAAATTGACATCTTATTTAATGTGAAGGATGAATCTAACATTTTTTTTATTAATTAACAATAATTTGCAAATCAAACATTTGATTTGATTTGATTAGATTTAATAACTTAATTTAAAACTTATAATAAAACTAAAATAAAATAAAAATTAATTAAAAGTGGTTACCTACCTACATCTACACACACCTATATCTACTTATTAATAATTCCAATTTCTGCAATGAATTCTTTGCTAACGGTAAGATTAACAAGAAATAATTGTTTTTTAAAATAATTTATGGACTTTTGGTAAGAAAACATTTAGGCGTTCGGTAAAAAAATTTCGCGTTACCAGAATTTTTTATCTTTAGATACTTACCTACATTTCCCTGCAAAATGCCTTATACTCTACTTCGAACTTGTGAAATAGACATATTATTATCGCATATGATAAAGTATAAACCGACCAAGATAATTGAGCCAAAGTTAGTATGCGGCGCCATACTAGGCGTGCCTCTACTTATCTTAGTCGGGTTGTACTTTATCACGGGCGATATCATTATTTCGCTTGTTCAGAATCAACGTGCCTCTCGATCAGGGATTGCAATTTCATATTCCGTAAAGCAAAATACCTATACAAATTTATTATGGGTACTCTACCAGTAGAGACCAAATATCTACTTGCTACGATCCTGGAATACCTCTTAGGTATCGGTGTCGCAATGATTTTTTTGCTACATTACTTTAATTCTGAGATGGACCATAAGGATACTGGGGCTGGACCGGGCCCACCTGGACCCCTATTCACCTCATTCACATCACACACAATTCCATACTATGCTTTTTGATCTCGTGTGTGTACTCTTTTTGTGAATGAATAAAGATCATTTTCACTATTCTATTATATAAAACTAGCATTCCGCCCCCGGCTTCGCCCGTGGATATTTACGAACAAAATACCCCTACCCCTATAAGGATTAATAGCAAGGTACAAATAAAGAGCGTTTTCTATCGGCGGCTTTTTAATTAAATTTTTAAAATAAAAGAACACTTATAGTGACTTAACTATAATAGTTAGACATATGCTATCGCGACACTTTTTGTAGATAATGATGTGTTCTGCAAAGTCGTAGTACATTATTTTGTTCTATCATTAATAGTTTTCGATGTAAGGAATTTCTTAGATCATTTTTTTACACTTTGGGTTACATTATTGGAGTTTTAGTAAGGATCCCTAATTTTTTGAAAATAGAATATAGCTTATGTCACTCAGGGTGAATGTAGCTTTCCAATGGTGAAAGAATTTTTGAAATCGGCTCAGTAGTTTTTGAGTTTATTCATTACAAACATACACACATACATACATACAAAAATACAAATCTTTCCTCTTTATAATATTAGTATAGAAGTATAGATGAATGAATGATTATTAAAGCAATAGTTAAATACAATATATATTATTTTAAATAAATTGTACAACTAAATGAAATTCAACAGCACATATACAATACGGAAGACTGGCTCACATGAACAAAGAGAACGACCCTACGAGGTTAAAATATGCATCGCTAGGGTATTTGTACTGCTTAAATAACTATTCAATGTGAAGTTTTCTTTTAAATATATTAAAAACAGCCAAGAGTGAGTTGAACTATGCGCCAAGGATTCCGTAGGTACTAAGAATGAACAATTTCAAATTTCAACTAAGTAAGCCGGCTGCTGCTGAATATTTAATGATTTATTTATTATAAATAGCCCAACAACACCTACGTCCACACATATGCATTGTACATTTTTATAACTTAGTAGACGCAGTGTCAATTATAGGGCTATTAACATTTTTATAACAACAACACAACATTGATAAGAAAAAAAAAGTAATTGAATAATAATAATAACACAAAAAATACAATAATAATAATTTACACAAAAACAATTTCTAAACTAATAACTAGGTATTTACCACTAAGAACACTCAAAAAAATCGATTTTACCAATCGTAGATTGGAAAGTGGCCCGAGAACCAAACACATCTAAGTCATGTCGCTTATGCATCTTGTTATACTGTCCGACCATACGGTTAAGAGGAGAGACCAGACCGAGGACCGTTTTCGATCTAGCTAGCAGGAAGGGATCAAATGCGCTAGCTCTGGGATTTCGTATAGGAGCACATAGATTCAACTGTCCCAACAAGTTTGGACAGTCGACCTTGGAGTTGACCAGCTTGTAGAAGAATTCGGCATCCAGTCTGCATCTACGATTCCGCAGAGAACTCATGCCGAAGTACCGCAGACGATCCTTGTATCCGGGAAGACTCTTCGCAAGATTGCATTATTCGCACGATCGCATATTGAGTCACGACCGAGACGCCGCGGCAGACCCCGACTCTCATGGCTTTCAGCATTAGATAATGACCTCAAAGCCCTAGAACTGGACCCACTGACGACCCAGAATAGATCGAGCTGGCGAAAAGCGATTAGGAGAGCCGACCCCAATTAAACATAGGATAAGGCAGGAGAAAGAAGAAGAAAAACTAAGTAAGCCGGCGGGGGTTAGCTTTAGGATCTTTTGTTCGACAAGGTACTGTCATTGCCCGACCTAGCAATTAGCTTGAACATTCTAGATTCCTTAGCTAGCCAATAGCGGACCCGTCGTTTTTGCTAAATGCATTACGTTGGCTATATAAATACCGGTTATAATTTAGCTGTATTTCGCTTTGCACGGTTACTATATTGAATACCTAGATACTATCTTATCTATTAGATATAAATATATGCTACCGCGGACTTTTTTGTAGATAATTTTATTCTACACAATTCTTTCCTACATCATTTTGTTATATCTCTGACGGATTAGACAGCAAACGCCATGAAAACTGGCTGGGGCTAACTTTTTCGACTTCATTCACTTATACTGTTAATGCTCAGCTCCTAAACATGGCACGTCCATTTTTAATACTTGTAAACCTTCCCGGTGAATCAACCTATATAATAGTGGAAACCGCAACAAAATCAGTTCAGTAATTTATGCGTGAAGGTCACAGACAGACAGACATGAAGTGATGAAATACAAAGAAATTGATATTTATATTGTTATAATTGATATATAATTCAATATTATTTCACAGACAAAGGGGTAACAGATGAATACAAGCAAGCTCATAAACAATCTTTAAATGATCCTGAAGCATTTTGGTCCGAGGTGGGGAATGAGCTGGAGTGGACTAAACCATGGGAAAGAGTTTTGGATAATAGCAACCCACCATTCACTCAATGGTAAGTTTGAAATTGATTTACAAACTAAAAAAAGAAAATGATTCCTAAAGGTGGCCACACATTCGTCCAATTCTCGGCGCGTCGCCGCACGGTCCACCGAAACCTAAGATCTTAGACCGAAACCGACCACAGACAGACAAACGGTCCGCCTAGATCATCCGGATGCCGGACTAATGTGTAGCCTACTTAACTACCTTTCCGTCCCGGCTTGGCCCGTGGAGCTCATGTTAATTTTCATCCCCTTTTTTTTTTTTTTTTTTTTAATGTTATTTATACAAAAAACCACTTTCCGTTTCCCGAATTTTCAAATTTCCGAGCTCCAATTTTATTTCCAATATTTGTTTGTTCGTATTTTTATAGATTCAAAAACTACTGGACCGATTTGAGAAATTCTTTTTGCATTTAGTTATAGGTTATTTATCATCACGCTACCTAAGGGGGTGAATTGTATTCCTATAATACAACGCGTACGAAGTAGCGGTCAATCAGCTATACCTAGTATAAAAAATAGTCCGAAATGACGAATTTTCAGTGGAACCTAAAACAAATAGAAATAATTTGAATTATTATGGATGCGTAACATCTTAACTCTCTGTAGTAACATTTTCTCTCAAACTACTGAACCGATTCTAAAAATTCTTTCACGTATTGAGCAATATCCCATTAATATTAGAAACGAGAAAGTTTGTATGGATGTTTGTTACTCTTTCACGCAAAAACGGCTTAACGGATCTGGATGAAATTTGGCACAGCGATAGATTATAGTCTGGAATAGCATATAGGCTACTTTTTATCCCGAAAAAATGTATGGTTCCCGTGGGATAGATTTGTTTTTGTTTTTCACGGGATCGACATGATTTTTTGCATAGTGGTAGTTTAGGGGTCAGAGAATGACATATACTACTTTTTATACCGCGAAAATGGGCGGGGGAGTGGGAAATTACAGCCACGGGAATATTTATTTTTGGATCTATTTCCACACGGGTGAAACCACGGACAGAAACTATAGGGTATATTGTATTTTGTTCGAAAATAACCACGGACGAAGCCGAGGTCGGAAAGGTCGTATTATATAATATGAAACACTTCTATTACCAGGTTCGTTGGTGGAGAATTATCTGTTTGCTACAACGCGATTGACAGACACGTGGAGGCTGGTAATGGTGACACAGTAGCATTGGTACATGACTCCCCACTAACAGACACTGTGCGGAAAATTACATACTCTGAAATGCTTGACCAGGTAATTTATAGATTTTGAACCGTAAGGAAATTGAAAAGAGAGTGAAAGCGGGAAGCAAGGTATTTGGTGGACTAAACAATGTATGCAGAAATACACAACTTACAACTAAAAGTAAAATTAATGTACATAATGCTGTTTTAATTCCATCATTTACTTATGGAAGCGAGAATGCGGTCTTTACGTAGAAAGCGTATTGACCGCATCCGGAACGATGTCATTAGAGAAGAATGCAGAGTGAAAGATGATATTGTGACTAAAATTAAGAAAAGTAGTTTACGCTAGTTTGAACACATTGAAAGATTGAAGGATGAAAGATTGACTAAAAAGGTTTATATAGCTGAAGTGAAAGGAAATGCTGGCAGAGGACGACTTAGGTGTACCTACTTTTATTGAACATATAAAAAATGTATTGATCGAAAGCATGTACACAATCGCCGAGTATATATTAAAGGTATGATGAATATAAAAGAAGCGAAAGAGGTATGTCAGGATCGTAACAAATAGCATTCGATTGTTTCTGCCTACCCATCTTGGCGTGATGATAGATAGATAGATGCTAATGGATTTCTTTTTTAACACATTAATCATGGAGATTTGGGAGGTTACTATGCTGGATTCCTATCGAGTGTATTCACAAAGCAATTACCAATTCCTTGTATACACCGGGGAACGGCATATTGTTCTTGGTACAAGTTCAATTCAGGCATAACCGAGCTATTGTGACAATTTACAGGTGTCAAGAATTGCTGGCAAATTAGAGTCTCTTGGTGTGACCAGAGGTTCTCGAGTGTTGATCTATATGCCTTTGATACCTGAAGCTGTGATGGCAATGCTGGCTACCAATCGTACAGGAGCCATACATTCAGTTGTGTTTGGAGGTTAGTCCAATACATATACCTACCTAGATTTCTGTTTAAGTAGGCCACACATTAGTCATAATTAATGTGTGGCCACCTTAAGAAATAAATGATTGCGTAGAATGTAGATCATAAAGAAAATAAAAAAGAAAACTATGCCTTTGACCAAAACATGATTTGTGAACATACCTCTGAAGGAAACGATCCCAGGCTCGAAGCCCATAAATATATTTTAAGCCTTGTGATGATACGACCTTATTTTCCTGGCCGCTTACAAGCTGGCCATCATAAATAGCATTTATTTTGATTTTAGAACACGATATTGTTCATTTTAATTCAATAGAACATTGTATGGAACCTAAATTAAAATTTTACTCATTCCTTCACAAACTGTTGACTTAGGCAGTACTCTGCCAATTGTAAAATTTATTATATTTCTATTTTATCAACTAAGTAAATAACTATATAAAATGTATTGAATCAATATTCAAGAACTAATATCTATGTTAATATAAAAGGAGCGCAAATAAGTATTTGCGCTCCTTGCTCCTTCTCCTTTGACGGCTCCTTCTCCTTGGCTCCTTACGGATGCTTTTACTGGTTGTTCTTTTGCTGTTCCTGTTTGTTCCTTCCTTGTTAATTCGACCAATAAACGAATGGTGAAAAGTTTACTACGAGTTTTCCTGCAATACCTACCCATCGACCCATCCTGGCTACCCCTCAATCCGACAATGGCGCCCAAACGTGATTAAAATGCTGCAGGAAGAAGGAATAAAGAAGAAAGAATAACGAAGTAAGAGAACATAATATTTATCTTAATACAAACTTTTATTTCAGGATTTGTAATGTCTATATAATCTCAATATATAACGTAATTCTATTTAAATTCAGTAGAATATTTCTTGGAGATGATGGTTCTGAATCAAGGTTATGTCGGCAAACCTTCGAGGTTGACAAGTCTGATGATCTTGGTCAGATTCCATTATTGAAGAGGATATTTTTAATTTCTATACAAAGGCAGTATTCTTGAATCATTTTACATTAAATTCACTTATTAATTTCGTAAATTCAGATTATATAGTCACATTGAATCTATTGTTGTATGTGAGATTTTCATTATATATATATCTGAAATCTATAGATTACTTCCCATAACTTAAATTTATTAATAATTAATTTAATTTCCGTTATATTATCCCGTCAATTCAATATCTCTTAATAGAAAAAGGTTCTTTTTGTAGTCGTAACTTTTTCAAGAAAAATAATATATATTAATTTTTCTTATAATTGCTATAATATCTATTTTTATCCTAAAAGTCTATCGTGATTACATAAAATAATACATAAATAAATATTATTTAATTCCAAAATCTCATTAATTGCGATTTTTTAATACATTTTTAAAATATCCAAAACAATTTGTCCATTCTTATTTTAATGATTTCTAATATCACACTACAGTTTACATAAGTAAGGCAATTAAAATATTAAAATATTTCTGAGAATAAATTTAATATATAATAATAAATTTCAAATAAATTATGATACATATAAAAGCACCTCGATATCAGAATTTGAACTCACTTGATTTTTCTTTGTTTTACACAATTTGTTTTGCTCGGCAATATAGCATTGGAATATTCGATTTTCAAATGTATCCTATATAATTTCTTTGTCATTGACAAATTTTTAAATTTTGAATCGACGACGTTCGATTTTCTTTCAATTTTCAATTGTTATTTACTATGAAGTCTATTTCATAGACATATGATTACGCTCTTATTACAACTAGGGGTAGTCATGTTGATTTAAATTCAAATATTATTTTATTTCATATACTTATATTATTAGCTTTTCACTGGCTTTGCTCGTGGATAGTTTGAGTTAGCGCATACCTTAACGCATGCGTTGATTCTATTTCATATTTTTTTTCTCTTTCAATATGGATGAGTTACACTTACTTAAACCAAGGAATTTTTTATATCTATATTATTTTACATTTTACTTTATTTTATTTACAATTTATTAAATTGTATTTATAACCTTATGGTTACAAGGGAGGTTAAATTTATTTCAATTTCACAATTTGGTTGTAAACATCTAAGTAACTAAAACTTTTACATATTTACAAATTACAGGTTGGATATATAACCATGATTAATAATTACTATTTTCCTTATTTCATTCTCATCATTTCATTTATTGTAAATACTTGTAATTATTTAGAGCGGATTGCGACTCTTTAAAAAAGCCTTCGTCTATTATAAATATTATACCTAATATCTGTGGATATATTTCCATTGGTGTTTATTAGAGCAAATTACGGCGCTTTAAATAAACATGTGTTTATTATTATTATATCTATGAATATCAGGGTATTCATGGGTGTCTTTTAGAGCGGATTGCGACTCGTTAAAAAAGCCTTCGTCTATTATTACTACTTATTATATCTGTGGATGTATTTCCCATGGGTGTTCGTATGAGCGGATTGCGACTCTTTAAACAAGCCTTCGTCTATTGTATTATATATAAATAAACTTAAAACAGCGGATGGTAACTGTATAACTAAGCCCTTACTAAATTTGAGAACGTTTTTGAGTCATTCCTTATTAAATGGGAATTACTCTATATTATAAATGAGTTTACTGTACTTACTAATAACAGATTAAACAGATTAAATGAAGATGAATGTTTGTGATTTGTGTGATTGTGGAAATCGTTTCTCTTGTAAAATAATTAGTTTTATTTATAATAAAACTTGTAAATGTATCTTTTCATTTCATTCATTAGTATTTTTATATAAGTCTCATCATCAAACTTTATTTTATTAATTCTCTGAATAAAATCCTTCATTAAGGTCAGGATTTTTTCGGGGGAACCCCGGTATTGTGATGATACGACCTTATTTTCCTGGCCGCTTACAAGCTGGCCATCATAAATAGCATTTATTTTGATTTTAGAACACGATATTGTTCATTTTAATTCAATAGAACATTGTATGGAACCTAAATTAAAATTTTACTCATTCCTTCACAAACTGTTGACTTAGGCAGTACTCTGCCAATTGTAAAATTTATTATATTTCTATTTTATCAACTAAGTAAATAACTATATAAAATGTATTGAATCAATATTCAAGAACTAATATCTATGTTAATATAAAAGGAGCGCAAATAAGTATTGTAAGTATTTTTATCATACTTTGTATTGTGTTACTTCAATAGCTTAACGCCCTGTAGTAATGTGTAGTTCATTTTTATTACAGTGCGCTCCTTGCTCCTTCTTCTTTGACGGCTCCTTCTCCTTGGCTCCTAACGGATGCTTTTACTGGTTGTTCTTTTGCTGCTTGTTCTTCCTTGTTAATTCGACCAATAAACGAATGGTGAAAGTTTACTACGAGTTTTCCTGCTATACCTACCCGGCCTGGCTACCCCACACCCGACAGCCTGAGGTCTGGAGACTGGTCGACCCTCAATTTTGAAAATATGTATAAATAAAAATCTCTAACAGTCTAACAGATATTCTTATAAATTGGCACACACGCGATTAAAGTTTTAATTTTATATTTTTCAACAACAGGATTTGCCGCGCGCGAGTTGCGCACACGCATCGAGCATGCTGAGCCAACAGTCATTATAGCAGCTAGTTGTGGTGTCGAACCTAATAAGATCGTCAGGTAAGTTCATATTATACAAGATACACAAAGACACTACCAACAATGTTCACATCTTGACAGTAATACAGAACAGGTGACAAGCCTGATACAAGCAGTTTGATGACTTTACTTTCCATCCAAACACACTGCAATATGTGGGAATAATTTCGTGAAAAGGGACGGAAGTATGTAACAGGAAGACGGGGAAGCGCGCGCTATTTGATTTAACCAATGAGCGCGCGCGGTGGTAGAGTTAGCCGTCAGATGGTACCAACCCATTTTCCGAAAGGTTGGTACTGTCAGCCAACAGTGTGTGCGTGTACCAAGGTGAGATGACAGATGTTACACATCATATGCAACTACTCGTTTTTTTCTTAACATTTTTGATTTGAGTGGTTGGTTTCGGGACATCTCATTATTGGTCCTAATCTTATACTAACATTTCAGATACAAAGAAATTCTGGATGAAGCGCTCAGTCAAAGTTCTCATCAGCCGCGTTGTTGTATCATCTACCAAAGAAGTAGAGTTCTAGAATGTTCTTTGGAGAAGGGTAGAGATGTATGTTGGATGGAAGCACTGCAATCTCCACCTGCCAGCTGTGTGCCAGTGGAAGCTAATGAGCCTTTGTACATATTGTACACTTCAGGTAATTTTTTGTCCGTCGCATCACAGCGCAACGAACTCAGTTTTACGCGCGACTTATTTTGTCCATATCTCTTAAGAAATATGTGAGCAAGATGGACTACCATTAAAATAAGTTAGACCAAGTACGATCTTAACAAAACTGTCTTGCGGTAATACACGAAACGTAGGACTTATGAGTTAATACTCATACATCAATCTATATATATAAAAATGAAACCCGTTTTCCGTTGTCACGACATAACATGAAAACGGCTGAACCGATTTAGCTGAAAATTGGCAGGGAGGTAGTTTAGAGCCAGGAGAAGGACATAGGATAGTGGTAGGGGTTGGAGTAGGGGTAGTTAAAATTATAAATTTTAATTGTGAATATATGGCGTCATCTTGAGTTTTATATGTGTACTAAAATGTATTTGCAAACGTCAATAGATGGCGCTGTATTTTACTTTCTACCACGGAAATGTGTCGGTAGGCCAGGTAGGTTAGTTAGGTTATTTATAACTCAAAAACGGCTGTACCGATTTGGCTGAAAATTGGTGGAAGGTAGCTTAGAGCCAGGAGACGGACATATGATAGTAGTGGTTGGAGTAGGGGTAGGGGTAGGGGTAGGGGTAGGGGTAGGGGTAGGGGTAGGGGTAGTGGTAGGGGTAATGGTAGGGGTAGTGGTAGGGATAGGGGTAGGGGTAGGGGTAGGGGTAGGGGTAGGGTTAGTGGTAGGGGTAGGGGTAGGGGTAGGGGTAGGGGTAGGGGTAGGGGTAGGGGTAGGGTAGGGTAGGGGTAGGGGTAGGGTAGGGTAGGGGTAGGGGTAGGGTAGGGGTAGGGTAGTGCAGGCAAGCCAACGTTTGGGCAGGACAACGTCTGCCGAGTCCGCTAGTAATTTATACAAGAACTATTATAGTTAGAGAGATGGAGACAGAAAGTGGTTGTAAGCACTTGCCGGCAGAAAACCTCTTTTTCGTGTAGTCTGAGCCCCCCTCTACAAATTCTTGTAGACGAGTATATTTTTCTTACAACCTGTTCACTCATTTTCTGCCAGCTGGTAGCAGAGGTTTTTTTTTTCTTCTAAATCGGCTCAGCGGCGTACCGACAAGCGCTGGACCCCTACTTGTCTACAAGAATTTGTAGAGGGAGGCTCAGACTACACGAAAAAGAGGTTTTCTGCCGGCAAGTGCTTACAACCACTTTTCTGTCTCCATCTCTCTACCTATTAGAAAGAGAATGGTTTCTTAAAAAATATGAAATTATCTATGAAATAAATGACAAAAATTGTACATTAATAAATATATTAAAAGAATGAGTCGCAAAGTCGGTTAAATATACGCGGAAAATTGACGGCCTTCATAAAACTTATGTGTACGTGAATTTGAAAATTTTATGTCCTTGATTATCTTTAGAAAGCAATTTTAATTTCGACAGTTATCGCGTAATTTACATAAGCCAGTAAACGTTATGAGGCCCAGGGAAGACGTATCTTCTCCATTGAGTCTATGGTAGTTCTAGTTGTCACAAAAAGGCTGGATCTTTCTTAGCACAGACAATTAGTATGGCAATCTAGCGAGGAAACGTTGACTTCTTGGCAGCTTGACACAATGCCAGCAGGGCAAGACCTCATCAGCATTTACGTTCAATAGTTATTTTAGTAAGTAGGTACTTAATTTTTATTGCCTATTTACAATAACATGATTGAATTGTTTACGAGAAGTCGAATTACTTTATGACACCGATTTTCCTAATTAAGTATGCCCTCAAATTGGATTCCGCGTAGCGTTGTGGTGCAGTCTGCAGATTTGAGTTGTGTTTCACTGGACATGAAGACTTTTATTTTTAACACCCGGTAGATGTGAAACATCAACATTAGTATATATTTTGTTAGACGAAGAAATACACGACCAGACGCACGCAGCGTAGGCCAAAACCAAGGGTCTCCGAAGTGTGAGACGCTTGGTCTTGCCTCATGCCAACGCGTTGTCCCCTCTACCTGCGCACAGCCGTAGGCGCAGACGGCGTAGGCCAAAACCAAGCGTCTCCGAAGTGTGAGACGCCTGGTATTGCCTCATGACAACTCATTATCCCCTCAAAACCAAGCGTCTCCTGAATTTTGAGACATCTTGGTTTTACCCTAGTCTACGCGCGTATTGATGTTTCACATCAAAAAGTAACGATTCTTGCAAACTACTATCCTAAAGTAATATTATGCTTTATTCTTCTATTATTAAATCATTACAATAAAATATATCTACAATGCTAAACATTATATATACAAATAAACCTATATAAGAGCGAAGAAATTATATAAGGAACTATCATCTCGTCTAATCGACATTTCAGGTGACAAGAGGGCTGGAGCATACCTTGGACAACGTATTAGCATAGCTATACAGCGAGGAAACGCTGCTAGCCTTCTTGGCACTTTACCGCAGGACAGTGATTTCGAGAAAGTTTTCTACTTATGAGTATGTATCATTACATATTCATGATTAGAGAGCCACTCATGGGGTTCCCTGTGTTTAATTTTTATTATATTTAAACTTTGTATGTAGATATATATTATTTAATATTGTTGTAATAAATGTATTTAATTTGTCAAAAAAATAAACCTATAAATAAAAAAAATCATCAAGATCGCTGCCTTCTGGGAGAGTGCCCATAAGGCTGGCTGCATTGCCACGTTGAATGGCGATGCTGATCCTTTGTGCCAAATATGAGCCAGCTCTTTGGTCGTGGGACACCTCTACGAATCTTTTGGCGATTTCTTTATAGAGGTGTCGTGCGCTAGGTCCCCACGGGCCCAGTGTTTCCACCCCAAACGCCCCAAATATGTATTCTTCAGGAAGAGATGCGTATTTGCGACGTTTGGCAGCTTCGGCTTTGCAAGCGGCAGCCCCAGCCTCAATTGATGTGCATGGAAGGTGAGACGGAGCGAGGGTGTCCACACATGTTGCGTCCCATACCAATGGTCGCCCCCTCTTCCAAGGTGCAAGAGTCATTCCATCGGGCCTTTTGCCATCATCTCGTGCCAGCCCTTTAGGTTCCAAAATGGCTGGCGCATTAATGCTGACGAAGGCCCGACGAATGATGTCATTAAGGCTGGCGTGTCTTGCAATGCGTCCTGAACTACGGATACACGAAAGACCGTGGTGGCCCAGCTCATCCACCTCCTCTCCACAATGGCAGCGATGTGACACAATTAATTTTGCTCCTAGGCGTAGTCCCAAAGCGATTCTAATTGTATTCCGCTGTAGCAGAGTATCAACGTTCGGTGATGGTATGGCTTGTAGCCATAGTCCCGACTCCCACTCAGCAACAGCTAAGAGACGCGCCCGCTCTGCATCATTAGTTGACGTTTCTAGTAAATTGTTCCGTACTAATGTGCAAAGTGGCTCGTCCCACTGTTTTTGTAATGACGGGACTATGGGTACATCTGAATTTGGGCAGGCTATGAGCCATGCATTTTTAGCTTCAGCGTAACCGTGTATTTCATAAATGTTTCCTAAAGACGATATTAGAATTTTTTTACATAGGGGTTCCACGCTGTTAACTGAAGATAAAAATGCAGGCAAAGAAACACTGGCAATTTTGCGCACCCCTAAACCACCAAATCGTATCGGTAACGACGCCTGAGTCCAGGTTCGTTCCGAAAATTCTATATTAAATATCGAAATAAGTGTTTGTTTGATTATGTTGTCTGAACTATTGATACAATTTTTGTGTTTCCAAAACTGGGATGATCTTAGTGAATATGTGAGCTTAAGTACAAATAAACAATATTTTAGTATGATATATGCCATATGGGTGTTAATTTTGAGTAATCTCTCTGACATGCACATGCACCTCTCTCCAAGATGCACCCATAAGAGACGAAGGGATTTCTTAGTAATAATTTTGATGCCCGGAGCCAAACAATTAAATTTATTTATAATACCTATTTATACTATTTGGATTTTCGTTATATATAAATAATTCACATTTTGAAAAAAAAAATATTTAACCCAATAGACCGAAACTCTTTAATTATGAATTCTAAATCTTGTATAACAGATTCTACTTCGCCTCCTAAGGTCCCATCGTCAAGGTACCAAATATTGAATTTTGACCTAAGTTGCTGAATGATTGGATGAATGGATAAACTAAATATAGCCGGCCCAAGGGGATCGCCTTGCTGACATCCAACAGCAATATTATAAATGTGAAGTGTTTTTGTTATTGTTTGTTTGTTTGTTCTTTGACGGCAAAACAGAGTAAATTTTTTTTTCACTGCTAAAGTTGGAGGGCCGGAGTGACATAGGCTACTTTTTATACTGGAAATCCCTCGGGATAAATTCTCATGTCACATTTCAATAATTTAGACGGTGAAGCGGAAAGATAGTTAAGATTATAAAAAATCCTAAAAATTATAGGGACCACGGACGCTCCAAAAGGTGTTCAAAGACCATGCTCGCACGCAGCTACGCTATGCTGGTCCATGCATGCTGTCTACGGCTTGAGACGTGGAGTTTGGTGGGCTGCTTCTGACTTGGGCTGGGTAGTTGGACATTCCTATATCTGTTATGGACCATTACTAGCTGGTCTGACGTCGGTGCTTTATGAAGGAAAACCTGATCGTACTCCAGACCCTGGACAATATTTTAGGTAAGTGCTTACTTGGTACTATATTTCTGGCCCCTTCTTTGATTACTATACCCAGTGGAAGACAGAGTCCTCCTTCTTTGTATCCAATGGGTTTTTGTGATCCTATACCTAATGATTGGCCAGCTCTGACATACGTTTTTGCTGCACTACCTGCCACACATAGGTACAGTTGTCCATATAACTATCTGTCGAGTCCAGAAATTAGACAACTTCGTATTCAAAATCCCTTCGCGTAGTACATTAAAGGGCTACGGCGTAGAACTGTCGTTTCAGATGTAGACGCCATGACGTCAATGCATAGTAATTTAAGACCTAAAAATATAAGCTATAATTGTGATTTATTCGATTTTTTTTCAGGATTATAGAGCAACACCGAGTGAACGCGTTATTCACAATCCCGACGGCCTTCAGGGTCTTAAAGAGAAGTGATCCCAATGCAAAGTATGCGAGACGATATTGTCAGACCTCACTGAAAACTATCTTCATAGCTGGAGAGCATTGTGACCAGGATACTAGGGTACCTATCATATCCTCCAGATAGCCCAGTGGTCAGAGCTTTTTAATCAAAACTTTCTGATCCATTCCCGTGCTTTGGAGAGCACTATAGTCCCACTGTTTAATATGGGCATCTCGACAAATGTGGACGATCTTTTGTATTATATCTTACCTTTATTCTGACAGGGCTCATTTTACATGATTAGATAGTAGATGAAGGTGCCTTTAGGTCGTAGTGTGATGTTATATATCCTATAACCTCAAGAATTGGGCTATCAAATGCATAAAGAATCCGACTGGTAGTTCCAGAGATTAGCGCGTTCAACAATCATACTCTTTAGCTTTATTATGATAGATTATTTCCTTTAGTCGATGATATTTTGTGAAGCTATCCGCCATACATGACGACGGGTCAGCTCTGTTGCGATAGAATATCTCTTACAATAATGTGGTTTGACGGATTTTGTATATTAGCTATCTATTTTTAAATTTAAGTATTTTCTATTCATGAAGCAAGAGACGTGGCGCTCCAATCCACTCCATACTCACTGCCTACCCCTATGGGAAACAGGCAAGAAGGTATGTATATAAGTATCTATTTTATTTTCTAGATGTGGGCTGAACGTATATTCGGAGTGCCTGTATTAAACCATTGGTGGCAAACTGAAAGTGGTTCTGCCATTACTGCTGCTTGTTTGGGCTATGGAGTCAACTCTGTGCCCCCGCATTCTGCTGGATACCCTTTGCCTGGATATGACTGTAAGTCCCTTTAGCTTAGTGAATAATTATGAAGCAGACTGGGCTGGGTTTGAACTTTTGGCTAGGGATTCTACGTCATGTCATGGCGCCCAACGAACGCGTCCCGCCGTGACATGATGAGGAATCCGTGTAATCCTGTCCGGGCTGTGATAGTTGTGATTAAGTAGTCAGTGATTAATAGGGCATATCACGATCGGCGGGATCATTTTAAATACCGATTAATCTGCTTTATATACCTACTATAAGGCTATTGGCAAATCACCGATTAACATTGGTGTAGCCCACAGATCTTTTGTGAAGCCATAATATAAGAAGAAGAATTTTAGGCAAAAAAAATGCTAAGTGTGTTTTCTGCCCTTGCAAAGCCGGTATAGTGTAAATAAAAAAGTCCGACTTACACTTTTATTTAATTTTTTTTTATTTCAAGTACGTGCGTTGAGAGAAAACGGCACGGAATGTGAACTCGGTGAAGTGGGAAGACTGGTTGCTAAGCTGCCTCTGCCGCCTGGTTTCGCTTCAACTTTGTGGCAGTCTGATGAACGATTCAAGAGCACTTATTTCGAATCATACGAGG
This sequence comes from Nemapogon koenigi, assembly GCA_963924495.1. NCBI lineage: Eukaryota > Metazoa > Arthropoda > Insecta > Lepidoptera > Tineidae > Nemapogon > Nemapogon koenigi. Next base: position 963,327 of record OZ004649.1, read on the forward strand.
TAATAATAAAAATTTATTTTAAAGTAGGTGCTAATGGTAGGGGAATGGTTTAAACGGATTTTGATGTCGATGTACAGATAAAAACCAAACTAATTATTGCAGGGTTACTATGACACCCAAGACGCCGGCTGGATCGGTCACGACGGAGCAGTTTGGGTAGTAGCACGAGCTGATGACGTCATCAATGTAGCTGGTCACCGTCTGTCTACTGCAGCTTTGGAAGACGTGGTGCTGCGTCATGCGAGGGTGGCAGACGCGGTGGTTGTTGGGGCTCCAGATATGACTAAGGGGGATGTGCCTTTGTGTCTCTATGTGATGAGACCGCCGCAAGATGGTGGGTAATCCTAAAAACGTAAAACGTAAAATCCGTTGCGACAATAAAACGACATAAAAATACAGTGGTACAGGGGCTAGTACTGGACGTTTACCCCCCCCCCCCCCCTCAAAAGTGGCAGAAAAAATTGTTCGGTGATTTACACGCTACACGTCTCCTTTGGTATATACTCAAAGTGCATGTATGAAACGATGTATGGATGTGGATGAAGCAAGAGAAGTACTCAAAGATCGAGAGAAGTGGCGCTCCATACTCTCTGCCTACCCCTTTGGGAAACAGGCGTGGACGTATATTTGTTTGTCTGAAGTAAAATATATCGTTCTGAATAACTAGTAACTCAAATTTGTATTTTCAAGTTTACGTTTTCAATATTTGTATTGGCCCATTTAGCTATTTCAGTAAGTCAAGTATTTTTGACACCTTTAATTTGAATTTCTAACTGCTCGTTTAAATACTACCCAAATGTATTGAAGCTCATTGTTATTTTTTTCAGATGAGGAGATAGTAGCTGAAAGTTCAGTAACTCAGGAGTTAATAGCACTTGTCCGTCACCTGATTGGTCCTATAGCGTCCTTCAGAAAAGCTGTTGCGGTGCCTGCATTACCCCGCACAAGATCTGGAAAAGCTTTAAGGGGGGCAATAGCAAAACTGGCAAGGTCTCAACTTGTAAAACTACCCGCAACTATAGAAGATGCTACTGTGTTTGGGGAAATAAAAATTGCTTTACAGAAATTAGGATATGCCATAGATGCTCCTGACCCTGAACTATAAAATTGCAATAACATAAAAACTGTTATTGCAATTTATTTTATATTTATGTCTGTTATTTTTTTTAATTACTAGTTGAACAAATATAGGTATTTGAGAATTAGTAATATGTTAGTCCTCGCTTAGATATCAAAAAACATATATTATCTTATGGGTCCTATCCCCATAATTTGTATGGGGATATTACTATTCCCATATTCTCTGTAAATAATCTACCTGTGTCACTGTAATTTAGCATATAGTTACTTATTCAATATAATTATCTAAGTGAAATAGTCGTTATTTTTTCAATTGGTTTCATTGAATAGGAAATATGAGTAGTAAAATAATAGAATATTTTGCCCCTGTTATCTCTTTCATTCTCTCGTTTTTCGGTAGCTTATTGAAAATTCAAAATAAAAAATATATAATAAATTTTTAATTGGTCAAAAATAATAAAATTATTATTATTTTCAATTTTCAATAAGCTTCAAAAAAACCCAAGACGTTTAATTGAAGGGTAATGGTAAAACAGTGTTTTAAAAAAAAATAAGAGCTTTGTGATATATTATGAAAGAGGAAACGGGGCAAAGTTTAACCACTCATATTTCCTATTCAAAGAAATCCATTAAGAAAATAACAGCTATTTCACTTAGATATATTCAATAAGTGCTATGCTAAATTACAGTGACACACACATTACACGAACCATTTCGCGATTTATTTAAAATATATCTACTTATTATTTGTTTTCGCTTTATCTGTATTCTGTACATATGAGCTTTTGTGTCTTACAACTTTTGTGAGGAATGTGATTTATTTTATGTATTGTCGTTGTTTATTTTATACATATTTAATAATTTTCTCATAGATAAGTAGGTACCTATAATGTAAGTATGATAATGGAATTTGGAATTATTTATCGAGATATTTTTGTAAGTAGGTGGTACCTACTATTTTATTTTTTAATAAATTTGGAAAGAATAGAAAGTGGCTAATGCCTAACAAATTGGGTACCTACCTACCTACCTAGGTATTAAAACTAATAATAATACAGGTAGATATATCATTACTGAGCTAATTCTTTTATTTTTTATTATGACATGTGTGTTTTTACGCTACCTACCGTACCTAATAATCTCAGATACAGAACAAACCAGAATACACACGCGCAAAAAGCGTCATGTGGCCGAAATAATGTACGATTTCCGCACGTTACCTGTCATACTTCTCGCCACGATTTACACATTTCCCAAAAAATAAGAGAATATTAATAAAAAATAACACCTATTCTATTGTTCTTATTCATTTTTCTTATAACATGAAATACAACAACCTATTTTTAATAAATACTATTTTTAGCAATGTTGCTCGTAGATTTCCACCCTCAGTTTGAAGAATTTATGCAGATTTTGTTTTATTCTGTATTCTGAGCTAATAATATAAAAAAATATATAAAAGATTAAAAAGATAAAAAAAAAATTAGTATGTAAGCAAGTAGGCACATAAGTAGTTAATAAGATGATACATTTGGCGCCCATGCCTACCAATTGGATTTTTTAAATAAATTACCTACCTATTGTTATAGCTTCAAAGTACCTACGGAAGTTAATTCAATGTAGGTAAGTAGGGTAAGTGTAATAAACGATTTTGTTAGTTTACCTACACGATTGTGTGTTTTATTTATAGTTACAAATATTAGGTACCTTTAATATTATAGGTACATATACTTATCCTACTTCTTTTCAAAATAACATTTATTTTCAGCTGGTAATATGGCTCTAATAATAATTATTACCGTTTTCTGACACACAAAGTAGCACATTACCGCCCTTGTGCTTTTTCATTACACTTTCCGCACTTGTCTTGTGCTTTTTATTTTAATAAAACAGAACATCAATTTATTTTTGTACTCACAGAATTGGAAAATGTCGCGTGACGCGTCGTATGAAACACATGAGCGATAGTAGGTAATAACAGTCTCATACGAACATGGATAGCCTACCATACCCTAACTGCTGCATGATTTCTTAAGGAGACGTCTCATAACTTTTATCCCATACAAATTACATGCTTCACGACTTTAATAATAAATTTAAATGTCATTCGAGTCAGTATGAATAAAAAAAATCAGTTACACCTAAGTTTTATGAAAGTCATCAATTTTTAGCGTATTTTCAACGGACTTTGCGTCTCGAGTTCTCTTAATATATTAACTAATGTACCATTTTCTAGTTTTAATTTCACATACTGTATAAAAACATTAATATAACTTGCTGTTTCTAATAGTGTCTATTTCTATTTCCGTTTTGTGTATTTTCGCAAGACCGAGCTTTTGTGAAATCGTTCTTACTCATGTTTCTGCTACGTGAATATTATCCTTGGTTATTTTAATCGATTCTTTTTGCAATGTATTTCTCTAACAAATTTTAAAGAGATTAATAAAGAGTTCATTGCGCTAACAAGCTTGATCTTAACAGAACATAGTCTCTTCGTAAGAAATCGGTTTAGTTCGTTTAGTAATATTTTGGTACTTTGATATAAATGCTACTATGGTCTAAAGTTTTAATATAACCATAATTATTCAATGGGACAACCATTAGGGGAAAAGGGCCAAGGGGACAAAAAATAAGAGAAATAAAACTTTATTGATTTTTTAAGATATTTTATGTACTTTAGTGCTTTTTGAGTTTTTGAGCAGTAACGAAACGTAGCTGTCAAACTTTGAGTATCAAAGCTGTCAAAGCAAATGAAAAGCAATACAAAGCAAAAAGGTAATAAGTGTGACAAACTTGTATTCAAATATAAACTTTAATACATGCACAAAAGACTTTATTTAGGTAAACAAAGTTTATCTGAATTTCATTTTTGACACACCGTGACAGAGTGACGCACACGGCACACAAAAATAAGAAAGAAATTATAGAAAATTTAACTTTGTTCTGTTTAATTTTGATATTCACTAATAAATAAATAAAAACAGTTACATACTATAGGGGAGAATATTGTATTCTAAACTCCTAAGTGTATTTTGTTATGTTTGGAATATAGAAAACTTTATTTTTGTGACTGCAGTAGCCGGTTTCAAATAAGGTTTGTACTGAAATCCTTAACAAATATCGTCATTTATTATTCATACTGAATTAGGAAATAATTAACGTGTTTAAAGGTACAGTAATTGTTCATATTCGTACTCAATTCATATATTTTATTTCAGTGTTTATTATCTTTGTGGGAGACATATTTTATTGTTTTCTTTTATTCTTAATCTATTTACTTATCTTTAATAAGTAGGATAGTTTTACTAAAAATTGTCTTGTGATAATTTCGAGATATATTGCAAGTGAGTACCTACCTATACTATTTAAATTTTCAACAATATGTAATAAGTATTTTAGTTAAATGTTATCTACAAGGAAACAGTGACTCATATGACCATTATTTTCTGTTTACTGCATTTACAGTGATAATATACTTACCTAAAATACACTAGGTATTGAGGTCATTATCACAACATATATATTATTATTTTTTTCACGGGTTGCCTTACAGCTCCCGAAACATTGTTATGGTTCCAGTTACTTTGATTAAGTAGGTTTACAACATATTAAACGTGGACCTATCAGTATTAATATTAGGTTTAGTGAATCAAGTTTTTTAATTATTATCAAATTTTTAATATTTCTACCATTCCAACAGTGAATGTGTAAATTGTTGGATGAAGATGATCATGTTATCACCTCTTTATGAGCTTATTTTTGATACTGATGCAAAATTTCACAAATTTCCAGATGTGGAAAGCAGCCACAGGTGTGTCGGCCCCGGAGCCTGCCGAAGCTGATGATTGGGAGACTGACCCTGACTTTGTGAATGATGTGAGCGAACAGGAGCAACGTTGGGGCCCGGGTGGCAGGAATGTGGAGGCTATTGAGTTAGTAGTACTTGTAATATTAATATGTGATAATGTATAGTAGATTCCATATCCAGATCTAAGCCCACACTCTTCAGTATTAGTTATGGTGAAGAACAATTTTTAACCATTCAGGGTAGAAAGTCACAGCCATTATACCTTGGCTTTTTGCCAATTGTCCATATTAAACAGAACAGGTGGTAAGCCTGTTGCTGCCCTTAATGCACCTAGATGTCATGTGCTACTACTTTAACAGACAAGTGCTCTCTGAAAGACAAGAAGTAGATAAATCACATATTTTTCAAGTAAAACTTAATCCAATTTGTACATGGCTCACAAAACATTATAATGAAAGTTAAAGTAGCATGTTAGCATATTTATATGAAAACCGGTGTAACCTAATTTTTGTACTGTGATTACAATATTGTGAAAAACTAGTCTAGTTTAAGGTTAAAGATTTGGGCTATATTTCAGAAGAAGTTCTGAAGATGTGTGGAAATCATATATGCTGCAGAACATTATGTGTGGTTACTGGTTACGCGAGAATGACCACTTGCTACTTCTATTGTTGTTTATAATGTTCTGTGACATGGCTAATGAGTATGAAGTTTGATATTTATTAAATATTGTTTCAGTATGCAACAGTTAAGACATGAAGTATTGGAGGCAGACACTTTGTCTAAAAAGAAACAATATGAAGATGGACCCAAGTCCTCTTATGGGTTAGTAATCTGAATTATTCTATTTTTATTTGATTAAAGTCATGAAATTCGTGTGACGTAATTTATGGATGACCCCCTACGAGTATCTACGAAGGTACTGATTTCTAAAATTTTGAAAAAGTTCTGACCGAAAAAATGGTAGGGAACTTGGCCAATTAATTTTGATCTGTCTATCTATCTATCTATAATTAAGGGGTAAGTGCTGCTGCAATCAAATGCCATTTCCTACGATCCTAACATACCTCTTCACGCCTTTCATACATACATACATGTGAAGGACATCTTGGGCGCCATATTAAACATTTTAGTCATATATTTTAATTTTAACATGCTTAGATATGGAGGCAAGTTTGGGGTTCAAGCCGACCGTATGGACAACTCGGCCATGGGCCACGACTACGTGGGTAAAGTTGACAAGCATGTGTCCCAAAAGGACTACGCGCAGGGGTTCGGGGGGAAGTTTGGGGTACAAACAGACAGGATGGACAAGAGTGCTGTGGGACACGATTATGTTGGGAAAGTTGAGAAACATGTCTCACAGAAGGACTACTCGCAGGGATTTGGGGGGAAGTTTGGTGTGCAGACTGATAGGGTTGATAAGGTGAGAAGTGCAAAATTATTATCTATACTAATAATCTAACAACCAGTCGAAATTGAAAATAGTTTTTGCATTTGATAGTCCAATTGTTGAGGAAGGTAATAGGCTATATAACATCACGCTACGACACAAAGAAGCTGAACAGTAACTATTAACGCGGGTGCAACCTAGTAATTATTATAAATGCGAAAGTTCGTGGTTTTTTGCACAGAGATAGTTGGATGATTGGAGACTGACTTTGGATACTTTTTATCTGGGAAATCTTTCAGGATAGATTTTTATGTCACATTAAAAAAATCCAGAAGTGAAAACTTCTTTAGGCGCATTGAGCGATTTTTGGTAGGGGGAAATCTTATAGATTCGCGACATGCTCTAGGCACAAATTCCGACAGTCGCATTAAATTTCTGGGCTGCGCATTTCTGGCCGGAAAATCAAAGATTTTTTTTAATTTAAAACTTCTTTACGGCGCGCTTGATTGCGTTATTATACTTCCATTATGGTTCCAGAGTGCGGCAGGCTGGGAGCACAAGGAGCAAGTTGTGAAACACTCTTCCCAGAAGGACTATGCCGTCGGGTTTGGTGGGAAGTACGGGGTGCAGAACGTGCAGGACTCGTCCGCGGTCGGGTGGGACCATCAGGAGAAACCGGTGCATCATCAGTCACAGAAAGGTCTCTCATTTTTATCTGGACAAAAAATGTTGAAGCTTGGTACATATATAGACTATAGCGTTTCATTACCCAATCACGGACGTATTGCTTATATAACCGTTTTCGATTTGGGGGTTAATTTAAAAAGTAGAGAAACACCTGGTACGCCTTTGTCTGAAAGTTTCGGAGCTTATTCTGGGAAAACATACAGACATACATGCAGATAAATTGAAGCACTTCTCGTGCTTCGGAAGTCACGTAAAGCCGTCCGCACTTTAAAATAACACAAACACTTGCGTCTGTTAAAGTGACACATCTAGGTTTGTAACGTTGTGCTCATTTAGTAAATAAATGAGACCACTTTTTCTTAAAGAGGTTTGAATAGTTGCTAACCTCCTTGCAAAAATAGTTGTTAACCTCCTTACAAAATAAGTTACTGACTACCTATAATTTAGAATTTTTTCAAAATAATCTGAATTTGGAACAGTGTCTGCTATTTGTTTATTTTCTACCATTTTTAGTCAATTCCGTTTTAGCTTTGATAAAGAGCACACCTATTTTATAAAATCAATAATGTAATACAGTGAACAAAATTCAACCAGCTGTTAAAATATATTATAAAAGAGCATGATATTTGTAAGTACCTACTATTTATGTTGTATTATGTTTAGATTCTATCATATCCTGTAAATCATTTACTTATTTATTTTATTTTTATTTTTTAGCGTGCTTCTTTTAATCCTTTGATTCCTTGTATTCTTTTTACTCCCTCTTTTTACTTCTCTGTAACCTCTTCATTAAAATTGAAAATAAAACATTATGGAGTAAAATAATTATTTATTATTGTGGCTAGTTTCCCACTAAGCGACAGGTTTATTAAGTGCAGTGACAGGCTTGCCACCTGTTCTGATTAATATGTCCATATTACAACTGGCAAAAAGTGGACATCGTCTCTGGCCACACCGGAAGCTATGAAGGCCGTGAAGATATGCGTGTTTGTTTTATAATTATGTATTTGTTTACAGATTATGCGGTCGGGTTCGGCGGTAAGTTCGGTGTGCAGTCCGACAGACAAGACGCTTCGGCCGTCGGGTGGGACCACCACGAGAAAACACCGGCGCATGCTAGTCAATTGGACCACAAAAAGGTGATATATTACTTAACACACTTTAGACAAGTGTTGATTACGACGTGAACCCCATTCCATTCAGTCGTTTCGGAGCTATACTAGAATAAACGTTGAAAGAATGAAGGATGAAAGATAGATTAAAAAGGTTTATATGGCTGAAGTGAAAGGAAATGATGTCGAAAGATGACCTAGGTGTACTTTTATTAAACATAATATATGAAATTATAAAAATGAATTGATCGAACAAAAAATCGATTAAAAGTACACACAATGGCCGAGCATGTATGAAAGGTATGATGAATATAAAAGAAGCGAAAGAGATATGTCAGGATCCTGGGATGAAGGGCGTGAAGATAGATAGATAGATAGATAGATAGAAATACTACAAAGACTAAAGCCTAAAGAAGTTTAACTTTAAAAATACATTTTGTTTTGCCAGGGTTTCGGCGGGAAATTCGGCGTCGAAGTGGACAGACAGGACAAGTCGGCGCACAAGTACGACAAGGGAGTCGACAAAGTTGGCACCAACTATACCAAACACAAGCCCGATATCGGCGGTGCTAAACCGTCGTCTCTGCGCGCCAAGTTTGAGAATATGGCGAAGGAGAAAGAGCTCGAAGCTCAGCAATCCGTGGATAGGATACGGCAGCAGCGGCAGAAGATCGATCATGATATATCCGCTAAGGTAGGTTGTTGGTTGACTTTTTGTGACAAACTTTACGGTCTTTATACCTACCCCGTGTGGCCAAAACAGTTACAGTGTCATTTTTTTGTCAAAATAGAACAAATGACAGCCTATTTCTGCACTTATGCCATGTCATGGCGACCAACGCACGCGTCCCGCCATGACATGAGGGGATAATCCAGTTTAGTCCCGTCTGCGCTGTGATAAGTCAGTGATTAATAGGGCATATCACGGTCGGCGGGATCATAATAAATACCGATTAATCGACTTTATACACTATACTTAAAGGCTATACTTGACACTAGCATTCCGCCCCCGGCTTCGCCCGTGGATATTTACGAACAAAATAAAATATACCTACCCCTACCCCTACCCTACCCCCACCCCTACCCCTACCCTACCCCCGCCCCTACCCCTACCACTACCTATATATCATCAATAGTTTTCGCAGCGCACGCGATGTAAGGGATTTCTTAGGCCATTTTTTTACGGGTTACATTATTGGAGTTTTAGTAAGGATTCCTAATTTTTTTTGAAAATAGAATATAGCCTATGTCACTCAGGGTGAATGTAGCTTTCCAATGGTGAAATAATTTTTGAAATCGGCACAGTAGTTTTTGAGTTTATTTGTAACGTAAAATCCGTTGCGACAATAAAACGACAGAAAAATACCTCCTCCCCGCCAAAAGTGGCAGAAAAAATTGTTCGGTGATTTTTCGCTTCACGCCTCCTTTGGTATATACTCAAATAATTTCTAGGAAAAAGAGAAACAATCCCACGACGAGCCTGTCGAGCCGGAGCCTCCCAAGACCATAGAGTCGCCGGCCGACGTTATACGGTCCGCTAAACTGCAGGCGAGTGAAGCGCCCGCGTCTCCGCTACCTGAGAGTCCGCCGGTGGAGGTGCCACCGACCGTCAACTTGCCTGATGTCACTATTGGGACTGATGCCAAGGAGAATAAGGAAGAGGTAATAGAAGATTGGTCACCAAGTGAAGAAAGTGGCCAATTATCAACAAGTGTGTATGGCGGCACTTTCTCCAGAGTGATACCATTTTATACTATACATACGAAGAGAATTAAAAAAATCATGTGTGCAGTTCACACGCAGTAGAAGTGAAACCTTTGAATTCTATCTCATTCTCTCGCAGGCTAAATCCTATGTTTTTTTAGTGTAGTGTTTCATCGAGTTTCGTTTTCGGAGGCTAAAATCGACGCGTCCGCACAGACCCAGCCAAGGAATGCACGGCCCGAGAATGTAACGGCAAATAGGCTAACCCCACCGAGAAGGTGTAGAATCATTTTTTTAATTTCGCAGCAGCAACAGGTGACCCGCCAGCCGACCATAGTGGTGTCGCCCGTAGGTTGGGAGGCAGAAGGAGCCGTCGAAGATGACGAGGATGGCTATAATGCGCGAGCTCTCTACGACTATCAAGCTGCTGCGCCTGATGAGATATCGTTCGATCCAGATGATATCATCACCAATATTGTTATGGTACTTACTTACTACCTAAAAATTTTGTATTTTTCACAAGAAAGACATAAGTAACTTGCGACTCGTCCCCGGCTTCATACGGTTACAACAATTAGTGATAAACTTTTTTGTAGACCATTTTATATTACACAATTCTTTCCTACATCATTTTGTTATATCTCTGACGGATTAGACAGCATAGGGCACGAAGCGCTGGAGATTCCTTTTCCCCTAACTTGATACACTAAAACTGTTAATGCTCAGCTCCTAAACGTGATAAGTTAATGTTTAACCCGGTGAATCAACCTATCTAATCGTGAAAAGCTCAACATAGTCCGTTCAATAGGTTTTGCGTGACAAACAGACAGACGCGGCGGGGGCTTTGTTTTATTGTAGTGATTATGTTTGTTCGATATGAGAATTATTAACTTCGGTTTCAAGGCAGATGCATATTGCACGTACTACATACAGATTTATTTAGAAGACAGACATACATTGAGTTTGAATTTATTATATTTTTAAAAGGCAAAAGTTAAACAAATTAAAAAAATAAATTATTGTTACACAGATTGACGAAGGTTGGTGGCAAGGGCAGTGTAAAGGCGCCTACGGTTTGTTCCCAGCAAACTACGTGCAACTGCAGGACAAGTAATCGAAACGAGAAAGAATTATTCCATTTTAGGTTAATTTTATTATAAAAGAAAATATTTTCCAACAAGCTTGTACGAAAACAGAAAATTACCTATTACCTGATCGCTTTTGATTCCTTGAAGTGAAATATTGTGCTCCAATAATAATAGTTTTTAAGAATATATAAAAAAAAGTCGTGTTAAAATAATGTACGTATCAAGATTATCAGCTCTTCCATGTGTAAAAAGAAAATATTTAATGATATATAAAAAATCTATAACATTGGACAAAAGAGACTTTAAAAGAGTTGCATTTATAAACTTAATTAACTAAGTAACTTAATATTTACCTTCATTAATATAGTATTTCTAAATTCTCTATGGATACACATGGTTATTTGTATTATATTTTTTTACTAAATTTTATTTTCTATTTATTTTATTTTGACTGAATTTTGCCAATAAAAACAAACATTAGAAAGTTTTTCATATCTTATGAAGATATATTTTATAGTTAAACACTTACATAGGTAGTAATTAAGATTAAGCGGAATATATAAAATAAAGTATTATATTTTATTATGTGGAAGACATTTTGACGAATAATTTAATTTAAATTAAAGTTTAACAGTTAAATAAATATCATACATAACTATACTATATCTACAATACTATACTATAACATAGACTATATCTACGTAGAGCTGTCCTGCCCTTTTATTTAAAATAGAACACAAAAAAGTTCAAATTGACTTTAATTTACGTAAAATTTACTCGGAATCCAGCAAAATTGTCCTGAAATGCGAGATATTGCATAGTATGCCTGTTTGACGCAATTGACAACGCAATACGAAATGACAATAAACAAACTGCTAAAATGTACTCTCATGGATATACTCTCACGGGACGGACAGGTTTTGCTGGTACCTGATTTATATGTGTTATGACTATTAGACCAAATACTTTCATAGTCGAAGTGAAATTATAACTCGCCAAAGTTTTTAAAAGATTACATATTTTGTGTTTTGTAAGATCAAAATGTCACCTACACTAATTAATAAAATAATTAGTAGGTATTTTACTTAGAATTTGTCAAAAAAAAAAGAAGAAAAGTTAAGAATCATTAGAACAACGCCAATAGCCACGAGGGCGCCACTATCGAAATTTATTAACGAACATTTTTGAAATTGTAGAAAACAAACTTTATATATCATTGTGTAATAGGAACTACATACAGTACAAATTTTATATTGTGACGGTTGTGAAGTTAGCCGCAAATGCCTGCGCAATTACTAGTTTTAGCAGCGTGGTCCGAATTATACAAAGAGTCAGAACACACCATAGAGTACTAAGCCTAAGGAGGGGCTATAGACGGGCTTCCCCTTTTGCCAATTTTTTGCTCTTTGACCAATAAAACTGAGGCTGTGTGAAGTTGGCACCCCCAAATGCGAATTTCCATTTTTTTTTCATCCCGTTCGTTTATGCATCGTTAGTCCACGTTTTTTTGTCCACCCTTAAAAAAAAGTTATTTAAAAAAAACTAAAATTGAGGTGGAAGTTGGCACCCCCAAATGCGAATTTTGAACTTTTTTTGATCAGGTTCGTTTGTACATCGTTAGTCCACAATTGTCCACCAAAAATTTTTTTTTGTCCACCCTTCAAAAAAAAGTTATTCAAATAAACATTTTTTATGAAAAAAAACGATAGAAACTGAATTTCCGGGTACGTTCAAACTACACTAAAGGTTTGAAAATCAAGTTTATAAAGTGGGCAAACGATCCAACCCCTCAGAGAAGAGAATCCACCCCTAGGAAGCTAGAGATCCCCCGTCAAAGTGAAAATAATTAGATATATACTGAATTAACTCGCGCATAACTACGTCTCTAAGGGTGGACAAACGAAAATATGTGGTGGACAAACGAAAATATGTGGTGGATAAATGAGTTTCCGAGGTGGACAAACAAACCAAAACCTCAAAGAAGCAATTTCACCCCTAGGAAGCTAGAGATCCTCCGTCAAAGTTAAAATCGTTAGCTTTATAATTAACTCACGTATAGCTATATCTCTAAGGGTGGACAAACGACAATATATGGTGGACAAATGAGCTTCTGAGGTGGAAGAATAGACCTACCCCTCAGAGAAGCTAATCCACCCCTAGAAAACTAGAAATCCTCCGTCAAAGTTAAAATCCTTAGATATATAATTAACTCGCGTATAACTATATCTCTAAGGGTGGACAAACGACAATATATGGTGGACAAATGAGCTTCTGAGGTGGACAAACAGACCTATCCCTCAGAGAAGCTAATCCACCCCTAGGAAACTAGAAATCCTGCGTCAAAGTTAAAATACTTAGATATATTGTAACGTATAGGAACCCTAGGGCTCCTAGACATCACAAGAAGAGGAAAGATAGAGAAAGTAGATGAAGAGAAAGGAGGAGATAGATGTTTCCCAGCTAGCTCATGTACCTACATTACTTCAGGGGTGGTTCGGCGGTCTACATTACAAGGTCTCACGGGTGCCTGCCAGGAGTGAACAGTTAAAAGACACTTACATGTTTAACACTATATTTACACAAATTCCACTCGAGGTTGATAAGCTGATTAACCCTACCGTCTTCTTTCTTCTTTCTTATTTATTGACGGTCGAGCCACACGTCTGTGGCGCGACTTCTGTTACGGACTAAGAACTGTTGCTCCCATCTTTGCTTCTTCTGAAGCGGAGTGCGGCCGTCCTGGCGCACCCATGTCATTGCAGGCGTATCACCCTTGATGCCCCAGGAAGCAATCCTCCTGGGCACCTACGAAGCTGCTGGCAGCCTGCATGGCAACCCCTGATGCCGTCGTGGTCTGCCACTCTCGCTGCCCGTGGAAATAGTCCTCGTGCAGCACGCTGCCCCGCTTGCATCTCTCCGGGCTGTCGGCGGCCAGCATCGCGCAGCCCCGCAGCCCGACGTGTCAGCCTCTGTCTTCCAATCTAGACCCTTCTCGTCCTCGTGTCCAATACAAGACTCGGTTTATCTATAACTTCTCAAGAGCGATTAGTTTTTGTCGCCTTTCCTTGCACTCGAGGTTCTCGTTCTGTCTTTTGACGTTTCCTACTTATTTTTCAACCTCGAGTGTAAGCAAAGGGAAACTTCCATCATACAGCCTATTCTTTTACACATTTCAAATATCAACCAAAAATATAACGAATTTTTTCTTCGTGTGGTCACTTCCAGCCCAAGACACCGATCCCGATTCGTTTGCGTGTCCACACCAGAGATAAATTCGTTACAATATACTTAATTAACTCACGCATAACTATACCCCTGAGGGTGGAAAAACGACAGTATGTGGTGGACAAATAAGTTTCCGAGGTGGACAAACAGAACTACCCCTGAGAGAAGCAAATCCACCCCTAGGAAGCTAGAGATCCCCTGTCAGAGTGAAAATCCTTAGATATATACTTAATTAACTCACGTATAACTATATCTCTAAGGGTGGACAAACGACAGTATGTGGTGGACAAATAAGTTTCCGAGGTGTACAAACAGACCTACCCCTCAGATAAGCAAATCCACCCCTAGGAAGTTGGAGATCCCACGACAAAGTTAAAATCATCAGATATATACTTATCTCACGCATAACTATATCTCTAAGGGTGGACAAATGAAAATATGTGGTGGACAAACGAGTTTCTGAAGTGGACAAACAAACCTACCCCTCAGAAAAGCAAATCCACCCCTAGAAAGCTAGATATCCTCCGTCAAAGTTAAATTCAGGGCTTTTGTCTTTAAAAATGTTTATTTGAATAATTTTTTTTTGAAGGGTGGACAAAAAAACATTTTTGGTGGACAAACGTGGACTAACGATGTACAAACGAACCTGATGAAAAAAAGTTGAAAATTCGCATTTGGGGGTGCCAACTTCCACCTCATTTTTAGTTTTTTTTAAATAACTTTTTTTTGGAGGGTGGACAAAAAATAATTTTTGGTGGACAAACGTGGACTAACGATGGATAAACAAACGTGATGAAAAAAAAAATGGAAATTCGCATTTGGGGGTGCCAACTTCCACCCCAATTTTATTTTTTTGAATAACTTTTTTTTGAGAGGTGGACAAAAAAAAAATTTTTGGTGGACAAACGTGGACTAACGATGGACAAACGAACCTGATGAAAAAAAACTGAAAAATCGAATTTGGGGGTGCCAACTTCACAGAGCCTAAAACTGACGAGGAGAGCAGTAATAACTTACCTTAGGTTTCGTTGGTCTAGAAAAATAGTAAATTGTGATGTTTTAAATGGGAAAGGCGATTTAGGACGCCAAACTTGCGGGAACATAGTGTTTCCAATTATTATATTTGTATTTTAGCATAATCATCATATAAGTAACGTAAAAGCCGTTGCGACAATAAAACGACAGAAAAATACAGTCGAATTGAGAACCTCCTCCTTTTTCTTTGGTCACTCTGTTTTCGATAATATTGATATTGACTCAATTCGGACCACACTGTCGGCGGTGTCTAACTTCACTCAACCGCCACAATATAAAATTTGTACTTTGTTGTTTGGAAAATTATAAAAATAAAATGAATAGTAGGTATAAGAATAATGTTTCAAGAAACTATTTTAAATGTTAGTATTATATGACATTCTTTAGAAGCCATACCTTGCTATAAGCAAAGTTAATTATGAATATATAGAATATAACTGTCACAATTTTACTTTGTTTTATGAATTCAGAAATATTTTTAATGTTTTGTATTATTTTTATTAATAGATAAAAGTTAAACTATTTATTAAGAGTTTGTTTTTGACAGTACCACTGTACCTATCAAGCTAATGAAATTGATCGAGAAGAATTGTGGTGATCAACATAATCCGACAAACCACACTTAGAGGCTTTTCAGAAGTTTTTTAATATCTTCATATTGTAGTTCTCAACATATTACGGTTTGTCTGTCAGTCTGTCTGTCTGTCTGTCTGTCTGTTTGTGCCCTTTTCACGCAAAAACTAAAAGTGAAAAAAGTAAAACTACTTGTTGCAGTTTTCGCTATTAGATAGGTTGAATGAAGTCGAGGAAAAAGTTAGCCCCAACGAGTTTTCATGGTAGGTATATGCAGTCAAATCCGTTAGAGATATAACAAAATGACTTGGGAAAGAATTGTGTACCGTACCTACTTAAATAAAATTATCTACAAATAATTGCCTTTAAAAAAATGTAGGTACCTACCGATTTCAAAAGTTATGCACTGAAAAGTGTGCCGCTTTCCGAAAGCAAATGCACAAGTCACTCTAAAATAAAACACCCAAATCGCTTCAAGTGTGCCTATAAAATTTGAAGTGTTCAAGATTTCTCCAGGATCCCATCATCAGATCCTGACCTCATGACCATGGGACCACCTGGGAAGTATACCCTTTCAAACAAAAAAAAATCCAAAATACACGGTGTGACGATGTTTAGAGTAGGTAGCATACTATACTAACACAA
Organism: Nemapogon koenigi; assembly: GCA_963924495.1. Taxonomy (NCBI): domain Eukaryota; kingdom Metazoa; phylum Arthropoda; class Insecta; order Lepidoptera; family Tineidae; genus Nemapogon; species Nemapogon koenigi. The sequence goes on from OZ004649.1 coordinate 979,677, forward strand.
TATTTCATTGACATCTGCTCTATTCTAATATTAATAACTCAACTCTTTCTATTACAATGCAAAGTACTAATCGGTTTCACATTTAAAATTCCTTTGACAATGAAACCTTTATTGAAAGATCGAGCTACAAAGTAGGTAAATGCAATAATTAAAATAAACTGATAAAATGAAGAATAGCTATTTCAAAGGAATAAGGACTGAAAAAACGCCGCCTGTTTTTTATTGAAATTATTTTTATTGCAATTAGTGAAATTATTTTTAGAATCGGTTCAGTAGTTTGAGTTACCCCAGAAACTTTACCCTTACGCGCTGCAATCTCAGGATGGTAATTTTCGGAAACACATTAACGCAAACAGCAATCGCCGCGATATATTTTGAGTCAATCACAATCAATTTAATTAATATTTTAAATTTATTAAATGGCCTAAAATTAATTTAATTAATTAATTATCCGACTTTATAACTACAGACTACAAGGGGTAGGTACGCGAGTTTGGGCTCGTTCTCGATGGGGTACTCAGGAAAATCTAATTGGGAACCACTTGGAAACAACCTTAAACTTACACAATTTCGTCCCATTTCACGAAATTACTCCCTATCACTCTTATTAATAAACACGAAGTAGCGACGTAGTAACTAAACTGTGTTTCGTCTCCGTCTATCATAATCTAACGAAATACAGTTTAATTACAACGTCGCTACTTCGAGTTTATTAATAAGAGTGTATAAGTATTATTATGCCATGAGATTCGGCGAGAGCTAAGATTTTAAACAAAAAAAAATAGGAAAGAAAATGCTTGTTGTGAAAATTAAATTATCGAGCGCCTCGTCTCGTATCCACGCTACCCTATAGTACCTACATACTTGTTTGTAGCGTGGGGTGTTTGATATATTATTATTTTGTGTTGACTTTTTCATCGCAAGCTATTTGTAGAGTAACTAGGATCATTTTCAAAATGTAGGTAAGTAGAGAGCACCCCACGTTTTTTACATATCAAATTTACAAAATCTTTACCTAGGTATTTACATTTTAAAATTATAAATATTGTACCTACATTTTAGTTCATACCATTGATCTAAAAAAACTTCAGCAAAAATCACATACCTACTAGTCAATTTATATTTAGCTAATCATCTTATATCTTATGCAAGTTATTGTTTCTAACCTTACAAGAACAATAGAACCTTACAAGGTTCTATTCCTCTAAATATTTGATTTGTTGGTAAAAACTTGCCAAGTCAAATGTTGAGATTCAATAGATCATAAGTTATTTGCTTTGTGTAAATAATTCGACTATTCAAACTTAAAAAGTCATATTTTTAAATAGCAAACGTTGTAGCAGAAAAAACAAGAAATTGTGTTTTAAATTTACTAAAGAATGTTATACGTTCTTATAAATAAATTTCAGGATCGTCTACAGAACTTGGCACCCATTTAGATCTCAAATATTTTGTCGGTGAAGCCGGCAACCACACCATAATTATTATAGTATTGAACTTGGATCCCATTTTCACATTTATACTTTTGGATTCTATTTTTTTTAAGATTTAGTCCTTTAAAACTTACTGCAATTTATCGTATTGTCTTTGATTCTGTAAAAAAATATTGACTAGTGGGCCCTATTACATACCTACCTATAAATTCTGTAAAATTGGTGACCTTTTAACAAAAAGAAAAATTCGGATAGTCTTCCAAAAACCATAGATTTAGTAAAAAGAGAATATTAATTGCGCCTTCATCATCCTTCATATTGTTTAGTATTGTATGCGCTCAACCGCCCACTTGTCGTGGTTTGTAATTACATTAAATTAACCAATTTTTGTACTCAATAAGGATTATTGTTTGTGTGACTCTATCACCGCCTGATGTAAAGTTATGAAGAAACGCAAATAAGGAAAAATCTTCAAAATAAAATGTCTGACATCCGTGACAATAATAACAAATAAATAATAACTGGAACATAAAATACAGACGACAGTCTAGTTTAAGTTTCAGAATATATATAATAATAAATAAAAATGAATAGAAATAAATATAATCTATTATTTCTCAAATGTGTTTTTTTTTGTCGGTATCAGATATCTCCCTTAATACTGTTTTTCCCTCTAATGATTGTATAATAAACATAAAAATCTAAATTATGTTTCTTTTAATTTTTTTAAAAGACGCCATCTGTTGGAGATCAGTTGCACTAACTGTGTGAAGTATTCGCATGGATCACCTAGTCTTTATATATTATTTCTCAAAGGTGTTTTTTGTCGGTATCAATTACGCCATTTTGAAGATTTTCCCTCTAATGACGAAAAATAAACAAACAAATCGAAATTAAATGTTTCTTTTAAAATTGGAGATCAGTTGAACTAACGGTGAGAAGTATTCGCACGGGTCATCTAGTACTTCATAAGAATTATTATTTATATTATAATTCATAATTATAAAATTATTATTAAAATATGCATTGTATAAAGAATGACGAATTTTATTGACAAGCTGGCTCTTTTAAATAAATATATTTTCCTGGGATAAAAACTAGCCTGTCTGAGCCTGTCACTCTCCCGGCGGCCCTCAGACCTCAGGGTAGAGATATGTCAGGATCGTAGTGTCATATGATGGGGACATGACATTTGATTCTCTCGCTGATCCTCCATCTGAGATATATACTAATTTTATATACCTAGAGATAAACTCTGTAAGTTGAGTGTAAAACTACTGATCCGATTCTGAAAATTATTTTACTAATAGGAACATTTACAGTATTATTAGTAGGTAAGAAGTAGAATAAGTAGGTACTTACCTTACTAAATTACCTCCCAGTGCTAAATGATAGATGACAGTAGGTTATTTTTCCAACAATCATACTTAGTACAAATCTTTTTGTAGTTAATGAACGTCATGTAATTTAAAACATAATTCCACCAAACGACTTAAAGTATCTTGTGGTGTAACTTTGTTTAAAATAAGCTGCTTTTATAAGCATGTGCAGTAGCAGTTGAAAAGCAAAATGTGTTATGATAATATGAGATTTTCTAACATTCTATTTAATTCAAAATGGCTCCATCAGTATTATAGACGTCACAGTAACTAAGACGATAAACGGTAGGTAGGATGCTCCCGCCGACCGTGATATGTCCTATTAATCACTGACTAATCACAACTATCACAGCGCGGACGGGATTAAACTGGATTCCCCCCATTACGTCTCCGCGGGCGCGTGCGCTATTCACCAAGGCGTGACGTGAAATCCCCTTCATGGTTTTCAATGACGTATAATATTTGAATTAAAAATATTTAGGTAGGTAGGTACCTATTTAAAAATATTGATTCTTGAAAATTAGAGTGAATGTTTGTTCATCAAATGCGCCGTAACGGGTAAAAATCTTTGGATAAAAGTTAGATCAATTCAATATGGGCGAGAAACACGACAAGAGTTAAGATGATTTTTTCTACTGAACTGTATTAAATTATCCAGGGAAATCTACTTCTAAAGGTCACTTACTATACTTAAAACTTACTCATTCATCCACTCGCCAGCGCGCCGCCATACGGTCCAAAATACCCAAATAGCTTCAAGTGTGCCTATAAAATTTGAAGAGTTTTCGATTTATCCAGGTTCCTGGGAAGTATACATTTCAAACAAAAAAAAATTGAAATCTGTCTAGTCGTCTTCAAGTAATCGGGGAACATACATAAAAGATTCCAACAAATTGAGAACCCTTCCTTCTTTTTTTAAAATCGCTTAAAAATAAGATTCACCATTTTGCCATCGATCAACAAAACTAGATATAAGTTTGCCCCTGGCTAGCACTTTCTGTCCGTCTGTTTGTTCTGTCCAAAGATTATGAAGCATGAATAATGAAGGGTGGCTCCGGAGTACAAAGTCTATGCATATTAATTGGCAACTTCTTTAGTTACATCTCGTTTTTAGTTCATAAAGACAAATTACTTGGTCGCGTACTGCTCTGTCTGCTATCCGTCATATTTATGGTAAACTCTCATAAATCAAACGGAATTTTGTGCGTTTATTATGGCAGTGTTAAAATAACTTATTAAAAAAAACATTTTTCCATAATATGCACTAAAATGTGCAAGTCCTAGAAGGTGTAGCGATAATTTTTCCACATATAGATACGAGATAGGTCACTAAACCTAAGTATTTTAATGGAGACGTCGAACCATTTTTAGGATTCCGTACGCAAAGGTTGACAACGGAAACCCTATTACTAATGATGGCCACACATTCGTCCAATCCCCAGCGCGTCGCCGTACGGTCTACCGAAACCGACCACAGACTCGTCCAATTCTTGTAACGAACGTTCCGCCTAGATCATCCGGCGGTCGGAATAGGAAATTTTCGGATTTGAACCATAATAGGTAAACTTTCATAGAGTATGGCCGCTATAACAACAATTAATGAAAAATAAAAAAAAGATAAAAATTAAAATGGGTCGCCATACAAGAAACGTGTATAGTTTAATTCGGCGTTTTTTGCTCAATCTTAATAACGGAAATACATACAAACGTCTAACGTGCTGTGATGGTTGTGATTAATCAGTGATTAATAAAACATATCACAGTATAATAAAAAAAAATTAAAAAAAAGGGTAAAGCCGGGGCGAGAAGTTATTATTTTTATTCATTTATACTTACCACTATCAAATCACGTTACAAAATAATTGACGTAGCTTACTGATTAGTAGCAAGTGGGATATGTCCATCAACACTAGATACGTAGTTACACATTGTTAATGGAAAAATGACATATTTTATGAAGAGTATTAAGTGGGCGTTAGTGCAACGATTTTAAAAATAATGTTAACTTTTACCCGTTCACCCCGCGTGGAAATGGGTGATTTTACGAAATAAAACCCTATTTCCATTCGAAATTAAATTCAAATCCGTTTAGCCATTGTAGGTTGATTGGGTATTTAAAACTATATAAAGAGTATTGACCGCATCCGTAACTAGGTCATTAGGGAATAATGCGGAATGAAAGATGATGTTGTGACTAAAATGAAGAAAAGTAGATATTTTATCATGATTTGGACACATTAAAAGATTGACTGAAAAGGCTTATATGGCAGAAGACAAGAAATGCTCGCAGCAGACGACCTAGGTGAGGTTTTATTGAACATATAAAAAATGTATTGATCGGTGGAAATATTAAAAGTACACAGAATCGCCGAGCATGTATGAAAAGTATGATTAATATAAAAGAAGCAAAAGAGGTATGTCAGGATCGTTACAAATGGCATTCAATTGTACATACCCATATTGGGATAAAAGGCGTGATGATAAATAGATAGATGGGTGTTTAAAACAAAACAAACAAATTTAGATCCGTATCTAACAAAATAGAAAAGAAAAAATATAAGCTACTAGCATTCCGCCCCCGGCTTCGCCCGTGGATATTAACGAACAAAATAAAATATTCCCTATACCTACCTCTACCTCTACCCCTACCCTACCCCCACCCCTACCCCTACCCCTACTTCTACTCCTACCCCTACCCTCTACTACTACCACTACCTCTATATCATCAATATTAGTTTTCGCAGCGCACGCGATGTAAGGAATTTCTTAGGTCATTTTTTTACACCTTGGGTTACATTATTGGAGTTTTAGTAATGATCCCTATTTTTTTTGTAAATAGAATATAACCTATGTCACTCAGGGTGAATGTAGCTTTCCAATGGTGAAAGAATTTTTGAAATCGGCACAGTAGTTTTTAGGTTTATTCATTACAAACATACACACACACACAAAAATACAAATCTTTCCTCTTTATAATATTAAGTATAGAAGTATAGACAGACATTCCGCCTAGCTATTTAGCTCGGTGAAGAGTTACAAGATCGAAGTGTATAAGGAAAAACAGCTTATTGCAAATACCGGCACATATTTAAAGATCTATTGAAGCGTGGCAATGAAATTTTTCCCAAAGTATTTAATATGGAATATATAAATCTAAATATTCAACATTTTCTACTGAAATGTAATAGGACATCCTACGTGTGAATTTCTAGGGTTCCGTCATCAAGGGAACGTAAAAAAAACTTTCTAACTGATGTTATAAATGTCAAAACAGAGCAACGGATTGACGTGATTATTTGCACAGAGATAGTTTCATCTTTCACTCCGCATTCTTCTCTAATGACATCGTTCCGGATGCGATCCATACGCTTTATATCACACATTCTACGTAAAGACAGCATTTCCACTGCATGGAGTGAAAGATGATGTTGTGATTAAAATGAAGAAAAGTAGTTTACGCTGGTTTGGACACGTTGAAAGAATGAAAGATTGACTAAAAAGGTTTATATAGCTGAAGTGAAAGGAAATGCTGGCAGAGGACGACCTAGGTGTACTTTTATTGAACATATAAAAAATATATTGATCGATGGAAATATTAAAAATACACACAATGAATATAAAAGAAGCGAAAGAGGCATGTCAGTATCGTAACAAATGGCATTAGGTTGTATCTCCAATTTCATTATGTAATTTCAACGATTTTTTCATATATTATTGCGATAATAAAAAAATGGAAGGCGCTTGAACTTTTGAGCTATTACGAATTTATAATTTTATAATAATATAAAGCTTATAATTTTTTTTCTATACGGTTTGCCTTACAGCTTCCGAAATCGTGTTATGGTTCCAGGGTACCCGTCTCCCTCTTTTAGCCGATGGTATTTGTGAAGCTATACCTAACGAGTGGCCAGTTCTGTTGAGGTATATTTAGATGGTAAAGCCTCGTGTGGTTTGTCGGATTATGTACATACGTTTTTAATTATAAAAATCATTGGTACATGGCCGGGATCCGGGATCAAACCCGTGGTCTGCCTAGTTAATACCAGACGTCTCAGCCACTCGGCGGTTGCGGACGCACTTTTTCTACTGGACCTTCTAAATTATAATAAGTTTCGTATTTGACTGGTAATTTTTAGGAGTCCGTACCCAAAGGGTAAAAACGGAAACCCTATTACAAGACTCCTGTCCGTCCGTCTGTCTGTCCATCTGTCACCAGGCTGTATCTCATGAACCGTGATAGTTAGATTGTTGAAATTTTCACAGATGATGTATTTCTGTTGTCGCTATAACAACAAATACTAAAAATCAGAATAAAATAAATATTTAAGGGGGCTCCCATACAACAAACGTGTTTTTTTTTGTCGTTTTTATAGATAATATATATAATAATATATATAATAATAATAAGATAATAAAAATAATGGTACGGAACTTTTCGTGCGCGAGTGCGACTCGCACTTGGCCGGTTTTATATTTTTAATATAGTAGGTTCTACATTTTGAGATATTTTGTTGAATCGGATATCAGAACTTTGAGATTTGAGAATGCCTATTTATATATTTCATAATAGTGGGCGAACGACTACAAATTCAATATCCTTTATTTAATTTAGTTTATAAAAAACTAACTGTCTGTCCTGGATTTGTACGTGGAAAATTTTTAAATGAAAAAAAAGTATTAAATCCTAAATAATCAATAATGAAGCCTTATTTTTAGACTTTATCTTGGCAGTGTTCGTCCGAAACGACTGAGTGGATTTTGATGACTCTTTTAATGTTTATTGTTAGTATTTAGGTTTTGTTTATGGTGTTTATGATATAAAGGCCGTAATGGTGCGTGTTTTTATTTAGACTTATTTATTTAATATCGTCTTTGACAGTGAGCCAGTGATCAAAATTATCAATTTTTAAGCGATAAACATACGCTTTTCTCGTAAAGATATTAAATTCACAGTTTTCTTTAAATAATTAAAAACGATTCATTAGTCCACCAAAATGAGGCCCGTTAGTTTTTTTCCTTACAAATCTCGCACTCTAATCTTAAGTAACAGATACGACGTAGTATATTTAAAAATAACCTCACCACATGCACGTAAGTGATATATGCACAGTAAATTGCAGGTATTTTTATCTAAGATGTCTATCCCATTTCGATCAAATTGTCGTAATTATTTTCACTTTAGCAATATAGTGATGTACTTTAGACATGGGCGGGAAAGCGTCATTGGTAGGAGGGGCTACGAGAATATAAGGGCCGCTGCTACGGGTCGTAGCTCAATCGTACTACGGCGTAGCACTGTGCGTAGCAATTCGTAGCAGTCCAGAACTAAACAAACTACGTATACAATGGCTTTCGGGTGAGTTGTGTTTTTTATATATATTTTAAAAATGTTTAATAAATAATATTTCTCGTTTTTAGGTACATTTCTAAAATAATACAAATCGGTTTTCAAATTTTTATAAATAAATTAAACTTACTGAAAATATTGAAAACTGTTTTTTAGAGTAGTATGGTCTAGTGGATACAACGTTGGCTCACAACTGAGAAGTCGCGGGTTCGATCCCCACATCCGACCATGTACCAATGGGTTTTTTAAAATAAAAAATCTAAGTACATTATCCGAGAAACCGTACAAAGAGGCTTTTCCCATCTACATTATCTCAACAGCAAATGGCATTCGATTGTCTCTGCCTACCCCTCTTGGGATGAAAGGCGTGATGATAGATAGATAGATTATCTCAACAGAGCTGGCCACTCGTTAGGTATAGTCTCAAAAAATCTTCGGCTAAATGAGGAAGACTTTGTCTTCAGCTGAGTACCCTGGAGCCGGCAACAACAGTAATTTATATTTTATAGTACACTTCTACAGTGTTTTATATGTTTTTAATAATACTAAAATTATTTCTATATTATAGCCAAAAGATGTTAATAGGGTTAAGGAAATGTATAAATTTTCACATGTAAAGGTAGTTCTGAAAATATTTCCTGAAAAGTAAATAATAACCTAATATTATATAGCAAAAGTTTATTTGTTTGACTTCTTTCAAGCCGAAACGGCACAACGGATCGACATGATTTTTTTTGATCGGATTAATCCGCTGCTAGCCTTCTTGGCACTTTACCGCAGGACAGTGATTTCGAGGTTTTCTACTTATGAGTATGTATCACTACATATTCATGATTAGAGAGCCACTCATCGGGTTCCCTGTGTTTAATTTCTATTATATTTAAAATTTGTATGTAGATATATATTATTTAATATTGTTTTAATAAAGTTAATTAAATAATAAAGTGTCATCTATTAAATGTGAACATTGCCAGCAGTGCTTGAATAAATAAATAATTACATCCGGTAATCCTTCGGAATAAAATTTATATGAAGCCGAAGCCGGAGCGGAATGGTAGTCCTAAAATAATTTGACGACTGTTTGAATAAAAGCGAAGTGAAAGATGATGTTGTCACTAAAATGAAGAAAAGTAGTTTACTCTGGTTTGGACACGTTGAAAGAATGAAAGATTGACTAAAAAGGTTTATATGGCTGAAATGAAAGGAAATGCTGGCAGAGGACAACCAAGTTGTACTTTTATTGAACATATAAACAATGTATTGACCGATGGAATTATTAAAAGTACACACAATCGCCGAGCATGTATGAAAGGTATGATGAATATAAGAGAAACGAAAGAGGTATGTCAGTATCGTAACAAATGTCATTCGATTGTTTCTGCCTACCCCTCTTGAGATAAAAGGCGTGATGATAGATAGACAGAACCTATTAGATAACCTATAGATTTGCCTACTTAGAGTAAGGTTAGCCTAGGTTCTTATTACAATGCGGGGTACGCAATAAGATAGCTTCCAATTATATAGAAAACATTCGAAAATTTGTAAAATTCTTTTTTTAAACAGTTAATTTTTTTATAAGTTTCTTTCGGCCCCCGGCTTCGCCCGTGGATATTATCAAACAGAATAAAATATAGCCTAAATTACTCAGGGATAATGTGGCTTCCTAAAAGTGGAAGAGTTTTCAGAATCGGATCCGTATAGTTACCAGATTACCCCCTACAGCCAAACTTACCAACTTACAAACTTTATCTACGATAAAAAAATTATGAAAGTAATTGGAATCAGTAGGGTTTAGGGAATTATTTTAAGAGTACCTGTAGAAAAATTATTAATCGGAAAAACGCGTTCAAAATTCGTTGGGTAAAATCTAAACATCGAACCCGGTTACGAGACCTTTTGTGCTAATATTTTATATTACAAAATTATAGTAGCGGAAACTTGATGAATAGCATTTAGTATGACTATGAGTTGTATATTTTAACGGACACTCCTTAATTACAAAATGAAAATCGTCACTTACGTATTTAAAACTATTCTGTCATTTTTTCTTCTCTTCTCACCAAATTCAGGACAAAAACAGATAAAGCTAGATGTTTTTCTTAATTTCGAAACCGCTCTACATTGAATGACCACTCGTTTTTTAATGAATTTTATGTTTTTTTTTTATTTTTTTTACATCATAACAACGTAGAGTATTGGTTAAATAAGTTCACGGGTTGCCCTACGGCTCCAGGAAAGCACCCATTGGAAGACAAAGTTTTTAGCCTTTAACCTTATCTGAACTGACCTTTATGTTAAACTAACTATCCGCCTCCGGCTTTGCCTGTGGATGTTTTGGAACAAAATAAAATATAACCTATATTACTCAGGGATATTTAAGCTTTAGTAGTTTGAGAAATTACCCCCTAAAATATTGTTTATACATATATTCAAAACAAGACACGCAAATTCCAAAATATATAGAAATAACAATTAAAAGTAAAAAAATGGTAAGCGCGTTTGAAGTTATACTTTTTTGGCATAATACAAATAAGTTTATTTAGCACGCAAAAAATTAATTGTCTTTTAAAAAAAAGTGTACCGACTTCAAAAATTATGCACTGAAAAGTGAACTAAATTGTCTATTTAATATAATAAAAAAATAAACTTGCATCGTGCGCGCGCATCGTGAAATTTTGTCGAAATATCACTCTCGGCAACTAACTGTAACTTTTTGTTACATCGTCAAATTTAACTCTCATATATTTATTTTATAACGCGCCTAAAGAAGTATAACTTAAAAAAACTCAAACAAAATACAATTAATTACTGTTCAGAATGTTATAGATGTTTTTCCTAAATATATACAATATAATAAGATAGATATGGACACCCTACACCGTGAACACTTGTTGCAAGTTTAGTTCTGACGTATATCAACTGTAAAGTGTCTCATAGTTGTTCTCTGCAACTAGTTGTTCTGTCAACTTAGTGCATGTCATTGTTGGCTTTTTAACAACCGATGTCTGTTTGTGTGATATGTGACGTAGGATGTTCAATAATAGCTTAATACCGCCCTATGTATAGCTGTAGCGGTTGTCGAAATTTTTGAAATAATATGAAATAGTGTAATATTCCGATTTCAAGTTTTTTTCAATATACAATTTTACTCTCCAGTGGTTAAATTTCAAAAATTCTTTCCTACAATACCACAAACCATTTATTTGTAGCGGTTCAATTTAGTTTCAGGCCTGTAAAATGTGAAGTTAAAAGATTTTAAAATAGCGTGGGTACTGAATTTTTTTTTAAAAACCCTAAAAAATTCTGTTCCTCCATTCTATCTTTAAAATAATGTCTGTTTGTTTCTACATTGACATATTTTAACCGTCTATTTGTTTGTCCACAGACAAAATAAAATAAACAGTATCGCAACATCCTGCGTTGTCTTTTGCTACGGAACCCTATTTTATCATATATCTGCCGGTTTTTTTAAATTTCATCTTGTTAATCTTATGATATTGTATTAATCTTTCAATCTAGATAGTCATTTTTACGACATCACTACTAATAAACATTAAAAAAATGTTTAAACAGTCTTTCCCCATACGAGATTCGAATCTTAGACGAGTAAATTGTGTCCCCTTAGATTAAATATGCATAACTAGACGTGACCGCGATGCGCACGAGCTCATTTCTTTATGAACAAAAAAAAAGAAATTACATAATGAAAATTTTGTGAAAAAGTCTCCCTTTGACTGCTGTTGTGAGACGGAGTGCGAATTATACTAAAAGGTAACAGTGGCTATGGAACAATTTCATTAAAAATGAAGTAGTGTATGTGGTACGAAGGCAAAAAAATAAGTAAATAAAAAAGAATAGGATCTAATGCACCTCTGTTACCAGATGATGCTCAATTCAAGAACTAATACTTATACTTACTATATATAAATACTTATAACTTAATATAGCGTTGGACAGTTGGACTCCAAACAGGGGGACTTGGGTTCAAAACCGCACACTTGCTTATTATGGCCTTTATTTATTTTCAATATCAAAAGAATTCACAATTTCACAATTATTTAAATTCATGTATAAATTATATAAAAAAAATTAAGAATGTCGCATTTATCAAGGCCTCCTACATTACACTCTGTCTTATGCTTTGATAATCCAGGTCCTTTCGAGCCACTTTGTGTATCTCATCATCTTTCTTCTTTTTGGTCTGTATCTATTTATTTTATTAAGTTTGTGTTTGTTCATACGCGCCACGTGACCGGCCCATTTCCATTTTAATCTCTTACAATGCTCTAAAGGTCCACACATTCGTCTAATCCCCGGTCGGTCGCCGAACGGTCCACCGAAACCGACCACAGACACGTCCAATTCTTATCGCGCGGCCCACCATCCATTTTCAAATCGTTGTATTTGTGGTTGATTTCGATGGCCGGAACGATCTGTCACACACACATACACACACATCCACACGCCTTTGTTTAAACGAATCTTGTGTGTTTGTGTGGGTGAGTGAATTGCATGTGATCTAGATCGTATGATTTACATTGTTAATGTGTGGCCTGTCTTCAATCTCGATCATACGGCGGCCGGACCGAAAATTTTCAGTGAGATACCGGACCAGTGCGTGGGCTACACTTAAAGCCTATAAAATACTTCACTCCATCACTCTTTGGCATACTTATATTTTATTTCTTATATTTCCAAGTTTGACAGCGATACGAGAAACATGGGAGTATGCACGAATCTAGAACTTTTTCTTGAGTGTAATTGCCTAAAATGCTAAGCACTAATTTGCTCAATTTCTCGTGCTTCCTCCTTCTAAAAATAACAGATATCTACTTAAAGAAGTGGATATGAAGTTAATATGGACAACTTGCAAAAAGTGGACACTGTTCTTGGTGCCTCTGGCTACACCACCATTCTGTTCATTATTTTACGTTATATTGAATAACAAGCTTCTGTCCGCGGTTTCACCCGCTTGGAAATACATATATCCAAGAAGAAATAACCCCGTGGCTATAATTTGCCCCTCCCCCGTCCGCATTCGCAGTATAAAAAGTAGTCATTCTCTGACCCCTAAACTACCACTATGCAAAAAATCATGTCGAGCTCGTGAAAAACAAAAAGAAATCTATCCCACGGGAACCATACATTTTTCCGGGATAAAAAGTAGCCTATATGTGCTATTCCAGACTATAATGTATATCTGTGCCAAATTTAATCGCGTGATTGAGTAACAAACATACATATATCCATACAAACTTTTGCGTTTATAATATTAGTGGGATATAATTTACAAACCGTTTTGAAAATGTCTTAATCTGTCCATTTAGATAACTAATTTATATTTTCATAATGTAGTGCACCGCGCCCCCTCTAGTTTACTCGCCAAATAAAGCTATGTCAACGAGAGCAGTAATTTTCAATAAAAGCAGGAAAAACTATAGGCAAGTATAGAACAATTTGCATCCCAGATGATTGTGAGAATATAAAGTTACAGGAAATAAGGGTAACTCAGTATTCTAAGGTTTTTCTCTTTGATACGGATGTCGCATAAACGATGCAATATCTGATTACTGGTTCTTGCATTGAAGCGTAGAAACATCACGGTAATTTGACTTGTGGTGTGGCCAGACAGGTGCACCAATCATAACGTATGAAATGAAAAGGTTTCTGTGGATATTTTCGAACAAAATAAAATATAGCGTATATTGCTCAGAGATATCGTAGCTTTCTATTCGTGAAATCGGTTCATTAGTTTGAGAGATTACCCTCTACATCCAATCTTTACCTCTTTATAATATTAGTAGGTATAGAAATACAAAACAGCATCTCCTTTATCACTGAAACTGCTATCTAAAATTTTGAAAAAAATATAGGGCCTCTCTATAATAATTTATAGGAAAACCAAAACGACCGCCATTATAAGAAACCTCGAAGATAGTACAGAACAATTAGTGCGCAAGTCCGACTCGCACTTTGCCGGGTTTTAAAATTAATAAAACTCAAGACACACATAAAAATCCCATAGAAAAAAAGCACAGAGGTAAACGCCTAGTACTAGCCCCTGTACCACTGTATTTTTCTGTCGTTTTATTGTCGCAACGGATTTTACGTTATATGATGATTATGTTAAAATACAAACATAATAATTATAATTAATGATTGGAAACACTAAGTTTGACGCCCTAGATCGCCTTTCCCGTTTAAAACATCACAATTAACTATTTTCCTAGAGCTCTGTCTCGCGACACAAAACGATACCAACGAAATCTAAGGTAACTTATTACTGTGCACCTGGTCAGTATAACTGGTCAAAGGGGAAAAAATTGGCGAAAGGGGGAGCCCGTCTATGGCCCCTCCATAGGCTTAGTACTCTATGTTTGAACCGTAATAGGTAGACAATTGAAATTTTCACAGAGTATGTATTACTATGGCCGCTTTAACAACAAATAATACAAATTAAATAAAGTTAAAAATAAAGGAGAGGAAGAAGAAACGTTTCTTTTTCGTCATTTTTTGCTCGATCTTAATAATGGCAATACATACAAACGTCAAACTAGTATAACTATAATGCATACTCTTAAGTAAAACAGCAAAATAATAAAAACCGGACAAGTGTGAGTCGGACTTGAGCATATTTTCTATCAGTATAGAAGATGTCATGTATGGTGGTATAAAAAGTTTTTTGCTTTTTTTAAATATCACAGGATGCCCTTTAAAAAATCCATCCGGGGGCGGATCGCATTATTTGTTGTTATATAATATAGTAAAAAGATATAAGAAACATATTAAAAAGTGATATTATTCCTTTGTTGTTTCAAATCTCTTCTGTAAGTAACTTAATCTGTTTACCAGAAGATTTCCTACTTATGAGGGTCCTTGTTTGTTGCGCCTTAAATACAAAATAGATACAGTACCTACTGTCGGTTAATAACTAGCTTTTCACACCGGGTTTGCTCGTGGAATATTTTTAATTACAAAGAAGAAAAGGGGTCTAGTGGATAAGACGTCGGCTCGCAACTGAAAAGTCGCGGGTACGATTCCTACATCCGACCATGTACCAATGGGTTTTTATAATGAAAGATCTATGTACATTATCCGACAAACCGTACAAAGAGGCTTTTCCATCTATAATACCTCAACAGAGCTGGCCACTCGTTAGGTATAGCCTCAAAAATCATTGGCTGAATGAGGAAGACTTTGTCTTCCACTGGGTACCCTGGGGCCGTCAACGGTTCCCGGGAGCTGTAAGGCAACCCGTGAAGATTAAAAAAAAAGAAGATAAGAAGATGAACGGGATAGCCGAGGATTTTTTTGAGGCTATACCTAAAGTGGCCAGCTCTGTTGAGGTATGTAGATGGAAAAGCCTCTTTGTACGGTTTCTCGGATAATGTACATAGATTTTTTATTATAAAAACCCATTTGTACATGGTCGGATGTGGAGATCGAACCAGCGACTTCTCAGTTGTGAGCCGACGTTTTACCCATTCGACCAGCGACGCTAAATTTCATTATAAAGTTTTATTATAAAAAATAGCATTGTCATCGGTCCATCACTTTAAGAGCTACACACAGACGTAAGCTTCAAACTTATAACACACAACTTTTTTCGTAGGAGGTTAAAAACTACTGACCGGATTTTGTTGTAGTTTTCAGGATAAGATATATTGAATCAGGAGGAAGGTTTACAAGCATTAAATGGATCTATCGCGTTTAGGAGCTGAACATTAACATTGAATCAAGTCGGGCGAAAATTAACGCCACTGCGCTTTCATGGCATATACGCTTCTAAATATAGACTAAAAAGATTTATATTGCTGAAAAGAAAAGAAATGCTGGCAGAGGACGACCTGTGTACTTCTACTAAACATAAAAAATGTATTGATCGATGAAAATATTAAATGTACACCCAATCGCCAAGCATGTATGAAAGGTATGATGAATATAAAATTTGCGAAAGAGGTATGTCAGGATCTTAACAAATGGCATTCGATTGTCTCTGCCTACCCCTCTTAGGATAAAATCCGTCAATGATGTAGGAAATAATTGTGTAGAATAAAATTATTTACAAAACAAATTAATTTTGGGAAGAATTAGATTGGACGAATATTGTTGGCCTAATAAATATTAGAGCATAAACAAGTCGCTAGTCTAAAAGCCAAGATCTGATGAAACCTGAAGATCTTGGAAAACTGCTTACCCGATTTTCATCATAGCTAAACCTTCAAATAATATGAAAGCCGACTTTTGTAGCTCCTAGGAGCCCTACGGCAATCCCAATTTACATTCGTAGACACTTGTCGAAGTGAAATTGAGTTTACAAATGTGTTAAACTTCTTTGCCTAACCTATCCTTGAACTAAGTTAAGTTACTACTGGTAATATCTTTTAACGTAAAATGTTGGTTTAAACCTTATACCGTATCTAAGATGATCCCGCAGACTCACTGACTAATCACAACTATCACAGCGCGGTCGGGATTAAACTGGATTCCCCATCATGTCACGGCGGGACGCGTGCCTTAGTCAGAATTACGACCTTTAAATCTTGTGACTGTCGGTGCACTTTAACAATAAATTTCGCAAATAAGTACTACACCTATTGCAATGGGATAGGCAGATTCAGTAGGTTTATTAAAATTGTTGTTACGGAATCCTAAATTTGAATATAAATTTCAAAGGTCCAAAATGACACAAGGGTCCGCCGTCCGGGTCAATGAAATGTTTTAAAACAATTAACTAATTAAATTGGGAGTTGACGTTTTATGTTGTGATTGAATTTTGCGAATCCCTTCTATTCCTCCTAAATCAAAAAGATATTGGCGAAATTATTTTTTGAATACAAAATTTTAAACACTTTTCTTAGATTTTTTTAATTATTAGGAAATGGAAACGTGATGTTATATAGCCTATATATCCGTCAAGAAATCGGACCCGGAAAGGTTTCCTTGACTTTTGACAGTAGGACGTCAATCTACCCGCAGTTTAATTCATAAATAGAACTAAGAATTTTTTGACACGATAATGCCCGAGGCAAAATATCCGTTAAAGCGCTTGTCTTATTAAAAATAAACATTTATTTTCTTAATTACTTGTACAAACTCTTTGTGATATTTTAAATGAACGATTAATATTTCTTCAAAAGTCCCGGGTTCAATCAATTCTAAAAAATAACATTAGGACACATCTAGGTCCATAAGGATCCGATGTTTTTCGTAACAAAAACAGAGTTACGTGCGTCGGTGGTCCAGTGGTAACGCTTGTGGACACCGATTCGATCCCCACATCGATCATGGTTTTTAAATTAAAACTATAGTGCATTTAACGAAAGAGTTCTCTTAGTTGTTAGATTGTTATCATTGAATTTCATTAGTTTTCTTCTGTTACATAGAGTTATCGAATAATCTATACTAATATTATAAAGAGGTAAAGTTTGTAAGTTTTAAATTTTAAGTTGCTCGATTTAAATATCCAGCAGGTATGCCAGTATTATTTATTAAAGGGTTTTGGAGTTTGATCCTCCACTAAATTTAGTTTTTTTTTTAAGTTATGGGTTAACTAGGGCGTCAGTGTTCGAGTCGGTTCACAACTGAGAAGTCGCGGATTCGATCCCCCACATCCGACCAAAAATATATGTACATTATCCGACAAACCGTACAAAGAGGCTTTTCCATCTACATACCTCAACAGAACTGGCCACTTGTTAGGTATAGCCTCAAAAAAAATCTTCGGCTAAATGAAGAATACTTTGTCTTGAGCTGGGTACCCTGGGGCAGGCAGCTGTTTTTTAAATTATGGGTTAACTAACCTACGGCTACTGCCTCACCCCGTAAGACTAAAATATCTACAAATTTTCAGTATATTTGCGTAATTAATCCAATTATTGCACTGTTAATCAAATATGAGAACTGCTCACTCGTTAGGTATAGCCTCACAAATACCATCTGCTGAAGGAAGAAGACACACGGTTCCCTGAAGATATATACCTTACAAACAAACAAAATGACATATATACCAGAACTGAACTAAACAGAGATGAACAATAGTACCACGTTTTACCTTTTTTGAAAATTAGGGAAGCAAAAGTATTAAAACGGCTCTTCATTCTTTAGTAGGATGCAAATTGCTTACACAGACAGTATTTAAAATGAAATTATGCTAACAAAACTTTTCAAAAGGAACATTTTGGTACAAAACTGTATTATTGATTGTTAAATGATGCGAATTTAAACTTTGTGTTAACTAGAGTTCGTGAACATCGGTTAAAAGAAATTGAATTCTTCCTTTCGTTTCCAAGACACAATCACGACTTTTAGACTTTGTGACGTGGCCAGGAGAATGTGGACACCTATTTTATGTGCACTTCGTAGCCTAAAAATTGTAGATTAGCTTCTGAATTGAACCCGGCTTCCCACAGACTGCAGACTAAACTTTCAAACCGATTTTTGGATATCTAATTGAAGAAATTAAATATCTTCGATATATTACAAAAATTGGTTCAGTTGACTTCGAAATCGCTCGCCGGTTGCCATCATTTTATAATCTCGGAAAAATATGTAAACCAATATTTAATATCCGTATAGAAACACAAAATGTATCCAACTGACACATCCTGTCAAATACATCTGTCTACTCATGCAAATAAAATAAATTGTTCACTTCGGAATAATTAATTTTATGGACTAGCTAATTTTCTCTGACTTTTACATTTTTATTAACAAAATGATGGGAAGACTACACACTATTAGCAATCTGTGCATATACTTAGGTTGTCTTTTTGTCAGATTCCTGTAATTTTTTCACGTGTTGGCTTATGGCTCCCGGAACCATATGTTATCGGTCCCACGGTACCCAGCGGAAGATAAAGTGTTTTAGCCGATAGTACCTGCAACTAATACCTAAGTAAAACTATATGGCATTTATTCTCTTAGGCCTTTATTCATAAACGTTTATTAGCAACGTTTTTGTTAAAATATGTTTTGTCACTCTCTTACAAACCTGTCTTTACTAATAATAGAAAGAAACAAAACACATTTTAACAAAAACGTTGCTAATAAACGTTTATGAATAACAGTGTTTATTTATAACATTTTACTATTCTTTATATTTTTTTACATATTTATTAAAAAAACATAGACAATATATAAAAATATAAAAAAAGTTATCTCCCGGAAGCGAAGACCCAAGCTACCGGTGATTAGGGTTGCAGAGACAGGAACCTCGAGTCACAGTACGTGCCGTGCTGAGGAGTATTGCTTTCTGGATCTGGCACTTGACCCTACCGCCAATCTCAACGACTATTCTAATATTTACAATTTATACTCAATATGTCGTCTACCCATTTTATTTTTGGTTTTCCTATTTGCAACGTCGCCAGGCCATCGTCCTTCAGTTTTAACTTAAAATTACCTAAAACAAAATATTCCTTTGTCTTGATTACTTAAGCTTCCCGGATAGCAACAGCAACATATATATAATATATAATTCTCGTGTCACAGTGTATGTAACCAAACTCCTACGAAACGGCTTGACCGATTTGTATGATTTCTTTGTGTATATTCGGTAAGTCTGATTCGTAAACTGTTTTTCACCTTCCTAATTTTTAATTTTAGTATTTTTATATTTATATTTAAAGTTAGTGGTAGTGCAGGCAAGCCAACGTTTGGGCAGGACAACGTCTGCCGGGTCCGCTAGTAGTCTTTAATATTTTGACACCAACATCCAAATCCATTAAGTCTTTACGACATTACTAAGAAACAAACCTCGGAATTCATTAAATTCTACGAAAAGTTCATTTATTCCCTAAATTGACAATTCAGGACACAAACTTGTAGATAAAGGTACATTTCAGTGACATAATTAGAAGAAATGTACCTTGAAACTGCTGAAAAAGGGTCGTCTTACAGGATAACCTTCGTTATTAAGTATATTAGACTAAACATAGACTAGTTTTCTCCCCCAGATTCGTCCGTGGAAACTTCTTAAATGTGAACCTTTTTTTAACGTCTCCGAATCTTTTTTAGTTGATTTAGAATAATGTATTGTTTTCAAATTTTAGTTTCCGAGTTTAACAATTTTTTGCTCACGAAAGATGTCTATCTTTTATCACGCCTTTTATCCCATAAGGGGTAGGCGGATACTATGGAATGCCATTTCTTATGATCCTGAGTCCTGACATACCTATTTTGCCTCTTTTATATTCATCATATACTCCTAACACTGCCCTTTTTAGAAAAACAGGATAATATAGAAAGTAGAATATACTCGTGCTATCATTATTATTGTATATAGTAGTATACAATTTTTATATGTTCCCTGCTTGAGGCTGGTTGAAATGAAATTAAAATATTATTTATTTCTCAGAATATGGCATAAGTACATAATACAGGTGGAGCAATTTTAGATGTGTAGCACAGTGTACAAATATTTAATAACAAGCTAATTAAGTCTGGGATGTTCAATATTCTAAATTACCGTCAATATATCAGACAAAGCATTCGCAAATTTTGTTCGACAGGGCAGAAACTTTATTTTATAAGTAGAAAACGTACATATGTGAGAAGTGAACATTCTTTGCCTTATTATAACTAAGAATTAAATATACTAAATTATCTATTTAACATAATTAAACAATAAATAAATATATAGGAGCGCCATCTGTATTTTCTAGAAAGAACACCTTATGCGTAACGAAACTTTTTCTCTATCCAGAAGTTCACTTCAAAAAAAACTGAAATAAAAAAAAAAACTTAGTTTGCGAGACGACAACACGCAACGAATAGAATATTGACAATTTTCGAATTTGCGTCTATTTCGTAAATACACAAATTACCTATGTACTTTACTAATAAACGATGTACAAAATTATACATTGAATGAGATATTTGATACAGGGAATTAAATATTGTATAACTTTGTACAGTGTATATTGAGTAAGGAGCTAAGCTAGTATCTATTTCTATACATAAGAAATCAGTAAGGATGACGACCTCTGCTATAAGAGGCGAACTTTTAATCAAAACAAAACTCAAAGTTGAGACATCTAAATCAGATATTACTATAATGAAAATGTTAATAAAAAGGTAAATTCTCATTAAAAATCTAAACCAAACATCTCTCTCTAACTTTTTATAAAAAAAAGCTACATTTAATTAAATATTAAAATGTGGGAACCTGAGGTGGGAACTGTGTTCGTTCTCGTTTAAAAACAGTTTTCATTACAAATGTCTCGTTTTTTAGATTCTTAAAATATTAACACTATATTAAATACTAGATGTTCGCTCGTTTTTTTTAAACAACATAGTAATTATATAACTTGGATATTGGTACTTGTGAAATGAAATATCATCATCATTACATAATATTATAAATTAAAGTCCCGCGCCATATTTTTTTAATTTTTTTTTTTTTTTTTTTTAATTTTTTTTTTGTTTTATTATTTTTTAATGAAAAACTTAGGTAAATAATCCGACATTTCCAATCTAAATATACTTACCTCAACAGAACTGGCCACTTGTTAGGTATAGCCCTGTATAGCCTCACAAATACCATCGGCTAAACGAGGGAGACTTGATCTTTCGCTAAGTACCCTGGACTATAAATCTACTACTATACTATCTATATTACTTTCGCCAATAGTAAGAAGAATTATCTAGGAAGGATACGAGAAAAAAGTATTAATTTAGAATTGACAACGTGATATATCACTGAATATCAGCAAACGTTGAATTTATCCTATCTTACAGGGAACTGTCAAATGTTTTTTTTTATGAAGGGCAATGGTTTCACTCGTGGATCCCATATTAACATTACTATGGTCTTGAAATCATACGAAAATCTCATAGAAAAAACACTTTCAGTTTTTCCCAAATTTTCCAATTTTCCGCGCAACTTTTACAATTATTCTTTCTCTATAAACTTAATTCGGACTATTATGAACATTTAAAAAATGACCTAAATCGGTCCAGGCCGTTCTCCAGCCAAACTTTATTACCTATATATCTAGGTACGCCTTTAATTAACTACAAAACCTTTCCGACAAAATGTAACCTCATGCGTACGAACTTCTCAACTCTACTCACTCCCAAAGGACATCGCCGTGATAGATTCACTAATTAACAAAACAATTTAAATATTATAATATATTGTTTGATATGGAAATTGGGTTTCAGAGTTTTGAATATTATTGCTTTATCTAATATAAGGGAAATAAGGCGTCAGCATATGTGTGTATGCATAAATATGATCAATTATTAAAATAAATATCGGTAGTTTGAACCGAAGAAACAAGATAGGTTCTAGCTATAAGAGTTCTATAGCGCAATGGTAAGTGAGTTTTCCCGGGTTCAATACTCACAAAAAACTAACTTGTAAATACTAATTTTCTTATAGTAGATTATTTGTGCTTTGAAGGGCAGTGCAGCATCAGGCTTGCTATTTAATATGGATAACTAATTGCTAAATGTGGCCTCTAGCCACGCCACAAAGTGTAAAGGCCGTGATGGTGTGTGTGTACGATAGGACGTCAAGGATCCCAGGTTTCATTGTTCTTGATTCTTCTACGGAACCTTCAATTCATTATAAAAGTACACAATAAAAATTGCATTTACTCTATATTCCCATTGGTGAAAGGTCGCGACCGGGTTGTTCCCGCAGGAAATATAGGGAAGTTATTACAAAATATTGTTCAAATATATTAAATTTATATTTATAGAACCACTCAGATTCTCGTTATTTTTTAAAATAACCTCAGAACGTATTGCTTTGGCTCAAACCTTGGATTAACTCCTTTGCTCCTTGTTACTTCAAATTTAAAAAGAAAAATGTCAATAAGTTTCTTGCAAAAAGTTTGTAGAAAAAAGTCTTCTGCCCCTACAAAATAAAACCCCATATAAAAATTTTTGATTATGATAAAAATGTAAATTAGATACTTACATCATAAAAAGGTTACTTATTTTTTCTCGCAAAAAATATTGCCTTTTTATGGGACATTAACATAATGAATTTTAATTTCTTATGTGGTTGATATTGTAAATTATCATTTCAAAGGATATGTTATTCATATGATACCAACGCCTACGTACTCTACTTCACATTTAAAATAATACAACACACATCAAATAAAAAAAACACATCTCCACAACCCTTATTCCTTGCGATGTGACCAGAGACACCAGGTAACAGTGTCCACATTTTACCAGTCAATATAAAAAGTTGCGGCGGAAATAGCAGAATCTAACAAACGGCGCAAATATAGTTCAATTATTGAAAACTACAAATTTGTGCCGTTAGTTGTAGAAACTCTAGGTCCGTGGGGTTCAAATGCCAAAAAGTTTATTAAAGATTTATATCCCCTGGACTGATAATTTCTTCTGGTGACAAGAGGGCTGGCTCCTTTCTCGCTCAACGAATCAGCATCGCGATTCAGCGGGGAAATGCAGCCTGTATTCTTGCCATTATTTCACGCGGACCTGGTTTATTTAGTTAATTTTAATGCTTTACCAGTTGTCCATATTGAATTCTACCAGTTATGTAAAACCTTTATTCGCATTCAAATGCGTTTAATTGTTTCGGAGAAAATAGATTTCCAAAATAGATGCAATTTTAAATTTAATTAGGAATTAATTTTGTATGTGCCATTTACCAAACTAAAACAGGACACAGCCCAATCTGATTAAAAGTCAAAACGCGTTTCCCGCCAAAAGCTGACAGCGTTTGCCGCCATGATGGATGAGACGCGTCCTTATTGGCTCTATTTAAATATGCAAAACAGTTTTCTATGGTCAAGATCTAAGTATAGAAAAAGTACTTATTAGAAACAATAATCGGGGCGTCGGTGGTCGAGTGGGTAAGACGTCGGCTCGCAACTGATAAGGCGCGGGTTCGATTCCTACATCCGACCATGTACCAATGGGTTTTTTATAATAAAAAATCTATGTACCTACCTACATTATCCGACAAACCGTACAAAGAGACTTTTCCATCTATTATACTTCAACAAAGCTGGCAACTCGTTAAGTATACCTAGCCTCAAAAATCATTGGCTAAATGAGGAAGACTTTGTCTTCCACTGGGTTATCCTGGGGCCGGCAACAGTTTCCGGGAACTGTAAGGCCACCCGTGAAAAAAAAATATGTATATTTATTCTGTTTTATTCTGAAGACGCGGTAACGACAACTTCCTACTATGATTTTTAGTAGGTACTCAGTATTTGACTTTTTTTCGTACTTTTAATCTTGGGTCATATATGCTTTTGGTTTTTTTTTGTTTCGTTAATATTTAGATTCTTGCTCTTTTGGCGCTGTCTGTGTCTCTTTAAGATTTTTTGAAAACTTGGACAGTTAGGTATAATTGATACTTTTGGATACACTTTTGTACTTCGGAAGAGTAAAATGTGTAGGTCACATATTGGTCCGGCATCGCACCGAAAACTGGCCACCGGGTGATCTAGGCGGACCGTTCGTTACAAGAATTGGACGAAGGTTGGAATCGGTCAGGAGGTAAAACATATCGGATCGTGTGCATGTAGTGTAAATAGGTCCGAATTGGATCAGCATTAGATTATGTAAGTACATATAGTGCTTCGGAGATCAAGTAAAGCCGGCGTT
Organism: Nemapogon koenigi; assembly: GCA_963924495.1. Classification (NCBI taxonomy): domain Eukaryota; kingdom Metazoa; phylum Arthropoda; class Insecta; order Lepidoptera; family Tineidae; genus Nemapogon; species Nemapogon koenigi. The sequence continues at coordinate 1,004,438 of OZ004649.1, forward strand.
CTCACTTTTTCTAAAAATAAAAGATATTTACGTTTGTTAAAGAAGTGACACGTTCAGTAGGGTCCATTAAGTGCAGGCATCAAGCTTGCCACCTGTTCTGTTCAATATGGACAACTGGCAAAAAGTGGACACTGTTACAAGTGTCTCTGACTACACTGCAAGGTATAAAAGCCGTAAAGATGTGTTGTTATCTTAGATTATTTTGTTGAAAGGTTATTTTTAAATTTCCTTAGGTGAAAAGAAATCAGTGCAATATATACTTATTAGTAGAATTCCAAATAAAAAAATAGCAATGGATCAAGCGGGATCCTCACCTTCGAGGTTTATTATGTTGGTATTGCGACACGAAGAATAATTGAAGTAGGGTTCGGTATTTACATTTCGCAATAAATCTTTGTTTAGCGGTAATTGTTGTTATGTCGATTCGCAATATAAGGATATAAGATGCAGTCCAGAGTCATAGAGGTAGATTTAGTTGTCCACTGGGTACCCTTGGTCCGACAACTTGGTTCCGGTAGCTGTAAGACAACCTGTGAAGAGAAGAAGATGCAGTTCTTCACGAAAAAGTTCAGGTGTTCGTTTAGCGATTTAACTTTCTGAAACCCTAGGATCCTTCCGTTTAAAAGTGAAAGTTATCCGGGCACGTAAAGCGGACTAACAGTTACTAGGTGCGAATACTTCACACCGTTAGTTCAATTGATTTATAACAGATGACGTCTTTTACAAAATAAATAACTTTTAATTTTGATTTCTTTGTTTATTTTTCGTCATTATAGGGAAAAATAATCTTCAAAATGGCGTATGATATTTATGATATATGATGCCGACAAAAAATAAAGATAAATAATTTACGTCTATTACAGATGTAACACACACAGCCCTAAATAAAAAAAAAAAAGTTCTGGATGCCAATCTCGTACGAGAATCCATTTGTTACAATTACGGTTACTACCTGTGACAGACACTGTGCGCTTAAAATACCTTATATTGCTTACGATTGGTACCTACACTTCGTAACAAACACAGATCTTCACGGCCACTGGTCCGGTATCGCCGTATGATCGAGATTGAACACAGGCCACACATTAGCGATGTAAATCATAATATGATCTGGCTATTCACTCACTCACACAAACACACAAGATTTCATTAAACAAAGGCGTGTGGATGTGTGTGTATGACATCGAAATTAGCCACAAATACAACGACTTGAAAACGGATGGCGGACCGTTCGTTACAAGAATTGGACGAGTCTGTGGTCGATTTCGGTGGACCGTATGGCGGCGCGCCGGCGATTGGACGAATGAGTGGGCACCTTTACAGTGTCCACTTGACGCCAGCGGCAAGTATGTTACTGTAGTTAAATAACCTATTGTCTTTTTTGTGCCCTCCGAAGCACGAAGTCAGCATTTTTGAACCCGGTTTCATAAACACTCTGCTAAGTACGCTTTCATTTAGTTTCAATTTCCACCTGTTCTGTTTAATATGGAGCACTGATGGTGGGAATTGACACTAAATGAAACTTTTTTTTTTCGAAAAAGTGTGGCATAGGCCATGATGAATATACTAAAAAATTAAAAGCGAAAGAGATATATCAGGATTGTAGCAAATGGAGACAATCGAATGCCATCTCTTTCTCTTCTCTTATATTCATCATACCTTTCATACATGCTCGGCGACATACTTTTAATATTTCCATCGATCAATTCATTTTTTATATGTTCAATAAAAGTACTCCTAATTTGTCCTCTGCCAGCATTTCCTTTTACTTCAGCCATATAAACCTTTTTAGACAATCATCCTTCATTCTTTCAACGTGTCCAAACCAGCGTAAACAACTTTTCCCTCATTTTAGTCACAACATCATATTTTACTCCGCATTCTTCTCTAATGACATCGTTTCGTTAGTTTATCATATAATTTTTTTATAGAGGGCGCCACTAGCTTCAATGCTATTGCTTCATTACTTTATGTTATACAAGCTTCTGTCCGTGGTTTCACCCGCGTGGAAATAGATCCAAAAAGAAATAATCCCGTGGCTGTAATTTGCCCCTCCCCCTCCCGATTTCGCGGTATAAAAAGTAGTATATGTCATTCTCTGACCCCTAAACTACCACTATGCAAAAAATCATGTCGATCCCGTGAAAAACAAAAACAAATATACCTATCCCACGGGAACCATACATTTTTCCGGGATAAAAAATAGTGACTATATATAATCTATCTCTGTGCCAAATTTCATCCAGATCCGTTTAGCCGTTCTGGCGTGATTTAAGTAAGTGGGATAGTGGAAATTGTTACTCAATTAATTCAGTATCAAAATTCAGTACTTTATAGTTTCAACAATTTAAAAAGTAACTAAAACAAGTGTATAATGTATATTATTATCAAACAGTGGTGTGTCAGTGAATAGCAACTGTTAGTTAAATATAACGCTAAGTTAACGAATGCTGTTTGTTTAGTTCAAACTGCAGCCTTTCATTAGGGGACAGTTCTAATTACTAAGTAACTTGAGAGGAGAAGAGTCATTCATTACGTAAGGAAGTGTCAGCATGCTTGCAATGATTTGTTACTCCACTAATAATAGCCTTACAAAGTTTTGGAGAAATTGGGGTTGCGTGCGAAGAAACAAGATATATAAATGGCATAGAGGTCCTTAAGTTTTCTTTTTTTACTTCACTGGTAGGCTTACAGCTCCCGAAACCGTATCACGGTCCCAGGGTACCCAGCGAAAGACTAAAGTAGGCCAGACATTGGTCCGGCATCGCACCGAAAATTTCGGACCAATTGTTACAAGAATTGGACGAGTCTGTGCTCGATTTTGGTGGACAGTACGGCGGCGCGCCGGCGATTGGACGAATGAGTGGGCACCTAACTAACGAGTAACCAGTTCTGTTGAGGTATATTTAGATGGAAAAAGTGTGGTTTGTTTGGAAAAAATTACCGGTAATTGGAAAATTTGGGATTAACTGAAAATGTTTTTTTTCTATGGGACTTTAGTTGAACTCAAGACCGTAATAGGGAATATATAACTTAAATGGGCTCCACGGGCGGAGCTATATAGTACGTTAATACAATAACAATTAAATTCCAGAAGTCTCTATCAATTGTCTTTTTATGGCAATTACTGGCAATAACACTATTTGTTTCAGGTTCAATTGTAAAAAAAATGTAAATTAATACCTACCCTATCATATTTTTTCATTTTCATTTAGACATATCGGAGCATAACCTAGGCAAACATAATCGCATAACATCGTACAATCTTGAAATCGTAGCCTGACATTAAAATTTAATTGGTGTTTATTTGAACGTGTTTGCAAAACTACTAAACGGATGTTGTTGCGGTGTATTAAACATGGACCTATTATGTTTAGGAGCTGAGCATTATCAGTATAAATAAATCAAATCGGGGAAAAACCTGGGACTAATAAGGAAATAGGTATAACAAAATGATTTAGGAAATAATTGTGTAGAATAACATGATCTAAGTGCAAACCGGGATCGGGTCGCTAGTATTTGTTATTACAGAGAATATTTGTTATCATTCGGGAAAAATATAAAAGAGAAGAATAGAAGATTAATAAAATAATATAGTGAGACCAACCGGTTACCTTTTGTGATCAAATCAAACGAAAATCTTACAAAATGGATATTAGATATTGACCTTTTGTTGCCAAATAACATTAGATATACTTGAGTTACATTATTCTATACTAAATGTGGTCACGGGCTCATTATATTTTGAGCGGGCAATAACTACATTATTATCTTCTGTTTAATAATCTGATAATTATTTAAAACTATTTTTATTTACTTGACAATTAAATTAAATATAATAAAAAACAATTAAATATATCTACTATGCTATATGCTATGCTACAAATAAAAAAAAACATCAAGATTGCTGCCTTCTGGGAGAGTGCCCTTGGATAGCAATACTTATCATCATCAACCTTTTAAGATCCACTGCTGGATCATGGTCTCCCTCTAGCGCACCATTTTAATGGTGCTCATTGAGAGGAATTGCCATAGTCACCACGCCTGGCAGGCGGGTTGGTGACCGGACGCCGGCTTTACGCGCCCTCCGAAGCACGAGGAGTCGATTTAAGTACATATTTTTAAAGAAAATTGGTTTAGCATATTGGCAGCTAGTTAGGAATCGAACCCGGGACCTCCGGTTTCAAGTCCACCGTCCTACTAATTAGGCTATCGACTACCTTACAATATCAAACTTATGCACATAATCCGACAAACCACACTTTAGAGACTTTTCCATCTAAATACAGATACCTCAACAGAACTGGCCACTCGTTAGGTATCATAAATACCATATCGGCTAAACGAAGGAGACTTGGTCTTTCACTGGGAACCCTGGGGTGACGCCTTATGATTTTGTCCCATACAAATTTGATGTTTCTTTTTTCCGGTTTTGTAAAATGTATGTGCTATAGGCTCAAAATTAAAAATCCTCAATTTCACGCGTATTTCAGCCAAGTTTGCGACTCGACTCCTCTTAATATATTTACAAATGAACAATTTACTCGACATTAAAAGATAGATAATTTTACATACTTTAAGAATACACTAACTAGAATTTGATAATTCTAACAGTTTTTGTCCTTTTCGTGTTTTTCGAAATACCAATTTTGTTGAGAAATTGTACCGTCTCATGTTTCTGGTACGTGAATCTTGGTCTATCATATCTTATCCTTGGTTATCTTATCGATTTTAATAGTAGTCCATCTTGCTCACATATTTCTAAAGATATATGGACAAACAAAGTCGCGCGTAATACTGAGTTATCTAGTATAATATACAAGTTAATTCAACATGACAGCCTGCAGTTTAATAAACTATTTGCATGCATGTGTTCTACTTCATTTAGAATTTATCACACACAGCTTTTTATATTAAACATTTTTTCCCCACTATTCCCTGTAATTAAATACTTTGTATGTATGAAGACATCCCATGTTACATCGGAATCTCTTTTTACCCCTTCCTGTTAAATTAGCATTATAATAAAATAAAAAAATTTAAGGCTAAGACATTCGCATGTGAGATTTGAATGGAGAAAAGCTCCCAATCGCCATTTTGATGGTCGAATCGATATTTTGAAGGTTTTTTTATTTAAGGCAGGGATCAACCTCAATAAAAAATACTATTTGCACTCCGGTGGGCGGATGCTTATGTAGGACGATATAAGGTTGAATATTGCTTGGCATATTTTACGTGGTCATGCAGCTACACTTGAAATTTCACTTATTTTGTAGCTTTTTCTTAAAATTTGTTAAAGAAAAACAATTAAACAGTGAAAGTATTCGGTTAAAGTTTTAATAAATTATTCAAGCTATTTGATTCCTAAAAAAAAGTTATATAGTTGTCGCGCAAAATATTGTGAATTTACGCTCAAAAGTTTTTTTATTGAGGTATTTTGCATAATTTTTTTTCAATAGACCAAAACACTTATGAAAAATCTATGCGGTTAAAGTTTTATGTAGTATTATTTGCTATCTACTATATTTTTTTGAGATTGAGATTGATTCCTGACACTTCAAAGTAAGCGTTCAAAAATGCCACTTTCGTGTTTGCACCCTGCCTTAAGTACAGAAAATAGTGAACTTAATCAAAAATGTAGCCGATAAATAAAGTGTTTAATATTCAATAATACATTATTACGAAATAAATCAATTTTCATCTCAAAGTTAATTAATAGATTAGCTGTGAATTTATTTTTATTTTAATATCTTCTTTTCTCCTTCTTTTAAGAAAAGTTCACTTAGAATTAAAAGTGACTTTTTTACCCTAATTTCCGCACGCCCGCCAGCGAAGGAATGTGAGAAGTTCAGAGTTTTAATCAGAGAAAATTGCTGAAACCTCTAATTTGTAGTCTTTTTCGAGATTTTTCCTGTAATTTATGTTTAGAAGTTATTTAAATAGACAGCGTACACTTGTTAAACAACCTTTAACGTACCAACACGACTTTTATTTTGCGATGTAGCCAGAGACACTATAGTAATAATGGTCACATTTGGTCCCTTGGCTAGGACAATTAAATAATAATGATTTAAATAATTAAGTAAATATTAGAAAAACAAGCCATAAATCCAATTTACTTTATCGAAGTACTACTTATAATCTATCTATTTATCTATCATCACGCCTTTTATCCCAAAAGGGGTATGCAGAGACAATCGAATGCCATTTGCTACGGTTCTGACATACCTTTTTCGCTTCTTTTATATTCATCATACCTTCCATACATACTCGGCGATTGTGTGTAATTTTTAATATTGCTATCGATCAATACATTTATATATGTTCAATAAAAGTACACCTAGGTCGTCCTCTGCCATACTTTCAACGTCTCCACTTATAAGACAAGTCTAGAGTTATAATATAATATTTGCAAGACTAAAATCTAAATAAAATATAAGCTATATAATTAATAATCTAACGACTAGGTATGGATTTGACCGACTATTTGCCGACTAGTCTCCGACTATAAAAGTGGCCGAATAGTCGGCTTTACCGACGTTTCGGTCGATCAATCCCCTTGGAGATTGTTTAGACAAACCACACTTAGAGGCTTTTCCATCTAAATATACCTCAAGCCTCAACAGAACCTGCCACTCGTTAGGTATAGCCTCACAAATCCCTGGGTATCCTGGAACCGTAACACGGTTTCGGGAGCTGTATAACAACCCCTGAAGTAAGAAAAAAGGTAGAACCTTAGAGTCCATCATCAGGTCTTCCAAGTCTCCATATATTCATAATTATCATCATTATAATATGGTAAATATATAAATAAGTTTGCATCCACGAAACACTTGCCATAACAATACACTTCAGGACGCGCCAATACATGAGCTCTATATATTTTTACTCTATGGTTTCATCGGACTAATACTGTAAATACCAAACGCTGGTGGTGACAAAATAAAATAAATCAAAAGGAAAGTTTTGTTATAGGAATGTGAGTGGGGTCCAATATCGGTCATGTGTTAGATTCCTGAAGACTGCTACTATGTACCACCCATTCTGTCCTTTTATGTAACACTCGCTTTTCGCCACCGGCTTCCCCCGTGAATATTATCGAACAAAATAAAAAGACTATAGCACTCAGGGATGTCGTAGTATGTTAAAATGACACATTAGCCCCGTCTCATCTCAGGGAAACAGCAATCAAAGCGGGAGCTGCGGCGGAAATCGCAGAGTCGAAACAAACAGCACAGATATAGTTCAATTATAAACTACAAATTTGTGCCGTTTGGTGTAGAAACTCTAGGTCCGTGGGGTTCAAATGCCAAAAATTTTATAAAAGATGTATACCCTCCACTGATCATCTCTTCTGGTGACAAGAGGGCTGGCTCCTTCCTCGCTCAACGAATCAGCATCGCGATTCAGCGGGGAAATGCAGCCAGTATTTTTGCCCTATTCCACGAGGACCTGGTTTATTTAGTTATTTTCAATCTTTAGATTTGATTTTAGGTTTTTATATTAACAAATAAAAAAATCATCTTTTTTTATAGAGAAGACGACATGTCTTTCTTTCATTCCGCATTGTTCTCTTATGACATCGGACGATACATTCAAATAAAATAATAGTTTTAGGGGCGTGGCCTAGCTGCATACGATACTCTAGCGCTACCCTAGCGCTACGTGATCGATTGGTCTCTCCGCTGAATCTCTCTCTGTCGCATTGAATAGAAACAAAAGAGAAGAGGCGCACGGAAGGTGCTTGGAACAAACGTCCTAAGTGACAAATCAAAAATAATTTATTTAAATTAAAGAAGTAGCTTTTTTGAAAATATAAATTAACATCTTACTTTAGTAATAGATGATACAAATTTGTACTTAATTTAATAAACAATACTTCATGTACTAATGAGAAATTTGGAAAGGAGACTATTTTCAGAGGCTACTTTGCAATTTTTTTCTATCGAGCAAAGTGTCTTAAAACATGTTATACGATTAACAGATTAATATGAAATATGATTAATTATAACATGTAATTTTTTCTGTATTTGTAAGAGCTTTAGGTTTCACTCAAAACGATTTGGAAAATATGATTTAATATGAAGGTAGCCTCTTATCACATAATATAGCTAAGAGTATATATAATAACTCCGTCTAGTTTCAATTTCAATGCTCTATCGACAAGTAAAAATACATTTTTATTAAAGTGTTAACGCAGTAATTTTCTAATGTGACCCTCTTCACACGACCCCAAATGTCCTGAAGACGGAATTCGCCTGTAAACTGAATTCTCGATGCCCTTTGATCTAACTGGCGGCATAGCTTTCTGTGAAACCAGATATTTTCCTTTACAAAATTTTTTTATCTTATATTTTCTTATAGAGCATAAAATTGTTCAGTTATTTTGTAATCCAAGGCATTGAACTTATTTTTTAATAGTCTAATATTTTGCTATATAACTCCAGTAACAGTGTCTACTTTTGTCAGTTGTCCATATTAAAGAGAACGGGGGCTTAGACAATGTAGATACAACTAAACGAATAGAATAGAATGTAGAATAGATACCTTTAAATAATATTATATGAGATCGACTGAAATACAACCACGTGACCTAACTAAACTGTCCTTCACTGTGACGAAACCAAGGAGTTTATATACTTATTGTATACAAACTCCTTGAAGTATAAACTCCTTGTAGAAAACTAAGCGTAATTTACATAATTTTGTCCTCAATTAGCGTTTTTCGTGAACGCAAAGTTAGCGCCTGCCCAATCCCATACCCTGTGGCCTGTAGATAACGCTGAAAAAATAGCGAAGGTTAATCAGAAAAAAAATTAAGGTTATGCCCGTTTGTTGTGCATAAATTGAGCCTTTTATGGGATTTTTACAATCTCTCTACGTTTTTACAAATACTAATAGGATTTAGCGTTTCGAGATAATATAATACATCTTGTAACGTACGTTCTGCCATCCGTTTTCAAATCGTTGTATTTGTGATTGATTTCGATGGCCGGAACGATCTGTCACACACACACGGATGTTTGACACTTTGTTTAATCGAATCTTGTGTGTCTGTGTGAGTGAGTGAATTGCATGTGATCTAAATCGTATGATTTATAATCGCTAATGTGTGGCCTGTGTTCAATCTCGATCATATGGCGGCCGGACCGAAAATTTTCGCTGAGATACACAGAAATATGGACCTTAGATAGGTAGAAGTATAGGTTTAATTAAATATAACATATTAATATAATTCCACAGTGGCTACAGCAGCTTGTTGATGTTGGTGGTAGTTGCACTAATAATGTTATCTGCGGGAGGTAAAGCCGCGCCGGCCCAGCTGTGTGCGGGAGCAGCAGAGGACCCGCGCGCCGCTAGGTTCTGTCAGGCCCTTAACACCTTCCTGGAGCTGTATGCTGAGGCTGCCGGGGAACAGGTGCCTGAGTATCAAGGTATAGCTTCTGAAATAGTATGTAGTTTCAAGGGTTTGTTTCATAATGTGTAGTTATGTCAATACTTCCTACTAATATTTTAAACGCAAAAGTTTGTGAGGATGGATGTAGGTATGTCTGTTACTCCTAACACAAGAACTACTGGACGGATTTTGATAAAACTTTACAATGTTATAGCTTATACATCACAATGGCACATAGGCTATAATAGACAAAAAAAATCGGTTGTCTGTAAAGTCGGTTTACTGACGATAGTTGAACGTGACAATGTCATAAGAAAGCTGTCCACGCGGACGCATCGCTCACTCAAGTAGGAGAGAGACAGATGTCGAACGCTGCCGAACGCGGAGGCCGATTGTGCCTCTTTGTCGCTCGTTCCGCGCTCTCGCTTGCACTTCAAGCCTTAAATGGAACGCCTCAGAGCGAGGTAACGCCGCATGAGTCAGGTTTTTTCGTGCGTGCAGCCGGCTTCATCGAATTATAAGACGTTGTCACCTCAAAAAAGTCCGCGGTAGTATATATCTCTAGCATACCATATTGTAGCCGGGAGCGGGTTCACTAGTCTATATAATGTTACTTTAAAACAGTGAAAGAAATGTTCTTATTTTAATGTCCAGCAGTTTTCATGTTTAATAATTACTTACAAACAAACCCACACTCCCTCTTTCTATATTTATTTTATAAAAACACTAACTGTTCACCCCGGCTTCACCAGTGGGACCCATACTAACTTTCATCCCCTATTACAAACCACTAGGGGGTGGATTTGAAAAAAAATTGTATATGTCCTTCCATAGGGTTCAAGATTTCTCCAAATCAAATTTCATCAAAATCGGTTTAGTGGTTTAGCCGTGAAAGCGTAACAGACAGACACTTGCTTACACCAAAATAATTAATATATTCACCAAAAGTAAGCAAGGGTATAAGCAGAAATACTAATATACAATATGTTCCAGCTCTTGTTCGCGACTACCCACAACTCCTGGACTCCGGTATGAAGAGACAAGACGTGGTACACAGCTTCTTGCGGTTTGGTCGTCGCCGCTGACTATATAATAAATTTATTCGCAAACTATGAACCTTATCGCTATTGACATAAAGCCTATTTTCCAATACGTAAAGTTGCTTATTTCTTGCCATATCTAGCGAGACATCGCATTCAGTTTGTTTTTTAATTTTTAAATTAAAATTTAAAACAAAGAATTAGACAACTTCTTGCTTCATGTGGGCAATAGATTGTTCCGAAACAAATTAATGTTAAAAAATAATTAATAAACTGATGCGATAACCTTTCTTCGTCCAAAATTGTTTAAATAATATTATTGTATTATAATTATTTATGTCGCATCTTGTATGTGCCAAAGTAGCAAAATTAAATGGTAAACCTCTCACTTCTCAAATTTAATGTTTAGATGTAAGGTAATTAACAAAAAAAATCTAAAAAATTAACTATTAATAAATGTAATTAAGATTTAATTAATTAAAGATCTTGTTGTCAACATTTTGTGTCGCAAATAGTGTTTAAATTTAATATTGTGACTATTTGGAAACTTAAATAAATACATATTTATGACAAGCTCAGAGATTTTTATTTATGGAAGAAGTCTACAAAAATATCTATGCACCATCACGACCCTTATCAAGGTAAGACATAAAGGGCGTAGACATCATAGAGTACTAAGCCTATGGAGGGGCCATAGACGGGCTTCCCCTTTCGCCAATTTTTCCCCCTTTGACCAGTTAAGCTGACCAGGTGCGCAGTAATAAGTAACCTTAGATTTTGTTGGTATCGTTTAGTGTCGCAAGACAGAGCTTTAGGAAAATAGTTAATTGTGATGTTTTAAATGGGAAAGGAGATCTAGGACGTCAAACTTGCTGAAACATAGTGTTTCCAATCATTAATTATAATTATTATGTTTGTATTTTAACATAATCATCATATAACGTAAAATCCGTTGCGACAATAAAACGACAGAAAAATACAGTGGTACAGGGGCTAGTACTAGACGTTTACCTCCCCTCCCGCCAAAAATGGCAGAAAAATTTGTTCGGTTATTTAGCTCTTCCCGTCTCCAGTCTTAAATACTCAAAGGTAGACATAGATGGAGGTAACAATGTCCACATTTAGCCTGTCACTTTAGATATTATTTCCAGAAGTAAAGGATGCTCTCTGAGGAACGAGATATCAATAAAGCACTTTATTTCAAGTCAAAATCTATGCTATCGCCAAAAATATAGCGAGTACACCATCACGGCCTTTATAGCTTGCGGCGAGGCCAGAGAGAAATAGTGTAGGTACAGTTTTTGCTAGTTGTTTAACAGTAGGTATATATCTACTGCCGGTCGATTAAAGCACATATATGTAAATAAAAATTTAATACTGGTCGTTGGTAAGGGCATCAAGGAACGACTGGCATTTTATTAAATGTTCGTAATAGTCTGAATAAGGTTTTTAGGGAAAGGAAAATTGAAAAAGTTGGCATTGGAAAAGTCAGGAAATACTGAGGCTTTTTTTATGGGATTTTTGCATGATCTCAAGAGCATTGTGAATAAAAGTTAGGGACTCCATGGGCGAAGCTATGGCTGAAAGCTAGTTCTTAAAGTTCTAGGTAGTATTTAACTGCAAATAAAAAAAATCCCATTTCCCATCAAAAATACTGATTGCACAGCAAAATACTTATCTCAAAAGGGCTCTGTCCAGGGTCGTTGTATGTGTCTCTACGTGCAAACAGAGATAATTTATTTGATGTAAATAAATTGATGTGCAATATTATAAGTATTTTATGATGTGCAATTAACTAGGCAGACCGCTCCCGGATCCCGGCCATGTACCAATGGATTTTTTTATTAAAAACTTATATACATAATCCGCCAAACCACACTTGGAGGCTTTTCCATCTAAATATACCTCAACAGAACTGGCCACACGTTAGGTATAGCCTCACAAATACAATAGGCTAAACGAGGGAGACTTGGTTTTTCGCTGGGTACCCCTGGAACTGTAACACGGTTTCGGAAGCTGTAAAGCAACCCGCAAAAAAAAACATCAAATTGGCCTCACCGATACGCCGCACTCGAGATTTAGTTAAGTAACGCGTGCGTTATTGAAAATTAGTCGCGCCTGCAAATTTTGATCATTTTCGCGATTTTTTTATGTTGACTTTGATATCAAAATAAAAGTGGGGATGGTTTGAAAATGAAAAATACTCAATATTGCAAATTTTTCACTCTTTAAATTATTTTTTATTTATATTTTTTAATGTTTTCTATCTTAAATAAAATTTAGATTCTTGTTATGGAATAATTCGAGAATAATGTGTTATTTTTATATTACATTTTTTTTTGTATATAGCTCACAAAAAATACATTTTTATATCTATGAATTTTTCCAAAAATTACTATTTCTCAAACATTTTTTTCTCGTTTTTTTTATGAAAGTTGAAAAATCTAATCTATCAACATATAAGTTGACTATATTACAGTGTCAATACTGTCTTTTAATATTCAAAATCTTCAGTGAGCTTTACAAGATCGATCGTCAAACGTCACTCGTACGTAAGTTTTTGAAAACGAGTCCTGAAAAATGATAATTTACCAACACTATAGAAATAATTTCAAAATTTCCTTCTATCAGTCTTGAAGACCAAGACCCGTATTTTCAAAATGACAATCTTATTCGTATTCTCACAAACAGACATCAAAAATGTCCGAAATGTAGCGTGTGCCGGTAAGGAGCCTTAAATTTCAGACACGACATTTGTAATTACTTACATCTGTTAATAAAATATTAATCCACTCGGATTTTCATTTGATAAGATTGTAATCGAAAAGGGGGATTTAAATTGACACTTAAATTTTACGATATAAATTTTCACACCTCGTAAACGTGTTATAAACCACACGATAGGTACATAAAATTAGCTAAAACCAAACTTCTGTCTGTAAAGTCGTAAATAAAGTTTACTAACTCAAGTAAGACCTTAAATTTTTATTTATTCGACTTTTTGAAAGTTTCTCGCGTAAAACACGAAGTCTGTAATAGGATTGTAGGATTTGTTCGGGATGGTTTGTTTGTTTATTATCACGACGGAATACCATTGGGGTAAGAAGAGAAATCTTTAAAGTAGCCCACGCACTGGTCCGGTATCTCACCGAAAATTTTCAGTCCGGCCGCCGTATGATCAAGATTAAACACAGGCCACACATCAGCAATGTAAATCATACGATCTAGATCACATGCAATTCACTCACCCACACAGACACTAGATTCGATTAAACAAAGGCGTATGGATGTGTGTGTGTGTGTGACAGATCATTCCGGGCATCGAAATCAACCACAAATACGATTTGAAAACGGATGGTGGACAAGAATTGGACGAGTCTGTGGTCGATTTCGGTGGACCGTATGGCGGCGCGCCGGCGATTGGACGAATGAGTGGCCACCTTATGAGTTACCAAGCACGAAGCTCGTAAAAATGTATGTTCCTAAAATATGATCCTAGAGGATCTGTGACTTAGATATACATTTCCCCATACTGACCTATTTTCAGCATTGCCGCGTGCGTATTGAACGGCCAAACGTTATGACGAAACGTGCGTTATTTCTCCAGCACGTCGATTCTGAACCATTAAAGCTAAAGATATGTTATAAAGCGCAGCCCGACGATAGATAGAAAGATAATTAGTATGTCACCGCATACTTAACCTTGGTTATTTATCTTGATCGGGTTGCTCTTTATCACTGGCTATCTATTTCAGTTCAGAATCGACGTGCTGGTGTTAGTTACGTGTGGCGTAAAAATGCTGGACCAGTTTCAAACAAATGTAAAGTTCAAAATATTTATTTCATCTAAAGGTAGGTGTATAAATAAGACATAACAAAATACATTTGACAGATTCAGAGAGGCGTTTCATATATTTTATCTACTTACAATTTCATAAAAATTATAAAATTCAAAACTTACTAATAAACGGTTAAAATTAAATACAGAGGTAGATGTTAATATGACTTTCATCAATACGTCTAAAAAATCGTATGAAAATTGGAGTCAAATTTTGATTTATTTAAGGACGCGTTTACCATAGGACGCTGATATTGAGACAACTACTAAAGGTACACAGGTCACAGACACAAGGCCACAACTAAGAAAATTATCAAAGTGATTTAAACCTTATTTCATATACAACAATGGTACAAAATTATTGAAAAAGATAAGACTTGTTGAAATTATTTTGAGTATTTTATCAAGAACATAATACGTTTAACACATTTTATTTATAGATAAAGTAAGTGTAATTGCATGTGGAAGTTTTATGTCCCTGCCTACTACATACACACATTATATTTATATGTACATATATAATCGTTTATCAGTAAGATTTTACACATTAAAATAAGTATAGATAGATTCAAACTTTATGGCGGTTCGGATGTTAGCTGCGAGTGCGAGTACGCGCAGGTACGTCAAGTCGGGGGGGGTATGCCCCGCCGCCGCGTCCTTGTACGTCCCGCATATATACCTAATATCGTGCACTGTGCCTCGTTTTGCGCGATGTTCCGAACCGCCATAAAGTTTGAATCAAGCCTAACCTACATAGAGAGAACATTGATAGGTTAGATTCTTTCCTAAATAATTGATTTACTTTTTATTATTACTACTAAGCTAAATATCTATAACACTATTAAATAACAGGTACCATAAATTAGAGAGCATACTTTTTCTCGAGTCATGTTTGATGGTTAAACGCGCCTTAAGAGGTCTGTGCACAACTACCGCGCCCTTTTCCATACGAACGGAGTAAACGGTTTTACTAACCCTAAATAACCGTACGTTTTTTCAAAACTCTTAATTGCTCAAAAATTTGACACCTCAAATTACGAATTTTGAAAGAAAAACACGCAGAAGTAGTCTTTCTCCGTTTGTATGGAAATAGGCGCGGTAGCTGCGCGATTAACAATCCTTTTAACAGCTGAACGAATTTGAATGAATCTTAGAGGATGAATAGTTTACGTCCTGGATTGGCACACTTTACTTTTTATCCCGGAAAACGAGATTAAGAGGAATTTCAAATATATTACAACATCTATTTTTATAAATGTATTTAGCAGGAAGACATTTTATATTTTCAACAATTACTAGCGGCTTCATACATGCATTAATAAAAACAGAAGGTATAAATATCGCAGCGAAAGTCGAGGCAAATAACATATCTGTACACTCGCATGTTCATCAATTTTTCTTCTTCTTTCTTCACGAGTTGCCTTTCAGCTCCCGAAACCGTGTTACGGTCCCAGGGTACCCATCATCGCTTTTAGCCGACGGTATTGGTAACTAACTAAAATAGTAGAATGCGTGTGAGTACTGTGTTCGCCTCAACTTTCGCTGCGCTATACATTTGGTATAAAAAATTGCCACGGAATTAGAATCCGAAATAATAAATAATAGCACCACATGAGCAAAATCGTAATATCATTTCTCAACATAAACATGCTGTTACATATAATGTACGTATATTTTAAATCCATGCATAGATATAATATGTTGATGGGTCAATATATATATTTCAGGCACTGGGCTCAGAATACAAAACAAACCAGAATACGCATGCGCACTGAATATCTACTACAAACACGTCACGTGTACAAAAATACGCGATTTTCTTCATACTTCTCGCCACGATTTACCAATTTTGTGATAATTTCTTATTATCAAGATATATATAATATTAATAAAAATTAACACCTATTCTATATTCTTTTTAATTTTTCTGATATTGTCTTTTTATCAAGAAATACAACAACTGGGTACCTACACTATTTTCAGCCCCAGTTTGAAGAATTTATGCGGATTCTGGTTTATTCTGTATTGTGAAGCCCTGGGCTATGATAGACTTTTCGGATACAAAATAATTTTACAATCAATTTTTTAATATAAAATGAACAATAAGACTGAATTAAATCATTTCAAAAATGATGGTTGTAAACATATACAAAATATTACTATTTCAAAAACCAATTTAGTACCAGAAAATACCATTGATTGTCGTAAAGATATTTCTATATTATGGTACCTACATGTGGCAGCCTAGAATGTAACATCTCTTCACGATAGATGGCGCGACAATCGCAATCCTGTATCGCGATAGTAGTAAAACATAATACCTAGTTAACTGAAAAATGACACAAGTGCTATGTCAGCGTCGAAATAAAACGATACTGTCCACGCCTCTAAACAATTCTTTAAAATTTACGTATTGTACCGCATTTCTTAGGCTCGGACTACACACATCAGGAATCTCTCCGACCTGCTAGGAAACCGAGTTGCAAGGTCCGTTTGAAACCGGAGAGTTTAGTCAGTCAGCCCAAAATTAAGGCTAGGAAAAATTGAGCCAATACTAATGGCGTCGTATCGCCATCTTTTTCACTCCATATACAGATGACAGAGATGGCAAATATTTCTGTACCAATCCATGATTTTCTCTTCTTAATGTTGTTAGGTTGGCAGTACCTTTCGGCTCTAAGTTTGATTTCATTTCAATGTATGGCAGTCCCGACTCTTATTACAGAACTTACTCTATGAGTCAGCCGCTAGCTCTATCTAGCGCAATCTACCAAAATTCAATGAATAGTACCTACTTATTTATTACCGAATGTTTGTGAATCAAGAACATCCAATACATTACATAAAAAATAATTGTCTCTGCTACTAATGGCGGTACTAACGCCATCCAGTATAAAAGTAGGTAAATTACGCACCGAACGAACTTGTTTCCGGGTCCTCGGCTCCAAACAACAAACCGATTGAATAGAACCGCCTACTTTATCATGTAAACGGTAAAACCTGAGCATGTCACGATTCACCACGATTTATTACTGATTGCAATAGGGGATACATTCATAGATTTTGTTTGAGCGATTGATTGCATCAGTGTGCAATTCCTGATGTTTGTAGTCCGAGCCTCAGCACGTACAGGGTCTCACCGAGGATTGCTCAAGCCACATTCCCATTTCGATATATTTACATAAAGGTGCGACCACACTTGGCGTATACGTGTTTGAATGTTCGTTCCAATTTAAAATTTTTAACATGGCAAGTACGCAAAAACGAATACGCCAAGTGAGGTGGCATCATATTATTTAATACAGACACACATATAAAACTAAAAACATTTATATCTAATTACAATTATAAAACAACACCGTTGTGGCACAAAGTTTACGTTTATTACAAACATTAATAGAGTACGCACAAATATTTTTGGGATGTGGCGATGTCATTAAAATTAACTAACTAGGTGTGTATGTGTAGGCCGACATTAAAAATGACCGTTTCTTAGAATAGTTGTCAATTATGTGGAACATATAAAGAACCTTAAAATTCGAATATTCAAATTATACCTATTTCTAAATACCCTCAAAAATTCTAATAATATGAATATTTGGAAAATTTAATATTTATTTGTTTTTAATTTTTTCGGTACGCAAAAAAGATTATTCGCCAGCCCAAAAAGTATTTGCGCGTGTAAGTACTGTGTATAGATGAGTACCTACACAAACACATAAATTTAAATTAGACTATCTAAAACAGTTTATTTCCCTTATAAATACAGACAGATATGACAATTTATTATACAACCAATACTTAAGGGGATAAGAAATACGGTTTCTCAACAAAAATATTTCAAAAATCGTTATTTATCATAATAGATATTGCAAAAAAAAAACTTTAAAAAAATAATTTCATAGAAGTGAAACTTCTTAAAAAAAGGGAGATGCGGATAGCCTAAACTGTGTATTAAGCCATTGTCCACAATAGCCTCGCAAGGGCCAGGCTCCACCATCAGTCTGGGCAATGATGGTCCACTGTGTACAAGAGGCTTTAGATATACAAAGTATAGCTCTCTTTCTACTTCTCTCTACGTTATATCTTTCTTCTCTCTCATGTAACGAAATGTGCCTAAACGTGACGCGTCCTTGAAATTACCGCCTAAGAAGTTTCACTTCAATAAAAGTATTGCGACTTTAACTCTTGAGCACTGTAACGCAATAAATAATTAAATATTATGTTAGTGCAAAAAAATAAATTAAACAATTATCACTATTTTGTAGATTCTGACAGATCAGTAGGTAAGTAAGGTAACCTAATTGTCTTGTTGTGTTACAAAAATATTTCCAAAATCACTATTTATCATACAAATAGATATTACAAAAAGGTATAGAGGGCATTAAATCTAGTCTCAAAAATTTGTTTACTAAAACTTATCGTTATTTTTTTAGGAACATAAAAACTTGACTCGAAGGTTTCTTAGAAAGATATGAATTAAACATAAGTGTGTGCTCTGCTCTCCGCCAGGTGTTTAAAAAGTGTTTCGTTTAAACATAGTTTTGTCTCCGCCTATCCTATTGCACAATAGATTTGTAAGAAAGTGACAAAACATTAAATTGATTGTTTTAATTGTTTTTTTACGAGCCCAAAAAGTAATTGGGCCTACAGCGAAATAATTCTGCAATTTCAGATGTAGGTTCAACAGAACCTCAATCATATGAATCTTATTACATTTTAACTTTTCAATAGAATACAATTTGAATCAGCATTATTTCACAATATTAAAAATCATAATGTCTGACGTAAAATATTATTTATCTATTTAACATACGTGTCCTTTTCTCTCTCGTAAAAAAGATATGTTTGTTTCACTTCAATACGTAATATGCACGACGTCACCGCCAACAGACAGAAGACATTGGCCCTGTAATTATAAATAGCGTAATTAATACGAATACCCCATGTGATAAAATACACAAAAACAAAAATTTAATCATATTCTATGCAGAGATCTCACTTCCTTAAAATTAAAATTGTATGCCGTTTCATATAACGCATTTTTCTGTGAATTTTCATACATACTGTTTACAAGCGCGTGACATACGAATGGACGGACATGATGCGAAATTAAATGTTTTTGCCATTTAGTACAATAATCAAACAATAAAATCACGGGTGTCTTGATTTGGGATAAAGAAATGCCTCTTAGTACAAGCGACCGCTGTTAACGGTCTCATAACCACAGAGCCACATCATTGACACCCTAGCAAAAAAAAGGGTTTATTTAAGAGAAAATTATATCCAAATCCTCGCTTTTGGATAATCCTGGGTTTATCAGTTTAGAATCAGAGACAAATCCTTACCTGATTTTTATGGGCGTTGTCTTGCAGCATCAACTGTGTAATGTAGAAGGACGTCAACGCGTTACCACCGAGAGCGGCCGTGTGTGCTCGGACTATGGCCAAAACCTGTCATCATTTCAATCGTATTTACTTAAGACATGTGGCGATTCTATAAATTTATCACTACATATCATACTAGCTTTCCGCCCCCCGTTCTGGAGATTCGGAGAAAATAAGCTGTGACAGACACATGAGTGATCCTATAAGGGGCCTACTGTTTTTCATCGGAGATGTACGACACCCTAAAAATCACGGCAACTAACACAAAAACTGGGTCAATCACATGTCATGTTAATTAATATGTTTTCTCAACATAGTATCTTTTTTTCTTTTTTCACGGGTTGCCGTTCCAGGGTACCCAGCGGAAGATCAAATTTCCCTCGTTTAGCCGATGGTATTTGTGAGGCTATACCTAACGAGTGGCTAGTTCTGTTGAGATATATGTATTTAGATGGAAAAGCCTCCAAGTGCGGTTTGTCAGATTATGTACTTAAGTTTTTAATTAAAAACCCCATTGGTACATGGCCGGGATCCGGGATCGAACGCGGCCATATTATTGTTTTTTTTTTAAATGGGACAAGAATTTATTCCGAAATATTTCCGGGAAAAAAAAACTATCCCATGTCACTTCCTAGCTCTTCAGCTATCTTTGTGCAAGAAATTACATAGATCCGTTGCTTTGTTTTAGTGTGAAAGAAAGACAAACAAACAAACACAGTTTCGCATTTATAATATTACTTGGGATTTCAGTGAAACGTAAAATCAGAAAAAAAACTATTGTTTACCTCGCACATAGTTGTATGTAAGAACCCGCTCATCCCGCCCAGCTCCCTCACGGAGGTGCTCTCCCGTACAAACAGCAATCTAAGCGCACATATGCAGCGGTGTCGTTTCACGCCGCTTAATGAAGACAGCGGTGTAAGCGCTACTGTTGTCAGGACCTGAAAAGTAGGTTTATTTTAGAGGCCCTATATTTTGAACTACAGCCTATTAGCTAAATTATAACCGACAAATAATTGTAAGAATGAATTATTGTTTTACGGTGCTCCGGCTACGAGATCAGCGGCAAGTAGTAAGCAAGGGTTGGTGGTGTTTAGGTCACGTGGGGGGAGAACTCGTAGCGCAAGTAGAAGGTAGTCTATGGACGCCAGCTACGGCTACAGGAGACAGATCAGGCTGTTAATAAAAGAATTGATCGCTTCTCTCCATATATTCCTTAACGTCAACGGCCACGGTCAACAGTGAGTTCGTTAATATAATATTAAGTTAAATTATTTCGGCCATCTTCGATTCGACACAGTTGAAAAAGAACAAAAAAGTCAAATAGGGCTGGGGCATATTCATTCACTCACGGTAGAGACGTACCACTCAGTCGATAGTTCCAAAAATGTTACAACATAATACGACGGCCCTTGAAACAGATTATAGCTGTTATCGACGTGAAATTAAAAAAGAAAAGTTATTTTATTTAGTTGCTGTATTAAACAGCTATTAAAGTTTTATGCAGGACCCTAATATATTTATGAGATAAAAAGTAGACTGGATCAATCCCCTTGTCCTCTCCGTCAGTCCTCTACCTGCCCGTCAAAATGCTGTTTCGAAGAAGATAGACAACCAAACCATAGAGTACTAAGCCTAAGGAGGGGCCATAGACGGGCTCCCCCTTTCGCCAATTATTTGCTCTTTGACCAGTTAAACTGACCAGTAACAAATTACCATAGGTTTCGTTTGTATCGTTTTGTGTCGCGAGACAAGAGCTCTAGAAAAATAGATAATTGTTATGTTTTAAATGGGAAAGGCGATCTAGGATGTCAAACTTGCGGGAACATAGTGTTTCCAATCATTAATTATAATTATTATGTTTGTATTAGATTATTGTTTTGCGGTATTATTTTGACGTTCGAAGAAAGGCAGTTCTTCTTGGAAAAAGTATGCGCAAAAAGAAATACTTTGAGAAAAAAGGGTAAAACAAAATAAAACACCTGCTCATTACGCACGGTCAACCTGTCATCGGCAACATCGCTTAAGTTGTGTTTTGGTGAGGTTTGGTCTTCATCAAGCGAGAAAATGTCATCTTCCGCATCACCCGCTGAAATATCAACAAAATAATATTGTATAAAAAATGTCATTGGCTAAATAAGAATTAGATTTTAAGAGGCACATCCAAGGAATACGACAGTTATTTATATGAAAACTTATTTATTTTAAAGAAACACACCAACTTGTACAAGAGCTATCCGCCATGACATCTTACCCGCACACAGAGTACTTTCTATAGACACTTAATTTAAAGTTGCCACAGTCTATAATAAATATATTGGTGTCTCTGAAACTGCTCTGAGAGCATGTTTTATTTTAATACACCCCCTCAACAATATATTTACTTATAACCTATTATTTTAACAGACAATTTATGAAACTCAACTATGTAAAAAAAAAGAAAGAAAACAAATACACACCTTTAAAAAATAACAATATTTACATCAAAATTGAACTTCTTAACTTATCAAACATCAGTTTACCTAGTGGTTTAGTAAAGAGATCTGCAATATTATCACTACTTTTTATATAAGATAATTCAATCAAACCACTTGTTACCTTCTCTACAATAAAATAATAACGAATATCTAAATGCTTTAATCGACGGTTACTGCCATTGTTTTCAGCTATCTTAATCACACTCTGATTATCCTCCATTATAACTATATTTACCATATATCCAAAATCAATTAACAAACTTTTTAACCATAGAGCTTCTGTGATAGCTGAAGTCAATGCAATGTACTCAGACTCGGTTGATGAAAGGGAAACCGATGGTTGTTTTCTACTATACCAACTTACTATACTTCCAAAAACGCTAAAAATAAAACCTGTTGTTGACTTTCGATCCCTAACATCACCCGCCCAATCCGAATCAACATATCCCTTCAAATTAGAATTTCCATTCCTATATATTAATGATAAGTTTAATGTTCCCCGTATGTACCTCAAAATTCTCTTTAAACATTTATATAATTGTTCACTTGCACAATGCTGATATCGGCTCAAAAAATTTACTGCAACAGAAATATCTGGTCTAGTTCCACCACATGCATATAACAAACTTCCAATCAACTTTCTACATTTTCTTTCTATCTCTAGTGATTCAGATTTATCTCTTTTCAATAACTCAAAATTAAAATTTTGTTCCATAGGCGTACTTACAGACTTGCAGTTTAACATTCCATACTCAATTAACACTTTCTCTAAATAGACCTTTTGATTCAATGTAGTTATACCTTCTTTAAAGTTCTGATCGATAGATATACCAAGATAATTCTTAGCCAATCCCAAATCCTTCATCTCAAAATTAGATTGCATTAAAGTTTTAAACTCTGAAACATGCTTTTCATTTGATCCAAAATATAATACATCATCCACATACAACAAAACATACATCACATCACCATTCACTTCTTTTGTATATAAACATGGATCATTCTTAGATTTCAAAAAACCTTGCTCTTCTATCACTGAACTGAATTTTTCATTCCAATATCTAGGTGATTTCTTAAGTCCATAGATAGATTTATTCAATCTAACTAGTGTTTTATCTGGTAGTTTCATATATACTATCTCCTTAATATCTCCGTAGAGAAACGCTCCTGTCACATCCATTTGAAATACTGGAAATCTTTTTTGTGCTGCTACTGCCATGAAGGTCCTGAATGTTGTAAGTCTTGCCACCGGAGCATAAACATCTAGATCGTCACATGATTGTTCAAAACCGCGTGCTACAAGTCTTGCTTTATATTGGCCTCCTTCCTTCACTTTCAATACCCATTTACTACTTATAATTTCACTCCCTTTTGGTACTTCGGTAACTTCTGTCCAAGTATTATTCACTCTTAATGTCTCTAATTCCCTTTTCATGGCTTCATTCCACTTTTCTTTTTCATTACTTTCCTGCATTTCTTCATATGTCAATAAGTAGTAATCTTTCATCCAATTTGGTTTCCTCCTCACTCTCTTATTTCTTGTCACTGGGTCTTCTTCTATGTCCTCATCTTCTTCAACTACTGTTTCTTCTATTTTTTCATCTTCTTCAACTAGGGTTTCTTCTATTTTTTCATCTTCTTCAACTAGAGTTTCTTCCATTATTTCATCTTCTTCAACTATTTCATCTTCTTTAACCATTTCTTTTTGCATATCAATATTTTCATGTTTTTCTTCACCTCTCTTGTACATATATGAATAGTTTTTATTATTATATTCTCTTTCTTCCAGTTTGTCTTCTCGTTTTTTGTTTATAAAAATCACTTCTCTACATATTTCAATTTTCTTGGTAGTCGGATACCATACTCTATATCCTTTACAATTTATTCCGTATCCTACAAATATACCTTTCTTACCTTTTACATCCCATTTTTGTCTTTTTTGTTTAGGCACATGGCTATATACTTCTGAGCCAAAAACTTTTAATGTATTAATGTCAAAACTCTGTTTGTATAATAATTCATATGGTGCTTTATTCACTTCTTTGCTTTTTCCAGTTCTGTTGATGACATAAACAGCTGTGGCTGTAGCTTCCGCCCACAATTGTTTACTTAGACCTGCCTGCACCAACATTGTTCTTGCTGACTCTACAACTGTTCTCATTTCCCCTTCGATTCTTCCATTTTGTTCTGGAGTATAACTTACTGTTGTCTGGTGTATAATTCCCTTTTTATTAAATAGTTCAAGCACTCCTTTATTTAAAAACTCTGTACCTTGATCTGATCTCATCTTTTTGATTTTATATTCGGTTTCTCTTTCAAAGCTCGCTATAAAATGTTCAATATTCTGTTTGGTCTCCCATTTATTCTTCAAAAAATATATAAATCGATAGCTGCTAAAGTCATCCTTCAATAAAAGAAAATATCTAGATCCACCATACGACTCAACCTCCATAGGTCCACACAAATCCATATGAATCAATTCTCCAGGTACACTTGCTCTACTAACACTCTGTTTAAATGGTTGTCGGTGCTGCTTTCCTTGTATACAATCCTCACACTGTTCTGGCTTTCCTTCATACTTGATGTTATTTGCATTCAAAATATTCATTACTTGCTCAAAATTCTGGTGTCCTAGTTTCTGATGCCAAGTCATTAAATTTAGTGCCACACTCTCTTTCCTTTCAAATGTAAAGTTCATAGCATACAAATTTTCATGCCGAGTAGCTGTCACTCTAACCTCACCATCTTTTAAAAATTCACATACTTTGTCAACTAATTTAATCATGTATCCCTTATCCAACGAATGACTCACAGAAAATAAATTTACTTTAATTTCAGGGACGTACAATACATTTTCTAGAACTGTAGGTATCAATTTGGAGTAAGTTTTAGCCAATAACTCTATTGTACCTATACCTACAACTTTTAATTTTCTCCCATCTCCTAATGTGACATATCTCGACTGCGACACAATATTTTTATATGAAACAAAACATTCCCTCAAACCTGTTACATGTTCACTAGAGCCAGTGTCCATTATCCACATATTAGGGTCACATTTATTTAAGAATAATATATTTGCATATTTATTATAATTAGATTCTTTTTGTTGTTTAAATCTACAGTTATTCATTAAGTGGCCTACGCGTTTACAATAGTGACATTTCTTAGCACGACAGTCCTTTTGCATGTGTCCATGTTTACCACACTCATAACACTTTCTGGCACGACAGTCCTTTTGCAAATGTCCATATTTACCACACTCATAACACTTCAGCTCACAGTTTCTTCTCTGATTATTCTTTCCTGACATGTCAGCATACCTCGTTCCTGGTTCTCTTCCTTGGGCTCCAAGTCCATGACTGTGACTCGGTCTCCTTGTATATAATGCCAATGATTCATCTTCCTGAGATTTCATTCTTTCTTCTTCAATTAACAACCGGGCCTGCAGCTCATTCAAACTTTGGTTAATTTCCGGAACACTTTCCCATGCGGATATAAAGTATTTATAAACTTCTGGTAATGTCATTAATATTTTTGTAATTATCATTTTTTTCACTTATGATTTCGCCCATACTCCTTAGTTGACTTGTTAAGCTTTCAATAGTCGAGAAAAAATTGGAAATAGTATCTTCAAACTTCAAGTTATAAAATTTCTGCTGCACAAGATGGACGCTTATTTTAGAAGTATGTTCATAAATTGTACACAATTTCTTCCATATTTCACAGCTTGTTTGACATGACAAAATATTTGTCAATATTTTTTCCTCCATCCGTGTAACCAATATTTCTTTAGCCTGTATATCCTTCTTGTTCCATGCTGCCAATTTTTCTTTGTCTTCTCTGGGTTTTAATTCGACTCCCGTAACCACATCTAGCAATCCTTTTGATTGTAATATTATTTTGGTTTGGTATTTCCATGTAGGGAAATTTTTCCCGTTTAATTCTGACCTCCGTAATCCATATTGTAAAAATTTAAATTTTTCTTCGCCGCACACCGGGAACAACAATGGCTACCACGCCGTGACACGTTGCCCGTATTTTTTTTCTTCTTTTATTTTCTTATTTATTCCTCTCCACTTACGTGGCCTGGGCCCATAACCAATTAGATTTTAAGAGGCACATCCAAGGAATACGACAGTTATTTATATGAAAACTTATTTATTTTAAAGAAACACACCAACTTGTACAAGAGCTATCCGCCATGACATCTTACCCGCACACAGAGTACTTTCTATAGACACTTAATTTAAAGTTGCCACAGTCTATAATAAATATATTGGTGTCTCTGAAACTGAGAGCATGTTTTATTTTAATAATAAGAAACACTTATCTTTAACCTACCCAGGCTATAATAACACATACCATTGATCACTGCTTATAGAGTGGGAGAATTCTGTATGTAAAGTACTTTTTTCGTATTTTTATTTCAAAAATTAAGCTACTTTAGGAAACTAATTTGAATATTTTTGTTTTCTATGCAGTAGTTTTTTTATAATAAATTTTCAAAGTTTTGCCGGCAGACGACAAACAAACAAACATGTATCTTTTATCTTTTTTCACGGGTTGCCTTACAGCTCCCGAAACCGTGTTACCGTTCCAGGGTACCCAGCGGAAGACCAAGTCTCCCTCGTTTAGTCAATGGCATCTGTGAGGCTATACTTAACGAGTGGCTAGTTCTGGATGGAAAAGCCTCTAAATGTGGTTTGTCGGAATATGTACATAAGTTTTTAATTAAAAAACCCATTGGTACATGGCCGGGATCCGGAATCGAACCCGGGGTCTGCCTAGTTAATACCAGACATCTTAACCACTCGGCCACAAACTTTTGCATTTATGGATTTTTAGTTCTATCAGTTTAAAATATGTACCTTGATTGTTAGCTGAGGTGATAACGTTGGAAGACCGAGCGTTCTGTGCGGAATCTTCAGTCCCGTTAACGGGATCTACCTTGGTCGGGTCTATAAGGGGAATGGCGGCACCCGATACAACTAATTGTAACTCGTCCTGTAAATATATTAATTAATTTAGGATACTCTTTTATTGCACCTAAATCTGTTGTAATTTATCATAAAAAAAAGAAATAAATTAGTAGAGACGTTTAAGCAACGTACTTCAAGGTCAGATTATTTTTGAAGTGAAGTGAAGTCTTCTTTAGGCAGGGCAGAGAAAAATGGCGCTCCCATTAACAACGTAAGGTGTAACTCTTTCAATAAAAAATACAGTTGGCAGTTAAAACAGTTGTCGATATGCTACACAAAGTGTTATATCAATCAAGCGAAAGGGAATCTATGATCATTTTAAGCCAATTATCGTCCTGTGAAAGTGTTGAGACAGAGTGGAGCAATGGGCAATTCAAGGCAATTTCATTTCGATTTCAAATCAATCAAATTCCATGATCTCTAGAATTTCTATATGTTTGTTGTTTAATAAATAATGCCTAGATATCTGGATTGCCCTTATGAGCAGCTTTAAGCAGTAGCAGTGGCCTATGCCATACCAACCTCGGACAGTTCAACCTGGAATTTGACCGGCGCGAGCGCACACGGCGTCAGTGTACGCAACTTGTAGTGCACGCCGTCGAGCGCACGCGCCACAGCCTTCTCCGCGGGCAGCGTGCCGCCCGAAAATCGGCCACGCCACATCTTAAAAAACAATACATAAACCACTTCAGACACCTGTCCCACCGCCGGCTACATATATGCAAAATCTAGGCACTGAGTTTTCAAAGCGGATCTCTGATTTGTTTAAACAACTTTTGACAGCGATATTAAGGCCTAATTTCTGAAAATCTAGTCAAAGTTAATCAGAGATTAGTAGGAAAAAAATCGTTAAACTTTTAGGTATTACAATAACATAATTTGACATCTAATCTTAGAAACTAAAGCATAAGTCATTTAGCGGCTTAATAATTTATTTATTTATTTAAAAACTACAGAAAAAATTGACAGCTCGCAGGCCAAGTCACTTACATAAATGACAATAAAAAATGACAGAAATTTAAAAAACTTTTTTGAGGAAAGAAAGCTGGCTGTCTGCGAAACTTATGTCCAGAACAAATTTAGGTTTCTTAGAATCCCAACTAATATTATAAATGCGAAAGTTTGTTTGGATAACTTCTTTCACATTAAAACAGATCAACGGATTGAGTAATTTTTTTTCCACAAAGATAGTTGGAGGGCTGCAGATGACATAGGAAATCCTTCAGGATAAATTCCTTAGGGACATTTCAAAAAAATTCCACTGGGGCGGAAAGCTAATTTTATCCTTTGATTCTTGCCAACTCGGCTATTTAAAATGAGCAACTGGCAACATTATTAAATACTCCAGCAAATAAAATATGAGATTAGTACAAAATTACGTAAATGTAAATACCTGAGCAAAAGCGTACGGAGTCCCTCTAGGTTTCTGGTGTAACTGGGGGTGTTGCGTTATTACAGGTAAATAGAAACGACGGACGGACAACGAGCGGGCTGTTTCTACCTGAAAAATAAAAAAAACTTATTATTTATAAACACCGGCCAAGTGCGAGTCGGACTCGCGCACGAAGGGTTCCGTACCATTATCTATAAAAACGGCAAAAAATCACGTTTGTTGTATGGGAGCCCCCCTTAAATATTAATTTTATTTTAATTTAATTATTTATTTTTAAAGTGAATAATATAACTCAATTTTCTATGAATATTTCAAGCGTCTACCTGTTGCCGTTATCAATATCAAACAAAAACGAGCAAAAAAAATAATCGCGTTTGTTGTATGGGAGCCCCCTTAAATATTTGTTTTATTCTGTTTTTTTTAGTATTTGTTGTTATAGCGGCAACAGAAATACATCATCTGTGAAAATTTCAACTGTCTAACTATCACGGTTCATGAAATACAGCCTGGTGACAGACGGACAGACAGACGGACAGACAGCGGAGTCTTAGTAATAGGGTTTCCGTTTTTACCCTTTGGGTACGGAACCCTAAAAATTGTAGAAGTATCATGATATGAAAAATTAGGAGATAAGGAGGGGAGGAACGGTCAATTTTTATATTTTCTTAGTTTAGACTATGCATTTTAAAATTATAAAAAAATATATTTGTATTCCTTCTAACGAGTCCTTTTCATTGAATATCACATGATGCACTTAAACATTTTTTTTTACATTTTAATTTTTCCCTCAAAACTAACCGCCAAAATCGAAATTCGATTATTTACGCTATACGTCCGTGATTGGGTCGTCCAGTAGATTCGGAGAAAATAAGCTGCGACAGACAGATACAAGAGTGATCCTAGAAAAGTTTACACACAACAATATAAAAAAAAACCTTATAATTAAATCTAAACATTAAAAATAACTAGAAAAAACCAGGTCCGCCTGGAATAGTGGCAAGAATGCTGGCTGTATTTCCCCGCTGAATCTCGATGCTGATTCGTTAAGCGAGGAAGAAGCCAGTCCTCTTGTCATCAGAGGAGACGATCAGTCGTGGGGATATATCTTTAATATTTCCTACACCAAACGGTGCATAATAGTAGTTTTATATAATTAAACTATATTTGCGCCGTTTGTTAGACATGAAAAAATATATGGATAAAGAGGGATACTATATTAACCGTTTTCTTTAAACCTGCATTAATCCCTAGCCTTAATAGTAAAACTTTTTTCAATACAGGTAGGCACCTCTTCAGTTTCGTCCAGTTCCAGCACACACGCGTCCTTATCGGCGCACAAGTCTAGCGCGGGAGAGTCTTCGTTCTCTACTTCTGGAAGCACCCCGTTTGTTACGTGCTCGGGTAGACCTGGTAAATAAGAACCATTTCATCACTGTTCAAAATATGACAAATCCATACACATAAATAAAATTTAAATGTCTGTAATTGCAGAATTAATTTAAATATTAAAGTGGTATGTGGTATTCTGTCTGTCTGTCCCAGTTTGTCTAGAATATGCTCCGAAACGGCTCAATGGATTCCTATCTTTTAACAAACAAATAATTCGGCCTTTATACCCTTACGGTGTGGCATCGACATCGGTAACAGGGTCCACTTTTAGCCAGTTGCTCATATTAAAAATAATAGGTGGCAAGTCTGTTGCAGTATTTAATGGAACCAAGATTTTCATGAAACTTTAAGGGCTCATAGTGGGCTCTTAAGGGCTCTGGGACATAGAATCAGCAATATTTGTTTAGAATAGGCACCGAAATATGGCTGAATGGAAGTACTCGTTTTAGGCACTTTCATAAAAAAATGCTGACGCATTACGCAACGATCTAGACAAAATGTATCAATTATTTATCTATATTCTATATCAGTCACGGTGTTTGTAACCAAACCAAACTCTTCCGAAACGGCTTGACCGATTTGTATGATTTTTTTTGTGTATATTCGGTAGGTTTGAGAACAGGTCGTAAACTATTTATTCAAAGTTAGTGGTAGGGGTATTACAGGCAAGCCAACGTTTGGGCAGGACAACGTCTGCCGGGTCCGCTAGTTTTTTTATAAAATACAGCTGTTCGCTCGTGGGCTCCATACTAAATTTCATCCCCTATCATCCACTTAGAGGGGTAGATTTAAAAAAAAAGTAGCATATGTCCTTCCCTAGGTTCAAGGTTATTCCATATAAAATTTCATCAAAATCGGTTCAGTGGTTTAGCCATGAAAGAGACACAGTTACTTTCACATTTCTAATATTAGTATGGATTGTATGGATGACTAATTGTCAGCATATACACAACATATAAGAAATACCTAAAAACAGAGTTCGGTCGTCCGCTTTTTTAGGTATAAGGCAAGCAAACAAGTTTCCAAAATTCCTATTACCGATCTTGTTTCTAGTCTCTGTCTACCACGACAAGAGTCAGCCGTAAAAATATATATGCATACTCACTAATGTCATATCCGTTAGCAGCCTTATTTGCAGTGAACGTGTCCCACAGCGCTTTCTGAAGCTCCAACGCTTCTTTATCACTTTCCGATGCCTAGAACGTGTATTACCAAAACTAAAATTAACTAATAAGAATAAAGAAAAATATTCTGCATTGGTTTTTTTTAAATAAGAACCTATGTGATGTTTAAAAAAATTGTGCAAGTTTCGCTCCGAAACTACTGAACGAATTTTGTTGCTGTTTTCACGAGGAAGGTTTACGAGTAATAAACATTGACTTATGTTTAGGATCTGGGCAATAACAGTATTAGTTAATCAAGTCGGGGGGAAAAATAGCTCCTGCGCATTTTCATTGCGTATGATGTCTAATCCGTTAGAGAAATGACAAAATAATGTGGAAAATAACTGTGTAGAATAAAACGATCTACAAAAAAGTCCAAGGACACATATATCTATCTCTAACAGATACGTAGTAATAAGCGTATTTGTGTAGGTAGGTTTTAACATTGTTTTTTTTCTTTCTTTACGGGTTGCCTTCTCCCGAAACCGTGTTGCAGTCCCAGGGTATCTAGCTTAGCCGATGGTATTTGTGAGGCTATACCTAACTAGTGGCCAGTTCTGTACATATTTAGATGGATAAGCCTAAAATTGTTGTAATCCGATATATTATTTACCTTTATTCTAGGTGGTGTGGGTGCCGGCAGTGCAGCCAACCTCACAGCGGTACCACTAGCGAGCGCTACCACACTTCTTTCACCAATTGCGATTTGTGTGTTCAAATTGAATAGAGCGTTGGCCCCCTGAAAAAAAAACGTATTAGATTTTTGTGGCATTCCTATAGACATCGGTAACAGGGTCTACTTTTAACCAGTTGCCAAAGAACAGGTGGCAAGTCCGTTGCAGCATTTAATGGACCAAGATTTGTTTGTTCTTTAAAAGTGTGCTTGTTTCTTTCCTTCACGTCACAACAGATCGACGAGATTTCGCACAGAGACATAACCACAGGAAACCTTTAGGATTAATATCACTATGATCAGTATATAAGGACCTCATCACCTCCAGGTCCTCAATAAGTGTCAATGTAAATTGTCCCACTGACCTGCATCCTAAGTTTAGCTAGTAGTAACTTGTGAAGTTCGTACTCAAGGAAGGGCAATTGGTCCGATATGTCGCGAGCACCAGGTTCCGACTGTGGTGGTGCGCGGCGCACACGGGCCGCTGTGGACGAGAAAAAAAGTATACATTAATGTCTTTATGGATAAAAAAAATCTTCACGGTCGCCGTACAGCTCCCGGGAACCGTTTCCGGCTCCAGTGTACCTCTTACAAAGTTTTCCTCATTTAGCCGAAGATTTTTGAGGCTATACCTAACGAGTGGCCAGCTCTGTTGAGGTATGTAGATGGAAAAGCCGGATAACGTACATAGATTTTTTATTATAAAACACATTGGTACATGGTCGGATGTGGGAATCTATCTATCTATCATCACGCCTTTCATCCCAAGAGGGATAGGCAGAGACAATCGAATGCCATTTGTTACGATCCTGACATATCTCTTTTGCTTCTTTTATATTCATCTTACCTTTCATACATGCTCGGCGATTGTGTGTACTTTTATTATTTCCTTCGTGATGTGGGAATCTAACTGTATGGATAAACATTATAATAATCTATCTATCATCATGCCATTTATTTGTCCAATATTTTTTGATAATCTAAATAGAATAATATTTTGTTTACCCTGTCATCTATCCTATTATATACTAACCCACAGCCGTCAGCGTGGTATGCCTGACATAGGCTAACATCTTGTGAGGCCTACTACAAGTGGCCAGTAGCACGCTAGGCACCCGAGACCGGCGACATATGGCGCACGGCATCAACTCAGCACGATAGGGCCCCCCACCGGCCGAGTATGGGATATGCGCGGGAGAGCACACGTGCGTGTCCAGTTCTTCAGACGGCTGTTTCGGTGCTGCAAAGTAAAAATAAAAATCTATACAAATGAGATATACTATTTACACGATACTGAAGCATTTTTTTTGTCTGTCCCAATGATTTTTCAGGAAAGGTTCAATATTTTTTTTTTTTCATTTCAGGGCGGGAATCTAGTCTATTAGATACTGATATTATAAAAATAGAGTGTAAGTTTATTTCTAAGAAGTAAACTCGAAAATTGCTGAACCGATTTGCAGAATATTTCACTCTAACAGTGAGTAAGCTAGATTATTTCATAATATAAGATAGCAATATTAAAAATTAAGCTATGTAATATTATCCCCTCTAACAATTGAAGCGCATGCAAGCTTTGTACAAAGGGTCACCAATGTAGGAATTATATATTGCTGTAATAACAGGCGGAATTGGATAGTTTGTATTGTTATAATTAATAATTTCTAGTGATATGCAAAATACCATAAGAAAATTCTTACATGTAGGATCTTCGACATCGGCACTAAAATCACAATCCAAATTGATAACAGCCGCTGTCCCCGACGCTGACAGGACACAAACATCCTCGCTGTAAAAGTAAGTTTCGTTACTGCCCAAACTATCTTAGCACAAGTGTGACAGAGATGATACTCTACAAAACTAAAACTAGCCGATTACGGTCGATATCTCTACACTCTAAAGTTTCGGCCAGTAACTGCACCTGATATCGAATAGACTCTAAGGTCGTATGATACAGGAAATATCGACGATTGAAGGGGAGGTCCTTCCACGTTTTAAAATAATGACGTATGTGCGTCGGTGGTTAAGATGTCTGGTATTAAGTAGGATATCTTAAAAATATTATTTATTGACTTTCAGAATCTAAAATTAATGATGTTAAGGTTGATTTTGCGTAACTGAATTATTAAGTTATGACGTTCCGTCAGTGTTAAAATATGACAATGGAAAATAATAAGTCAGTTGAGATTTGATGTGGTTGGTTATGGGTTAACAATTTGAAAGGAAACAAAGTGAAAAGCTTAATGTACAAGCGAATATAGCATTTAAGGTGTCCTTCCAATCCTGCACTTGATAGTATATAAATAAATTTCCATCTAAATATACAACAGAACTGGCCACTCGTAAGGTATAGTCCGGCTAAAAGAGGTATACTTTGTTTTCAGCTGGGTACCCTGGGACTGATAACATGAGTTCGAAAGCCGTAAGACAAAAAAAGTAAATTGTAACAATATCCTCGATTCATACATCAATAACATGGATTCTATGCCAGTGTTGCGTACGTGAAAATTTTTATTTTATTTTAGAAAATGTGCCTTAGATGCCCACTATTTCCACAAAAATCGATAGTACAATTAATTCAAGGTGGGTTACCAGATAGCGGCAGTCTCCGCGTAGGCAAGCACCGCATTACAACGCAGAGCACGCGCATGTGCCCTCAGCTCAGTTCTCAACTCGGCCCACCAGGCGGCGCGCGCGGCGGCTTCCCCCCCTCCGTCAAGAAGTTTGACAGATCGGGCGCACACCGTACCACCTAAAAAGTTTATTGTAAAATTAATTAATACACAAAATAACTAAGTAGTAAGTCATGTTAACTATGATATAGAATGGATGACATGAAACTTAGAAAAGGTAGATAAAGGACACGTTGAAAGAATTAAGGATGAAAGATTGACTAAAATAGTTTATATGGCAAAAACGAAAGGAAATGCCGGCAGAGGACGACCTTGATCGATTTTTTATTGATCGAAGGCAATGTTGAAAGTACACATAATCGCCGAGCAAGTGTAAAAGGTATGATGAATATAAAAGAAGCGGAAGAAGCAGGGCCGGTTTAACATCACTGGCGGCCTGTAGGCATAATAGTGGTGGGGGCCTGCTCATGGACGGGTTAATCCGGTCCTGGGAAGAGGTGTGCCAGGATCGTAGCAAATTGGATTCGATTGTCTCTGCCTACCCCTCTTAGGATAAAAGGCGTTGGAAGAGTTGATCGAGACCGTCACAGAAGAAAATTTACAGTTGAAATAAGTGGTATTTCAAAAAAGGAAAAAATAAAAAGCTCAACGTCGAGCATGCACGAAGAAAAGATGTATGGCTTTTGATGAGGCGAAAAAGTGTGTCTGAATCGTAGCGAGTAGACATTTTTGGTCCCTGCCTACCCTATAGAAATTAGGGCATTTAGGTAGGTGAAGTTAAGGCCTTACCAATATGAACAATAAATCCAGTTGGGTACTCGAGCATGGTCAAAAATGGATATTCTAGCAGGTCTATGTTGTTGCTATTCATTGAAGGTTTCAGTATGGCACCGCCACCGGTCCCAGTGTTGCCAGATGATGCGTTCAAAGATCCACCTAAAATTACAAAAATAAATATTTACCAACGACACCACAGATTATGACAGATTGCTGCATAATTATATAACGAAATATTACTCACCCTTCGGCGTAATGCTAAGATCAGAATCTGATGACCTTCTATGAATTCCCACTGGGGTGGACGAAGCTTGAAGCGACGAATTGTGTTGGTTTTGAGCGTGAGCAGATCCAGGATCGCGGCCGCCGTACGACTCGTGGCGGGCGTGTCTCGGGGATCCTCTGTCCTTGTCGCTCCTATCTTTATCCTTATCTCTCTCTCTTTCCCTGTGGACAGACCCACGGCACGCTGCATGCGAGTTATCACACACCACACTACTTTCTAAAGGAATTCTATTGTTAGTATCGGAAATGTCGGATTTTGTATCTATATTTTCAAGTTCCTCTGGGTTTGAAGTGTTAGGCTCGGAAGCGGTAGTGAGTTTGTCGTCTTTCGTGTCTGTAGGTTGCGAGTCGTCTATACTAAAATCTCGATCGAAACTAACGCTTTCCGGGAGTGAAGGGATCGTTTCCAAATGGCTAATTTTGTGGTGAATAGGGCCACTTAGTATGGGATGTAGGTGTTGCAGAACTAATTCAGATTTAGCTGTATGGCTAGTATTCGGTGTGTGATCGTGAGTTTCGGTATCTTTGGACATTTTGTCCGACGGCGGTTCTATAACGTCGGTTAGAGAATGCAGACTATCTTGACGAACTAATTTTCGTTGTGAATTGTCTTTTGAAGACTGCGATGCGACTTTCTCGAGTTTTTCATTTACATCTTCAAAGAATTTCTTCTCTTTTGTATTGGTATTGAATGGGTCAGGAGAAGTCGGAATCATGAGAGATTGAACTTTATCAAGGAGTATAGTTTCCATTGCAGTGTGCAACAGTCCAGTAGGTTTTATGATAGCCTTTTCTTTTTTGTGGTGTTTGGCATCATGATGATGGATTTCTTCTTTGTGTTCCAAGATCATTGGTGATGATGGACAACTCACGGATGCTCTCGAAGCAGGTTCAGAGCCAATGTACATGTGTACTTTCTTGCTGTGCTCCTTCTCCTCCACTTTTTGAGGGGTTACAAACAAATTGTTGTGGTCAGTATCTAAACTTAAAAGATCTGAATACGACAAGAAAGAAGAACCCAACACGGTTTCACGGCTATGTGTTTTCAAATGTACATCTGAACCTGAGCTATGATGTAACGGTTGAACGTCAACATGTTTATTTTTTGGAACAAGAGAATAATGAGATAAACTTCTAAAACTGCTTTTTGAAAGCTTTGAAATTTGTCGTTTCAAACGTTTTGTAGATCGATAAACAATATTTGGCTTTTTATCAACAGGCGAAGACGGCGCACTGAGACTCTTCGACACTTTCTTATGAGCAAACGGGTTGTGAAATTTAAAGGCTGAGTGTGTGCTATGAGCAGATAAACCAGTTTTTGGAGTTACAATTTCATTTTTCGTATTAAATTCCTCATATGTTAAATTCGGTACCGCATCCTGTGCGATATTATAGGCAACTTTATTATCAGTGTTATCAAATGAATGATCAGATCCATCTGATTCTAGATAAGGTCCTTCAGCTTTATCAGGCGAGCCTTTAAATTCCAAGTTGCTCAACTTTTTATCCATCTGAGATATGAAAACTGGATTAGCCTCATTCCTGAGCACACTTTGTATGATTGAGCTGGTTGTTTCAATAGATTTCTCAGTGTCAGTCCTTATATCCGAGCTTTCGTCGTCTTCCTCGTCAGAACTTGTATACAATTCTGAACTATCATGTGACGATAGAGCAGACGATACTGATCCGAAATATCCAGCCTCGTATGGTAATTTAAGGAAATTTTCACTTCGGCCTACTATTGGCGTATTTGGACATGATTCAGACAGTTTCCTCTGACGTCCAATTTTTTCTTCTTCAATATTGACATTTTTCAATGATCCAAATTGTATTTGAGGTAATTCTCTCGACATACCAATTCTATTATCATCTTTTTTATTACTTGAATCAGGTTCAACTTTAATTCTTTCTTCATCCGACATGTTTATTGCGGGTTCTGACTCACTTGTACGTCGTAGCGTAGAACATGGAGACTGTTCAGAATCTTGAGTCTCGGCAATACAAGCGAGGCTGGTTTGAGCGTGTATAACAGACCGCGCTAATATCGACGCCATACCAATACCGTCATCTGTGTCGTTAACTACACGTCGTAGTTTTGGTTTCTTTAACCTTCTAAGTTTTTTAAATTCCAATTTCAAATCCGCCAATGATATGCGAGATGTGTCTGAAGAGTTTGACTTTATCGATATCTGGTCGTCCTGTTTATCGGATTTTTTTGAACGTGAGCTTCCGAATCGTCTCATAAATAAATTGCGTTTAATTTTTTTAATTTTCTTAAGGGGATTCGGGGATTCTTCTTCGGAGTCTCTATAGTCATTGTATAACAGTTTGTTAAGTGCGCCTTGATCGTCCGTTATATGTCGAAGACTTTTATGGGAAATGTATTCGTCTTGGTATATGGAGACGTTATCAGTATAAGCCTTCATGCTGGACTGTCGCGACAAATTCATACTTTTCTCATCATCATCGTTCTCCTGTTCATCCAAAAAATTGGATGATAACTTGGGATGTAATATGTGCAGCAATTTAGATAATTCTTCTTGGTGCGTTTGAAAATAAACATTCAAGTCTGTAATACTTTCATTGTCGGCGGCCAAAATGTCCAAATACTTTTTTAGTTGTCTAAACATATTTTAAGCCATACCACAAACCATGCAAAAACGTCAGTATGAATAAATATAATTTAAAAATACATAATTTTAAATATAATATACCTAATGTTAATTAGTTAAGTATATATCTCAGGTTCTCGTCATGTAGCATTAGGCAAAAAGGGTCAAAAATAAACTATATAATTAATAAAATCGTGTTAATCCTTTTTTATAATTGATGTTAAATTTTAGTTTCTTATGTGAAACTAATACTTTTTATATTTAAATACTTTATTCAGTATTTTTGTTATTGTTAAGACTCGGAATAGCTCCATAAAAGGTTAAAATTTACATATACTTTAGGATCATAGTAAAAAAGAGAGCAGTGTAATAACTTCACACAAGGTCACCAATTTTGCACTCGCATAAGCGCGAACTATTGTTACAAGACTATTTTTTTGACACCTCTTTTTATGTTTGACGTATCCAGTCGTAACGAAATGATATCACTTTTACTAAGTTTTATTAAATATGAGAACATTGATAACCCCACAGAGATGATCAAGACACGTAGAATCTATGTAGTGGTTGTGGTAAGCTAATATGAAGTTATTTTAGGACCAACGCACACCGACTGAGCAGTTGACCGCCATATTTTATTTATGCCGTTATTCTAATTTGAGCCTTATGTTAGAACAAAAAAGTCCGCTACTCCGCTGCGTGCGCTAAACTGAGTGTTCTCTTTTTACTATGCTATGATAATAAATACTCACTGTTGACTACACTGTGGCACTGTTGAAGGTTGACTTGGTGTGGGGAGGGCCACTATACTGATTGCTGTACCTGGAAGTGAGTTCAAGGTGTAATATTATTGTTTCTGTCTACCCCTTCCGGGATAAATTGTGCGCCCAAAGTAGTAAGTGTAATACCTGCTCGGAAAGTAGGAAGTTGTTTACTTCATCATAAACGGGGCAGAAATTAGGACGTCATTGATGTAATACAAATATGCAGAGGCCAAATGGATTTTGACAACTTACTGTTGATATCAGAAGATACTTTTTTAGGTAGAAAAGTGCTTTTTTGTAGATCCTGTTCTATCAAGAGAAAATGGCACATGTGTTGCTTTGTTAAAAATGTTATTTTTTTTTCGTATTTTCCTCGTAGTATAAAATAGTAAGTATCACTAGGAAGAAAGTGCGAATCCCAACTCTGTGTGCACAATTGTACACTTGTTGGTAATCGGCCACTTTCTGCCCTTGTGTTTACTATTAAAGAACTGGCGAAACGATACCTATAATCTCTACATATTCAAAACTCGTTCATTAGCGATAACAAGTTAATTTTAAATTTAAAATAAGTCTCCCTGAAAAGTTCGTGATAGGCCCCAGGACGGCTAGTCATAGTATATGCGTGACATAACATAGATAACTATTTTTGACATAATCTTCTGACTGCCAAGTTAGCCGGATTGGTGGAGGCTTATAATCGAAACAGAACCACTCATTATTTTCTTTTTTAAATAAAACATGTTTTGATTCGCTACTGGATACCCTGGGACCAACAACACCGTTCCGGGAGCCATAAGGCAACCCGTCAAGAAGAGAAAAAAAAACGTACAACGAACATACCTATAGCACGAGCGACGACCCCTGCCTCCCCTTCTAAATCAAACGCTTGCTGGTAACCGACGACCGCGTTAGCTCCCAACTCCGCCGCCTTGAGACCGACTAAACGTTGTACCTGCAGTTAAAGTCACACGTCAGCCCTAACATACATTAAGGGCGACCAAATCGTTCGTGAGGGGGCTAAACACAGAGAGAATCGCCCCCCCTGCACTCAAGGCCACTGGAAGGTCGTCCTCTACCTAGGGATGTAGCATTCACCCCGTAAGTAGGTTAGCATAGAGTAGCTAAGCTTTCTAAATTCTTATTTTCATCTTTACTTTTCTCATATATTTTCTTTAACTTAGTCGATAATCCTATTAGATTCGTTAGTTAGACTAAGTTATAGTTTCTAAGGAGATTTCCCCACGGGGAAAAGGTCATATAGGCAGGTTAGTAATGACCTCCGGGTAGTGGGAAGGAGTGTATCAGGTGCGTCAGGGGACACCCGGTAGATGTGAAACATCAAAATTAGTATATATTTTGTTAGACGAAGAAATACACGAACAGACGCACGCAGCGTAGGCCAAAACCAAGCGACTCCGAAGTGTGAGACGCTTGGTCTTGCCTCATGCTAACATGTTATCCCCTCTACGCGCGCACAGCGGTAGGCGCAGACGGTGCAGGCCAAAACCAAGCGTCTCCTGAATAAATTCGACTCCAATGCACCATCTATTGGGATCTACGAGACGATCCCCGACTGCACCAGAAGGAGGATAATGTCTTTAGTTAACTAAAAAGTGTCTTCGACAGAAAAATATGTTCACATATTTATCATCAGTCACTCCGACAATTTATCAACACTGGCTTTTCCTGGTGGAATGAGATATTTTCCTGGGATAAAAGTAACCTATAGATGTCACTCTCATGCTCTCCAACTATATCTCTGTAAAAAACGGTTGCTCTGTTTCACGAAAGAAGGACAAACACACAAACAGAAGTGTGTTAATTTCCGATTTATAATATTATTTAGGATTAAAACTAAGTGTTTACAAAATAAAATATTTAAATTAGTTGTTTAAAGTGGATCAAGTTGATCCTAGTGACGCTAGAGACGCATTGTTTTTTTTTAAATGTGAAAATTAATTAAGTAATCTATCATCACGCCTTTTATCCAAGAGGCAGAGAGAACCTGATGGCCATCTTTCGGTTTTTACATTCATCATACCTTTCATATACGCTGGTGTGTAGGTACTTTTAACAAAAGTATAAATACAACAATCAATTTACCATGGCGCAGACGATTTATAATATTAGGTATTGTTATATACAATATTTTTTTATATATAAATTAGTAAGTACATAAAATGTACATACTTCTTGTACATTGTCCACATTTTTCATTATTTTGCCTTTTTAATGTTACTAACTTACGAATAAAACAATATTGTATATCTATTACATTACCATTCTCAAAGTTACCATTATGAATAGTCTGTGTTAATTTGTTTAAAAATAAAAAAAAAACAATAAATGCGAAACTATGCCATTAAGATCGACTCGTTCCACCTTATGATGACAAGGTAAGCAGCAGTAATACCTGGTTACTAAGCTTGATGAATGCCGCCTGTCTCGCCTCGTTGGATGCGCGCGGTGTCCTAATCTTGTCTATCCATTGGTATTCAGGATCGTCATTGACCACGAGCTCTTCTACAAACCCGTGTACGGCGGTGGTGCGGTAACCCGGTGGTACCATTGGACCTGAAGAAAAACAGAAAAATAAACATTAAAATATTTTAATCTAAATATGACTGACTGACAATCAACGCACTGCCTAAACTAAACTATCTACCTATCATCACGCCATTTATTTCAAGAGAGGTAGGCAGATACAGTCGAACGCCATTTGCTACGATCCTGACATACTACATTCGCTTCTTTTATATTCATCATACCTTTCATACATGCTCGGCGATTGTGTGTAGGTACTTTTAATATGTAGTATGTTTAAAGCCTAGCTAGACCACTTGATATACTCGATACTCTACTAATATTATAAAGAGAAAAGATTTGTATTTTTGTATGTTTGTTACGAATAAACTCAAAAACTACTGGACGGATTTTGATCATTCTTTCACCATTAGAATGCTACATTATCCCTGAGTAACATAGGCTATATACCATCACGTCATGACGACGGGAACGGGGTGGGCAGAGGTGAACATGACAAAAGCTAGCTATGTATGAAGTATATGTTTGCCAACATTCTGAAATAGACACGTACGAAGTCGTGGGAAACAGGGTAGGGGTAGGGGTATTATAGGGTGTATTTTATTTTGTTCGTAAAAATCCACGGGAGAAGCCGGGGGCGGAATGCTAGTGTATAAATACAAAAATTTTAAGAGCGTCATTCCGTAAACGCGACCCTAAGGGCTGTTGGTCAAGGTCATCTTGTAACTATCAAAAATATGGCAAATCTCAATTAATCCTGAAAAGTTGAATTTATTTATACAACATTTCCATCCCGCATATTTTAAATTAAAATAAGACAGATTTTCATTTATAAGAGTTCTAAATAGCTATAGTTTTCAAAACGCAAAAGCAATGCTCGTTTTAAAAACTACATTTACATTTTTGACAAATACAAGATGACAGAGAGCAACGGTCCTTAACCACTCGGCCACCGACGAAAGCATGTTTGCGTTTTATATTAATGTCTCGCTGTAAAAAAGAAACTATAACGGAGCAAAGCCGCGGGCGGAAAGGCTAGTTTCTAATACAAAATTAGACTCACAGTGAAAGAACTGCACCCCGCACGAGGACGTCTTGTACTTGTTGAAGTCAGAGAACAGCTCAACTTTAACTATCACGTTGAGTTCACCGCGAATACCGTGCAGCGTGTCGAACACCGGGATCCAGCCTGACATTACTGCACCTGGAAAAACTGGCAAACTAGTATGGGGACAGCAGTAAAAATCATCTTAAAATTTCATAGGACTCTGAGAATCACCATGTAGGAAACAAGTTTCTTTCGGAGTTTTTTTGTTGTTTGTTTATGTAAGGATAGATGGCGCTAGTGAAAATAGTTGTTGGGGAGTCTTCCTTTTTACTCACACTTGTTGATTGCTGTGTATTGTCATTTCTATTTAGGTATCCAAATCAAACTCTATGCCTGCATAGCTTTGAGTATATACCAAAGGAGACGTGTAGCGTGTAAATCACCGAACAATTTTTTCTGCCACTTTTGGCGCGGGGGGGGGGAGGTGTACACGTCTAGTACTATCCCCTGTACTACTGTATTTTTCTGTCGTTTTATTGTCGCCACGGATTTTACGTTATATGATGATTATGTTAAAATACAAACATAATAATTATAATTAATGATTGGAAACACTATGTTTCCGCAAGTTTGACGTCCTAGATCGCCTTTCCCATTTAAAACATCACAATTAACTATTTTCCTAGAGCTCTGTCTCGCGACACAAAACGATACCAACGAAATCTAAGGTAACCTGGGCAGTTTAACTGGTCAAAGAGCAAAATATTGGCGAAAGGGGGAGCCCGTCTATGGCCCATCCATAGGCTTAGTAGTCTATGCTGCATAGGTATATCCAGATATATAGATATTAAAAAAAAAAAAAAAAAAGTTACCAGTTTGCGGTGGAGCAGCTCCCTTGGTAGTAGGTGCGGTCTCCCTCGCGAGAAGTGGAGACAGACTTATGACAACTTTACCAATAGCATCGTTGGCCGAGTATGTGTCATGGTCCATCACTCGTAGCTGCAGCGGCTCATCTTGCAACTCTGATTCGTCTACCTGGA
The DNA here is from genome assembly GCA_963924495.1 of Nemapogon koenigi. Lineage (NCBI taxonomy): Eukaryota > Metazoa > Arthropoda > Insecta > Lepidoptera > Tineidae > Nemapogon > Nemapogon koenigi. Next base: position 1,047,880 of record OZ004649.1, read on the forward strand.
ATTATATTTAAACCATATTATTACATACTACATATAAACAAACCCTGTTGCATCTATCTGTCTGTTTTGTTCCTGTGCAGGTAGGTTGATTTACAAGAGAAAAAATATCATTTTAAATTTCACTCATTCGTATCGGCTGGTTACTAGATCTACATGATCTCTAGCTGGCATGAACAAATAATTTAATTTCAATTCCTGTCATCTAGGTTAAATTGCCTTGTAGTTAAATTTCTTTAAGTACTTATTCATGTTTTGAGTGCTCTAGCTAAGGGTATTTTAAAACCAGACAGTTTGAGGAGGGGATAAGGGGGCAGTATTATTATTTATTTCAGGAGGGGGAGGCAACAACCACAACAAGATTTTGTTATTTAATCTATGACAGTAGGGCCAAACACTTTGTTAATTATTTGCTAAGAAGAAGAAGTTAAGAATTCTTCAGTTACAGTCTTTATACCTTGCGGTGTGGCCAGAGACTCCGTAACAATATCCACTTTTTGCCAGTTGTCTATATTAAAAAGAACAATAATCTGTTGACTGCAATTAATGGACCTAGATGTGTAGGACGCCAGTGTTAAGTGCCCTCATAGGCACAAGAAGTTGATTAAAGCATAAAGAAAATTGGTGCTTAGCATTTTTGGCACAAGCATAGCTTAAATAATAATTACTAAGTGAGATATAAACTCATGCCCTTGCGTAAAGTACCAAATATTTACATATTCAAAACAAACATAACCAGACACACTCCAGACATGTGTTGACCATCTAAAAATACTTTAAACATATGTATTACATACAGCGTGACAGTACGCGTTTCATTAGAGATGTTTGCCAAGTTTTTGTTTATATAAAAAAAATGTGACCTTGAATTACGAGGGGGGAGTGGTGTGTTAAGGGGCGGTGGTAAAGGTCATCTTGTATCTGTCAAAAATAAGGCAAATCTCAGTTAATCCTGGAAATGTGGGTTTATTTATACAACATTTCCTCAACCACACATTGATAGTTATTATTTGAAATTGGATTGAGCCATATTTTTATTACAGGGTTCTAAAGAGCCATAGTTTTCGATACAAGTAGTGCCTTTGCATATCCAAAACTACGGCTATTTAGAACTCTTAATAATAAAAATATGGTTAAATCCAATTTCAAATAATAACTATCAATGTGTGGTTGAGGAAATGTTGTATAAATAAACCCACATTTCCAGGATTAACTGAGATTTGCCTTATTTTTGACAGATACAAGATGACCTTGACCACCGCCCCTTAACACACCACTCCCCCCTCGTAATTCAAGGTCACATTTTTTTTTATATAAACAAAAACTTGGCAAACATCTCTAATGAAACGCGTACTGTCACGCTGTATGTAATACAAGATGACTGAGAGCCATGGATCCTTAAATACACAAAATAGGAATGTCAATGGAAACTAATATAGGCAGGTAGGTAGGTAAAGTAGGTATAAGCTGAAATCACAGGGGAAAAGTATTAAGAAAATTTGGTTCACTCTCAACCCCCAAAAATGCAGGTCAGTCCAACACATTTTTTTTGCAAAGAAATTTTTATTAATAATGTAATATCCAAGGTGTTAAAAATACAGTGATTGAAATTGTTACAAGTATTAAGTAGCCATAAAGCCCTCCAGCCATCTCTGTGCAAAAAATCACACCCATCCATTTCTCAGTTTTAAGGTGAAACAAACAAAAACACTACAATTACAATATTAGTTAGGAAGCTAGGGTATTGCTATCACCAAACAACTCATACCTGTACATATTTACATGGCCTCATTTCATAATCTGATAAGAAATCCATGATTTATCTTTTAGTAAATCTTTCAAGAATCTACAACAAAATTCCATATCTATCTAAGGTATGAAATATTTGGGTGACTTTAGAAACAATAGCATTTTTCAAGGATTGTTTAAGGCCACATGCACTGTGTTATTTCAGCGAAATAGTAGGTAAGGCCTACTGTCCATGGAGGTGGTTTAAATAGATTTCATATGGAAACATGAAAGGTTATGCAAATTAAATGTTGCTCTAGGATCATAGTCAGAGAAATATGCTACTCTATTCAAGAACACATACTTGCACAAACTAATTCAAGGAGTTTACTAGTAGCCATTGAAGAGTTCCACTATCAACTTTCTGGCTTCATGATCAGATCAGCAAATTACTTACACTTACAACAATTAGACAATAAGAAGTAGGTAAAATGACTTCCTTGATTTGTTTACATAAATAAAAATAGCCTTTTTTCCAATTTGTTGTCCCTACTTATGAAGAATAGTAAACATCAGGGTAAAGGTCCAGATTATCTAATCCTGAGCTTTTCGTGTTTTGACGACTTTATTAAATTGCTGCACTGTTTTATTACGTACTTTAACCATTTTGAAGTCTCAGTAAGGTACCACTTTTTAAGAAAATTGACATTGAAAAACTTAACCTCAAAATCTGAAATTGAGATTTTCGTGTTTTAAAATAAAATATAAGGTTTCCAGCGCTTGTTTTTACACCATACGAACCACGCTCGTCGCTGCGCTCCTCGCTAACCTATTTTGTGGAGTAAAAAAATTTCGATCGTGTCTGAAGACTTTTCACCGACGTGGCGGTCACGGGAGGGGTTTTCGGGATTGGTGTCCTGGACGAAAGTTGCTCCTTGTGACGCCTTTCATCCTATGGCATCATAAAAAATGTGTGTTATATAGAGTAAAAAAAAGTCGATTGAAAATTTTCTTTCAAAATCATGAAAACTCTAACCTTAATTTTGTGACCTTCTGCAAAAACTTATACCTTACCGAAACTTGAAAATAGTTAAAGTATGCAATAAAGCAGTGCAGTAATTGAATAAAGTCGAAAAAACACGAAAATCTCAGGATTAGATAATCTGGACCTTTACCAACATCAGCATCAGGTTGTCCCAAGACATAGGCCTCCTTCATTGTTTTCCACTTCTCTCAGCTTCCTGTCTCTTTTCTCCTTTCACTAGGCAGGTCGTCCTCCCATCTACACACCAGTTTGTCTCTTACAAGATACAAGTGAAGCTAATATAATAATGGAAAATAAAAAAATACAAACCTCAAACCGGTACCACTCCGTGCTATTCCATTGTGGGTTCAGGGACTTCCTACACACATCAGTTTTATGTGTGATCCCTCCAAACTTAATTTCAACAAATGCGTCCGTTGTATCACCAGCTCTGTCCATAACTGGCAAATTTCGCCCTGCCAACACCTTCACTTTAACTTTACAGGGCATGATTGTATTTTAGAACTACTAAATTCACTATATTGAACACTATTTATATTAATGTGCAGGTAGTTATAATCACAATTTAATAATCTACTGATAACTTATCTTTGTACGAATTTCACATGATATTAACACTTATATATTATTACGCGATTTTATACAAGAAAAGCTTTTAATATTCTAAATAATCAATAATATTATGGTTTATTTTGTAACGTTAGGCAAGTTTTGAAATCGCAATGGCCATTAAAGTGCCATTAACACGGCTGCATTATGAAACTAAATTGCGTGCACGTTTCAGACATACATTCTAAAATTAATAACACAGTTTATTTATAAATTGTGAGCTTTTAAAATGTTTTGAGTGGGACGAAGAAAATTACAGAGCCGGCCCACAAAACAAGACATTTGATAATGACAAAAATTGACATTTTGACAATTCACGGTGACTGATCTGACTGAAGGAATGAATGAACGATTGACAGAAATGTCAAAGTACAGGGCAAAGGGCACAATTCGGTACTATTTGGTGAAGTGCGTTTCATGAAATGTACCTTAGAGTAGAATTAACGCTAAAATAAGAACTTTGCAACCTTTACCTTGCTTAGAATTTGTAATAGCATGCTACCTAAGAGAAAAAGAAAAAAAAATTGTGTTTGATTAAATTTATTGCAGGTTGTCACAAATATTTGTAAATTATAGCCATTTAGGTAACTTCATAACTTGCATATAATCTTTAGAGATTCAGCTTAGATAATAGTGACGACCTACGAATTTGAGAAACATTAATTTTCTTAATATACCTACAAGACTTACTTCTCTTTCTAACGCATTATTTATTTAATCTATGGCATTATGAACGCCGACAATGTCGTAACATAGTATAGAGCAATTAGTTGTTTTCTGTTGAATATTTTGTATTGCTTCTAGTAGTATCGTTATTCTGAGGATAGTAAGTCCTTAAGTTCAGTAAAATTACGAAATATGAATCGTTCAACATTTTAAGTTATGCCAATATTATTACACTCCTCATGTCGTATTTACGACGAAGAATTAATCTCACAATAATATTGGTAATACAAAAAAGGTTTTTGAAGTGAAAACTTCTTTACCTTGCGCACTTTCTGAACAGAATGAATCGTCGCTGTCGGGTCGGTCGGTGACGCTGAATCGGATATACTCGGCTCAAATCGTCATTAGCCACGTTTACTGTCTACCAAAGAGTGCATAGTTTCTTTTATTAATATTATTTAAATATGCCGGCTTTTCCAGGTACAGCTTTTATTAGTTCATGTAAAAAATGTGCTAGAACAAGACCCAGTACTAATTGAGGTGCCACTCGTTCGGTCCGCATTCGGTGTTCTAAGCACGCCTTAGGCAACAAATACGGAACGGGGCGTTGTTTTGAGCGTGCACGCTGCGCCACTTAACGTATGACTTGCCTTTTCTTGTCCGGCCGGGGCGGTGCACGCTGACACACTTATTTTAAATGCGCTAAGGTGCCTTTGATAAAGCGTATTGACGAGCATGCATATACAAGTGGTGTTTGGTTGCCGCTGAGCGACTGCCTCCGATTGGTCAATACACTAGACACCCCGCTCCAGCGAAAATTACCTGCGTTCACGCTGCACGCTGTAATGAACGCCCAATACAACGCTCCAGCTGCACGACCCGCCGTTCCGTATTTGCGGCCTTAATAATAAATAATTAATTTAATATTTAAATAATTTAATGGTTCCTTCCTTCCTACTTTCCTAGTGGTAAAGTGCCTAACATATTAAAATGTCATATAACAATACAGACTTGGGTACCTACTTAATAATCTAATCAAATGGTATTTGACATTATTTCTGAAAGATTCGGAAATGTGAGAGCAGCGAATTGCGCTTCCAGACTGTCAGTGTCAGATGATAGTGTCCAAATACGGATAATAGATGGCGCTATAATGAATTATTTAAGGTGTTTTTTTTTAAGGAAAAGGGAAAAGTCCATGAAAAGGCCACGGAAAAATGGAAATGGAATTTATTTTTATAACTAAAGACTTTATTATTATTATATCTTATTCAGTACCAAGCTCTTCAATCTTCTTATATGCCTTTTTCAATTCTTCCAGCATGGCGGGTATTTGTATTTTGTTAAGAATAACATCATTTTGTTTCTGTTCACCAGTAAACACATCATCTGTATGCAACGATAATTTCACCGAGTTAACAACTCCTTCTGGTGCATCTGATATCGCCACATCGACTACTCTGTTTACTGAAAAAAAAACGACATTTTTAAAATACAATGAAAATATGAGTTTGAAGTCAATGCTGTCTCTCTGTCTGTGGCGTTGTAGCTTCCAACCAAACTGATGGACCGATTTCAATGCGATGGAGCCAGTGAATAGGTATAATATATTTGTTATATGTTTTGTACCCTCAATGAAAAAAACATACCTAGGTTTCAAGTAAACAAGGATTTTAATCGGTAGATAAGCCCTAACAATAATGAGGGCACCGAAAGCAGTGCGTGCACTCATTAGGTAATAGAGACAATGTAAAATGCTTGAGAGAGACAACAATGTTTCTGCTTTCCCGCATCAATCTTTTTGAGCACAGTATGCGCGAGGGCATATCTACTATCTAGGTACCTCGAAAGAATGCGCTTCCCACTTTATATTAAAATTAAGAAGTTTATTTAATTTTTTAAATAAAAAAAGGTAAACAATAAATTGACTGATTTTAATTATATAAATCATAATTTTATTTTTTTTGCCGTAAGTAGTGTGCCGCTGCTAGGACGCATTCTTTTGAGGTGCCAAGATATTTCCGACGGGATATATCTACCGATTTAGAAAGCGGCGGAAAGCTTCTCGAATATAAAGTTCTTCGACCCTATCCCCGCAAGCATGACCACGAAGAATAAATGTCATTACTGTAGGTAGACAAAATCTACAAGTGGTAGCATGACGCCTCACATGGCGTGAACCCTAGAGAATATACCTTTTAAGGGATCACGTGACAAATGTCATAAATAGACAAACTGACAGTATGTAATAGTAGATTATGTTTACGCGGTCATGCCTGGGCAGTTCTCTAATACTTACAATAGGTACCAATTCCTACTAAGATCCTACCTATTAGTAGGTACCTATTGAGGTACTTATTAATATAATTTTACCCATAAAAGCGTTATCCTTAGCATTAGCTTCGTAGGCTTGTCTGCCACCATCCGCAACCTCTGAGATGGCGACAGCATGTGACCGTGGTACACCAAGAACTAGGAGGTCCCTTGTGAGTTGTGATCCCTCACATTTGGACGACCAAGCTGATTTCAAGGTCCATCGGACCACGGCTGCTGCTCTGGCGCATTCGTCGCGAGATGCTGTAGGGAAAATAATTGGTAAGTATATTACTAGCTGTGAACAGGTTGTAAGCAAAATCTAACAAAGCGATTTTTTATTTGTAAAAAAAGTTTTTAATAGGGATTATCTAACACCCAATTTCTAAAAGTCTAGTCAAAGTTAATCAGATATTAGTTAAATAACAACAAAATAAGGGCGTCGGTGGTCGATTGGGAAAGACGTCGGGTCACAACTAAGAACTCACCGGTTCGATCCCTACATCCGAACATGTACCATTTTTATATTAAAAAAATCTATGTACAATATCCGACAAACCGTAGAGAGTAAAACCTCAACAAAGCGTTAGATATATCCTCAAAAATCATCGACTAAATGAGGAAGACTGGTAACTCTCCGGGAGAAGAAAAAAGTTAATCGATGATTAGTATTAACAGTTGTCAAATACGTGAAAATGTATATGGCTTAGACAGTTTTTTAACTAATAAGTATGTGATTAATTTTGACTAGAATTTCAGAAATTGGGCGTTAGAGATCGCTATCAAACCTTTTTTGGATAAATCAGAAATCGCTTTCAAAACTCAGTTCGCTACTTTTTATTCGGGGAAAATATTTAATTCCTTCGGGAGAATTCTTGTTGGAATTCGAAAAAGACAGACAAAGCCGGGAGCGGCGAGCTATATAGTATCTTCATAATGGCTTTTCGTTTCATTGCTTTTGAAAATTGTGCGGCTACACCTCTGGGCTACACCCGATTTAAATCTTTGACTATCAAGATCATGACCCTATCTATAAGTACGATGTCATAACGACGCATTGGTCCAGTATTTCAGCGAACATTTTCGGTCCGGCCGCCGTATGATCGACATTGAATACAGGGCACTCATTAGCGATGTTAATCATACGATTTAGATCACATGCAATTCACTCACTCACACAGACACCCAAGATTCAATTAAACAAAGTGTCAAACATCCGTGTGTGCGTGACAGATCGTTCCGGCCATCGAAATCAACCACAAATACAACGATTTGAAAACGGATGGCGAACCGTACGTTACAAGAATCGGACGAATCTGTGGTCGATTTCGGCGGACCGTATGGCGGCGCGCCGCGATTGGACGAATTAGTGGGCACCAACTAATATTATAAAGCGGTAAAGTTTGCAAGTTTGTAAGTTTGGATGTAGGCGTAATCTCTGAACCGATTCTGAAAATTATTTCACGAATAGAAAGCTACCTACGATATCCCCGAGTGAGTCATATAGGCTATATTTTATTTTGTTCTAACATATCCACGGGCGAAGCCGGGGCGGAAAGCTAGTCTCTAATAATTTTCAACTCTCATGTTTCTACTTCCAAAACACGACGGAAACACGAAGACGAAAGTATAACATAATATTTTGGGTTTTTATCTCAATTGCGGAAAAAAACACCGGAATATTTCCTACTGCATAATTATGAAATATTTATAAGTACACTTACATAAATTGGTATCCTTCAAAATCTCCATAATGCCATCTTCCTGTAACATTAAATAAACAATATATGATACACATGTATGCTGATTTTCTAACTCTGGAGAAAGTTTAAAATTAAATAGCAGGAATAAAACCCTATAACTACCTATTTCATTACATAATTTGGTATTAATCTACGATTAAAAATTATTATTATATTACGAAAAATTTACTTGAAGTCTGTTAAAAACAGTATGAGTTTCGGAGATAAGGGAGGAGGGGCAGCGATCTCAATTTTCGCAAATTTTCTACTATGCATTTTGAAATTATAAAAAAATATAAGTATTTGTTTGCCTCATGAAGCACTTGAAGATTTCTTTTCGCTTATGCCATATAAACCTTTTCAGTCATCCTTCATTCTTTCAACATGTCCAAACTAGCCTACGTCTTTTCTTCATTTTAGTCACAACATCATATTTCACTCCGCATTCTTCTTTAATCTACATCTTCCATACTAACGCGCTAATCTCTGGAACTACCAGGCGGATTTGAAAAAATATTTCATATGATAGCCGAAATCCTGAGAAAGGTTATAAGCTATACAGCATCACGCTCCGACCCAAAGATAAATATAAATTTAGTTACCGAAATCCACACGAGCGGAGCACTTAGTTGTATAAAAATATCATATATAAACACAAGCTAGGAGTAAATAAAGTAAAATAATGTAATAGTGTGCGAACATCAAAGGGAGTCCATTACGATGTAAATTGACAAAGACAACATTCGTATTACATCTGTAGGCGTCAAGTATCATGTTAGAAATTGATGTCCGTTTCGTTGTGCAGAAAATATTTAATATCTATTCGTGTGGGATTTAGTAATAATGAATTTATTAATAGTTAGGAACTACTAATATATATATTCTATTCCACTTAGGTTTTTTTAAAGAATATCAAAAATTATCAGAAATCGAAGAGCATATACAAGAAAAGAAATATTAGAGAGATATTCTTGATAAGGCTTGAGCATATTGTATTGATTTTTCAAAATTTGTACCTAAAGTAGGTAGATGTTTTGCTATTTACCTACTTTTAATATTTTTTAAAGTTTTTTAAAGTAAAGTTTACTGATAGATAGGGGTGTAGACAATTATTGTTTTAGATACTTTTAAATTATAGCTGTAAGGTATACTATACCTACGTAATAAAATATCTAGAATTTTTTAAAATTGTATTTTCATTAAAAAAATCATGTTTTTAATTTAATTTTTCAAATTCCCGCGAAAACGTTGATCTATTAAACCAACAAAATATTGGTGACAGATTAGATAAAATAACAAGGAAATAACTTAGTCACTGACAGTTTGACAGGCAGTTATTCTAAATTAATTATAATATAGTTACTAGTCTGTGGTTATTTATCTGACATTTAGGATATAGTCGATATAGTGACGTCACTTTCGGTTTGCGGTCACGTGACCGGAAGTATCAATTTATGATTTTTCTTTTTGATATAAATAAAAGTACATTAATTAAACAAATAAATAAACATTATTTTCAGTGATTATACGTTATAAACTATATAAAAATTATTATTGTATAAGTATTTATTTTCTTTTACTAGTAATTTATTAGTAAAATTAGTAAAATATTATTAGTATAGTAATTTAACAAATAAGCCAAGTTGCGAGTACGACTCGGGCGCTGAGGGTTCCGTACCATTTTTTCGGTTAAAACTTTAAGACAACATTTTCGTTTAGGTTTTGTAAATTATCCCTATTTTCTTTTCAAAATTTTAGATTTTCTTTAATATAATTTAAACCACCAAAATCGAAATTCGATTATTTAAGCTATACCTACGTCCGTGATTTATTTATGTACCAAGTTTCAACATTTTCGTCCAGTAGATTCGGAGAAAATAAGCTGTGACATCAGTGATCTAATTTTTCCGTGTTTTTATAATAATAAAATATGTAGTTAATTTAATTCCTGAAACGTCACGGGCTCCCCAGCTATACCTAACGGTGGCCAGTTCTGTTGAGGTATATTAGACGTGCTTGCGATTGCACCCTTTGGGTCGCAGCGTGATGTTATATAGCCTATAATATATTTATTGTGCTATAACCTTCCTCAAGAGATTAGCGCGTTCAAACAAAGTCTTCAGCTTAGCAAAGTATGAAAACCGAGATGAAAGCTTTATAAAAATTAAATGAGTCGTTTGGGAGTATATTCTGGACAAATAACCAATTCGTGACATTCAGCCAGCCGTGCGAAGCCGTAAGCTAAATTTTCAGCATCTACGAGTGAGGACTATTTTGAAAAGTATAGTCACGAAGGTGAAGGAATAAAATTTTAAAATTGAATAAAAATTGTCTTCGAGATGCGAATTCAATTTAGTGTGCATTTGATCCTGTGAATTTTAAAGGAAGTAGGTAAACAAGTACCTATAGGTATTTATTTTAAAAAGTAATACAGAAATAATATCAAAGAACTACCGAAACGGCTGAACGGATTTTATGGATTTTGTGATAATGGTCTAGTAAATTCTACTACCTACACCTATGGAAAACAGCAGTGCGCAGGTATCTGTGTAATACTAAACCAAAACAGAACTGAGAGGCCTGTTTATAGCCATTCCTACGGGCTAAATGAAGAAGAGGTACCTTAAAATACACGTAGTAATGTAAAAAATACTCAACCGATTGTTCTTCTATAATTTGATCCAGAAGTTTCTGGAACAGTGGTGCCGGCAATGAGCTGATCGCGTGAAGACCTGCCAACGCCCAAAGAGGACAGTCGCCGTCAGAGCAGAACTTGAATTTCTGTTGAATTTTTAATAAATCTTTGACGTCAAAACAGAGCAACGGATCGAAGTGGTCTTTTTGCACAGGGATATAGTTTGAGGGCTGGAATTCCTTCGCGATAAAGTCACATTTCAATTCAAAAATTTCCACGGGTGAAGCCGGGGTGGAAAGCTAGTAATAATATATTTAAAAAAATATACATATACAATGGTAAGAATGTCCACATTTAGCTTGCAGTAAAGAAAGACCTCAGAGGACGACAGCAGACCGAATCGATCGTACTAAAAAGGTTGTTTTTTACATTTCGGAAATTTCCATGAGTGAAACAGGGGTGGAAAGCGAGTGTATGATAAATTAATTTGTAGTTGCATACCATAGTTGGTGATAAATTGAAGAACCGCTACTAAGCTTATTCTGAAAGCGTTCACAATCTGAAAAATAATTCAAAAATTTAGTAAATTAATATAGTATGAATTGGCTAGTCCTAAAACTCCTAAATATATTGTAACCCACTAATATTATAAACGCGAAAGTTTGTATGGATGTATGTATGTTTGTTACTCAATCACGCCAGAACGGCTGAACGGATCTGGATGAAATTTGGCACAGAGATAGATTATAGTCTGGAATAGCACATATGCTACTTTTTATCCCGGAAAAATGTATGGTTCCCGTGGGATAGATTTGTTTTTGTTTTTCACGGGATCGTCATTTTTTGCATAGTGATAGTTTAGAAGTCAGACATATACTACATTTTATACCGCAAAAGCGGGCGGGGGAGGGGCAAATTACAGCCGGATTATTTCTTTTTGGATCTATTTCCACGCGAGTGAAACCGCGGACAGAAGGTTGTATAAATAAATAAATGAATGAGCGTTCTGCCTATTCTGTACTAAAAATGAGTCGTACATGAGGACGGACATGTTTTACGCATCATTACATAAGCAAATTTAAATTTACATACAAATATGGTGTCATACAGTTTCCAGACATTAATTTACAGCACAGTAATGTAATGGTTTGAAAATAACTGATTTCTATGTTATTGCTTCATTTGCCAGTTCGAGTACTTTGGACTAATGACATAAGAGTCTGTAGATTTTTTTAGTACGAAAACCTTAGTTAGAAAGATGATGTTGTGACTAAAATGAAGGAAAGTGGTTTCCACTGACTGAATTGACTTAAAAACCAGTGAACTAATTTTTATGAGAAAAAAATGGGATAAATCCGAAAGAATTATTTGTGGAATAAAAAAGAAATCATCAAAACCTTTTAAAAAAAAGTGTACCGACTTCAAAAATTTGCACTGAAAAGTAAGAAATAATAAAAATTTCGTCGTAGAATTTGAAGACGGTTGGTGCCAAATTAGGATACAAAATTAAGTAAACATCTAAGGACATAAAGATCTGTTTAATATTATCTGTGTTTGTACTGATGATTATCTAGATTAGTGAATTTGGGTACTAAATTATTTCTAATTTGGCACCAACCGTCTTCAAATTCTACGACGAAATTTTTATTATTTCTTACTTTTCAGTGCAAATTTTTGAAGTCGGTACACTTTTTTTTAAAAGGTTTATTTTTCCCTTTTAAGTGATTTTGTTGCCCTGAGAAATAAATAACAACGCAACTAAAAAAAATTATGGAAAATTAAAAAAATACTGCGGTGGATGGGATTTGAACCTCGAGCAATGTGGACCCTGCGCTGCATCCCATACCTTAGCCGCTAGACCACCGTCGATACGAAAATTGACAACTTCGTGTCAATAGCAACCGTTGCTAAGGCTTTTCTCTGATATAATTTTCAGCAGTAAACAGAGACAAATTACTGAATTTCTGAAAAATTACTGAACCGATTTTCGTCATATGACTGTGAGATAATGTCAAGAAATTATTATATCCTTAAAAAAATAAGTCGTCAAAATCGGTACATATTTCATCGAGATATTACGAAAAATTGACTTATAAGGTCAGTTTTTTCAAAATTTCTGAAAAACTAAAGAACCAATTTTTATGAGATAAAAATGGGACCAATCCGGAAGAATTATCTGTCGATTAAAAAAGAAACCATCAAAATCGGTTCACAACTGGCGGAGTAATCGATGTACATACATACATAAAAATACGGTCCGAATTGAGAACCTTCTCCTTCTTTTTTTGGAAGTCGGTTAAAAATCGGTTCACAACAGGCGGAGTAATTGATGCGAATACATAAGACGGTCCAAATGGAGAACCTATACCTTTGCTTTTATTCGAAGTCGGTTGATTCCTTTGGTAGGGTGCCAGCATAAACGCAGCCAGTGGGCTATACCTAACGCCATATCGATCGCGACTTCGTTTTGACTCGAACGAAGGCCAAAAACCATGGGTCCCCATCCCCACCAATGGTCAGCCAAGGAATGTCCGGCCAGAGAATGCCGAGAAAATTGCAAAGACAATACACGAATTTGTCCGGGCATTGTAGGGTTGGATATTCTCGGGCCGGGCATATCTTGGTCGGCCATTGGTGCTGACCCGTCGTTTTTGGCCTTCGAGTCGAATGGAAAGATGTCGCGGTGAATTCGTAAAAAAACGGCTCACAACTGTACCAATGGGTTTTATAATAAAAAATCTATGTACATTATCCGAGAAACCGTACAAAGAGGCTTTTCCATCTACATACCTCAACAGAGCTGGCCACTCGTTAGGTATAGCCTCAAAAAATCACCGGCTAAGTGAGGAGGACTGGAGCTATAAGGTAACCCTTGAAGAAAGAAAAAAAACGCTAGCATTGTAATAAATATAGATTTATTTAGTACAACAATAGAATGTGTATTTTTATCAAGAAACTTGATATAGCTGAGATTGCAGTACGCCGTGTTTGTCCACTTGTGATCCACTCCTATACAACTTAACTAATATTGCAAGCTCTAAGAGCTTTCTTGTCCATTCATTCGTGGACTTAATGCTACCTTATTTTCTTCTTTCTGAAATTTATTTTAAACTTTCTCGTAAGATGACATATATCTATTACATCTATCACGCCTTTTATCCCAAGACGGGTAGGCTCTGCCATTTGCTACGATCCTGACATACCTCTTTCGCTTCTTTTATATTCATAATACCTTTCATATAGCTCGGCGATTGTGTGTATTTTTAATATTGCCATCGATCAATACATTCTTTATATGTTCAATAAAAGTAGGTCGTCGTCTACCAGTATTTCCTTTCACTTCAGTAATATAAACCTTTTTAGTCAATCTTTCATCCTTCATTCTCTCCAGCGTAAAATACTTTTCCCCTAATTTTAGTGACAACATCATCTTTTATTCCGCATTCTTCTCTAATTTATATAGGGGTAGTATCTATTTAATCCTATATGTATCCCCTCTTTTAGCACCAAAAATACTGGATTGCACACTAAATAATTCTTATCGTATTGCGCTACCTCTAGTAATTATTATATATTTAATCTATGCCCTAGCTAGGTGAAAGAACGTACGGGCTCTGCCCAGGGTGGGTTTATGTGCGATTAAAAAAAACCCTAACCTACCTCTACGTGCCAACAGGGTCGTACTTTCAATCGTATATATACTGGTGTACAATAAGTATTTATTTTCTGATGTGAAATTAAAAATTTCGCTTCTGGAGTTCTGTCTCGCGACACAAAACGACACGAACGTAACCAAAGATAACTTATTACTATCCTAATGGTCAGTCTAACTAATGGCCAAATGAGCAGAAAATTGGAGGAAGGGGGAGCACGTCTATGGCCCTCCTTAACCTTAGTACTCTATGCTGTAAACAGACTATATTATAAGCACTAAGCTGTGGGTTCCGCAAAATTTTCGAAATGGCATTTTATTGACACTAACATATAATCATAGGACCTTATGATAGAAGGTCCCGTTGACACCCCTTAGTCACGGAACCCTAAAAATCAACAACTTATTATCTTCGTTTGCCAAAGACATCCCTCCGAATTAGAAAGTGGAAATTTGTGTTTATATACTCACTTTACTATTATACCAACCACCTGCGTCACGGGTTATCCTACCGCAGAACAGATACTAATACTAGAACTGTTATGTATAATAGGGCATAGTTATGATAATAGTAGGAGTCGATAACATAATTGGTAGAGCGTTGGACTTGAAACCGAGAGGCCAATTTTAAGCATAAAATATTTTCTTTAAGAATGTGCTTTAATCGACTTCTCGTGCTTTAGAGGAAACGTAAAGAAAAAATGTGTGGAATCTCTTCTAAAAATAACAGTTACACACCTACGTCTGTTAAAGAAGTGACATGTTCTGTTTAATATGGACAAATAGCAAGATGGGGACACTGTTACTGGTGTCTCTGGCCACACCGCAAAGTATATAAAGGCCGTGAACATGTCATTGCAACATGATGTGTCGCAAATTCGCAATGGCGACATTCACTATTTTCGCTTGCTATTTTTCGACTGACTGATAGCTAAATTGTGTTGTGTCCCTCTCAAAAAAATCTGTCATTCAGTATTCAGGAGGAGATAAAACATATTAGAAAATTAGAAACAGCCCATATATAGGCACTATACTATATTAAACTTCAAAGTTATATATGCTTCAACCCCTTCGTATACATTATCTGTTCTGTAGTTCGTATCAAATTGATTGAATAAAAACATTTGTCGCTCAATAGCCCTACAGGACGTCTTGACGAATTACATAGGACGCTTTAGTTTACACGAAAAAGGAGTACTTAAATTATATAGGGTGTTTTATTTCAATTCGACATGAAGGGAACGTACTTTATTTGAAGTATTTTGAAGTTAAGTAGAACTGCATTCAAAGATTGAATACCTCGCTTGTACCGGGAATCAAAACGATTACACCGATCGAAAATGTCAATCAATGGGGAAGAAAACTGCTTCTTTTTGCCACCAGAGGCGCTGATGGCTCAAACAAACTGTCAAATCACATAGTAAATTTTATATTGAATTCAAATGTTCCTAACCGTCTATGGCCCCTCCATAGGCTTAGTACTCTATACTAAGCCTATGGAGGGGCCATAGACGGGCTCCCCCTTTCGCCAATTTTTCCCGCTTTGACCAGTTATACTGACCAGGTGCGCAGTAATAAGTTACCTTAGATTTCATTGGTATCGTTTTGTGTCGCGAGACAAAGTTCTAGGAAAATAGTTAATTGTGATGTTTTAAACGGGAAAGGCGATCTAGGGCGTCAAACTTAGTGTTTCCAATCATTAATTATAATTATTATGTTTGTATTTTAACATAATCATCATATAACGTAAAATACGTTGCGACAATAAAACGACAGAAAAATACAGTGGTACAGGGGCTAGTACTAGGCGTTTACCCCCCCCCCCCCCCGCCAAAAGTGGCAGAAAAAATTGTTCGGTCATTTACACCCTTCACGTCTCCTTTGGTAAATACTCAAAAGGTTCCTAATAATAATATTCCTAAATGACTCGTTGTGTTGTAATTTGATTCAATAATAATGTAAATAATTGTTTCTGAAGGATTTACGAATGCGAAAAAGCTTTCGTCGACAATTCTAAGTTACGTTCTTTCTGGAGGCGGCAAATCTATCTTAGTGTCTTCAGTATAATGTTGTTGGGTAATCCCAAAGTTAAAATTCCGATCAAACGATTCGAGTCTGTAAAACATTCACATTAATAATATGTACTTATAAGTTATGTTTATAGGATATTGAACAAATTTCTATATTTCACAAAAAACAGTCATGACCAGATTCTATTTTCGGCATTTTAAAGACGCTCCTCGAGTCTTCAACTCGATTTTTAACTGTGCAACAGCGGGGTGAGCATATATTTGACGTGACATCTTTCGTGTCGACTGAAAGGCCAAAAACGTTTATGTCGGTACAGGGCCAGCCAAAGAATGCACGGTCCGAGAATGTCCAACACTAGAATGCCGAGCAAATTTGCTGGGTCGGGCAAAGACAAGTACACAGAATTTGCCAGCACATTGTAGGGTTGGACATTAATAATCGGACCGTGCATTCCTACCCCTCTGCCGTTTTTGGCATTTCGGTCGACACAAAAGATGTCACCTCAAATATATTACTTGTGAAGTACACAACGTGATATCTTTGAAAATTTACGGTATTTATTACAAAAAAAACGGCAATTAAAAAACAAGCTATACAACTGACAGATCTTTGTTATGAGCCATGTACAAGCAGCGCCATCTGTAAATAGCTTTGCGTTTTCTTCTCCATTCAATATACAGCATGGTATAAATAATTTCTCAGTAAAAATATAAATCTCATAACAAACAAACAAATATCTTTATCCAACGACAATTTTACTACAATGGACGGACATGCGTAATGATTCAATTTATCTAAAACGAAGAATTGTTTTGCAAATCCGAATGGAATTTTAAAACAAGACTGTCACGAACTAGTACGTAATATTTCCACTAATCTGTAATGACATTGTTCTTTCTTTGAAAATTTGGGATATTGTAGTTATTTATGCAACTATTACATAATGAAGGTTATTAAAACATCTGTGTGTGGTTGTCATCATAAAGTAATCACACGAGTGCTTTAATAACGAATAAATATGTAGCATATTTTATTGTACGATCTTCCTATTCATTAAAATAATTATATTATTACTATTTAACGTGTATTATGTAAAGTGTCAAAGTGTAAATGCAAATAAAATAAAATAATAAGGATTCTACGTCATGTCAAAGCGACCAACGCACGCGTCTCCCCGTGACATGATGGGGAATCCAGTTTAATCACGTCCGCGCTGTGATAGTTATGATTAGTCAGTGATTAATAGGACATATCACAGTCGGCGGGATCATCTTAGATACCGATTAATCGGCATATATAATATAAAGTCTATAATACTTGACTTGGCAAATCATTTATTAACATTGGTGGAGCCACAGAAAAAGAAGAAGTAGAAAATAATAAAGGTTGTAATGGACAACATTTCATTTTTCGTAAGGTACCAAAATTCGAAAACCGTTTGGAGATTACATGCTAGAAAGCTTATTTTTAATTTTTTTAATTTTTTATATCCTTTAATTTTCTAGTTATTTTAAAAATACTGAAATATTGAAAAATAAGGATTAATAGGTGCCCTAATCTGTGCTAACCCTCTAATTTAAAAATACTAATGTCTGTTAGCAGAGTTGTTAGTTATTGAACTCAGGTGTTGCCTTCTATTAATTTTACCCATTTTTATTCCATTTGAAGCTAAATTAATAATTATTCTTTAAATATAATTATAAAAATACTTCTTTTATATAATATTTTTTTGGAAGTTTTGCTAGTTTCGAATGTGCTATCACAGGAAATATATTTACGAGTGAAACCGCGGACAAAAGTTAGTATTATTATATACATTATGAATAATGTTGTAGGCGATTTGAGTTCCGGCTACGGCAACACCTATTTGGAACATGGTATATTATACTCTTTGCATTTCTATAACGTATACTCTGTGGCTTGACTGACATTATCTGTCACTTTCTTCGGGTGACAGTTTATATTTCTTAATTTTAGTCCTAGCTAAGGTTTTTGGTTTATAAGTCCTCAGAATTTATTAAAATTTATAATTAAATTAAAAATATAAAAACTCAACCAAAAATAAAATATAAAAATACGTGTAACTTATTTTTTTATATATTTTTAATTAAAGTAATAAAAATGGGTGATTAAAAAAATTAAATGTTGTCCATTATTCTGTGAAGTAAGTTGTTTGTTTGACATTCTTTCATATTAAAACAGAGTAAACGGATCGAGGTTATTTTTTACACAGAGATAGTAGGGCGTATTTTCGAATCGAAATCGAATCTTCAGGATGTTTTTGTCACTTCACCTTCACGGCCTTAATACCTTGCGGTGTGGCCAGATACACCAGTAACAGTGTCCACTTTTTGCCACATGTCACATTTCGTTTGATTTTATAATCTATATAAATAAAAATTGAAAGCTGTTCGTTGGCGCATCACTTGAGAACGGCTAGACCGATTTGGCAATTTCATTTTACAATTGTTCGTGATAGTCTGAATAAGGTTTTGAGGGAAAGAAAAATTTGAAAAGTTGCCCGGAAAATTGAAAAATCCGAGAAAAACTGAAAGTGCTTTTTCTATGGTATTTTTGTATGAACCCAAGACCATAATAAGGGATGAAAGTTTATATGAGCTTCACGGGTGAAGTCGGGGCTGAAATTAAATAACATTACGCTACGTTGTGGACAAGGGGCGGGCAGCGAAAATCTCTCTCTCTCAATCTTTTATTGAACTGATTTTAGACGTTTATCTGTAATGTTTATTTTCATCCACGTGGAAATCGAATAAAGAAATAATTGATTGATTGTAAGCCCTTCCCCCGCCCCGTTTTAGTATAAAAAAAAGTGTAGACTTCAAAAATTGTGCACTAGTAAGAAATAATTAATATTTCGTCGTAGAATTTGAAGATGGTTGGTACCAAATTAAAAACAACTTAGTTCCTAATTTATACAATTAATGATCAGTACATACAAAGGTAATATTGAATATCTTCTTAGATGTTTACTTAATTTTGTATCCTAATTTGGCACCATATTAAAATTCTACGACGAAACATTAATTAATTCTTACTTTTCAGTGCACAATTTTTGAAGTCGGTACACTTTTTTTAATAGTAGTTTATGATAAGGAATCATAATAGGGGTAATTAAAACACAAGTGGAATTTAAAAAAATGAGGCGCAGCCGAATTTTTTAATAGCATCCACGAGTGTTTTAATTCCAAGTTATATGCCCGTTCATACACTACTTTATCTAATGCCATGCAATAGTACAAAACAAATTGAACCAAGATATTTTTCTTAATCGACAAATTGGCGACAAATCGCTGTTACCTACTTTCTGGGCATGCGCGTTAACTGTCAAGTGGCTCCCACATGGAGTGTCGATATTTTCATACCCCCTTATTCATAAACGTTTATTAGCAACGTTTTTGTTAAAATGTGTTTTGTTTCTTTCTATTATTAGTAAATACAGGTTTGTTAGAGAGTGACAAAACATATTTTAACAAAAACGTTGCTAATAAAAACGTTTATGAATAAAGGCCATAGAGTTTAATGTGGCTGCATAACACATATGCTTTGCCCTTTCTGCATTTAAAAAAAAACATTACGATATCGTTTTTGTATGAAAACTTCGGTAAGTACTATAATACATTATAGTATCGAAGTTTGACATATTAGAGACGCGTGAAGTAAAACATATCATTATGAAGTATAATTCGATTTTGTAATAGAAATTTTACGATAAGAGTAGATAGAAACCTTTTAAAAAAAAGTGTACCGACTTCAAAGGTTTGCACTGAAAAGTAAGAAATAATAAAAATTTCGTCGTAGAATTTTTATTTCTCCCTTTTAAGTGATTTTGCCGCCCTGAGAAACAAATAATAACGCAACTAAAAAAAATTGATGGAAAATTAAAAAAATACTGCGGTGGATGGGATTTGAACCATGTGCAATGTGCATCCTGCACTGCACCCCATACCTTTAACCGCTAGACCATCGTCGATACGAAAATTGACAACTTCGTGTCAATAGCAACCGTTGCTAAGGCTTTTCTCTGATATAATTTTCAGCATTTTAACCGACTTCCAAAAAAAGAAGGAGAAGGTTCTCAATTCGGACCGTTTTTTTTTTTTTTTATGTATGTATGTACATCGATAACTCCGCCAATTGTGAACCGATTTTGATGGTTTCTTTTTTAATCGACAGATAATTCTTCCGGATTGGTCCCATTTTTATCTCATAAAAATTGGCTCATTAGTTTTTCAGAAATTTTGAAAAAACTGACTTTAAAAGTACATTTTTCTTGATATCTCGATAAAATATGTACCGTTTTTGACAACTTATTTTTTTCAAGACATAATAATTTCTCGACATTATTGATATGTATTTTTAGGTATTCATAACATTTAAGAAAATTTTACAGAATTATCGTTAAATGTAGGTACCTCAAAGCTCAAAATTTTACCAGTTTCCGTAAATACGTAAAAATATTAGTGAGATTAAAACAGATTATTATGAAAGGTTTTGTTATTGCTAACAGTAATTATAGAATAGAAACAATCCATTGAAAATTTTAAGCCCATCGGGACCCATCCTAAATAAACGGTTCGTACAATTTAAATTACAATTTACAATAATATGGAAAAACAATTTCAACTTTCAGTTATCCATTATACTATGATAAATCAACAAAGTGTATCTCTAATCCTAATATAATTTTTTTTTGTTGGTTTGTTTATAATATAACGGCCTTTATACCTTGCGCCGTGGACAGAGACATTGGTAAAGAATCCACCCACATGTCTTTGCATAAATCAGTAACAATAATCCATACTAAATAATATTATGTATTTTGCTCGGGGGTGGAAGTGTCTAAAGGCGTAATAACGGGGAAGCTATTATGTGAAACCCGTGTCACACCTCTCGACACCCCCAGCCGCTTACACCAATGTTGACTGTCTTTTTGCTCAAAAATTGTGGTTGTTTTAGGAGGCCCATTTAGTAAACGGCGAGTCACCACCTGCCAATTTTACGTTTCATGAGATGAATGATACCGGCAGGTGACCGTAGTCTCTACCAATCTATCTATCTATCTATCTATCTATCATCACGCCTTTCATCCCAAGAGGGGTAGGCAGAGACAATCGAATGCCATTTGTTACGATCCTGACATATCTCTTTTGCTTCTTTTATATTCATCTTACCTTTCATACATGCTCGGCGATTGTGTGTACTTTTAATATTTCCTTCGATCAACATATTTTTTATATGTTCAATAAAAGTACATCTAGGTCGTCCTCTGCTAGCATTTCCTTTCACTTCAGCCATATAAACCTTTTTAGTCAATCTATCATCCTTCATTCTTTCAACGTGTCCAAACCAGCGTAAACTACTTTTCTTCTTTTTTGTCACAACATCATCTTTTACTCCGCATTCTTCTCTAATGACATCGTTCCGGATACGGTCAATACGCTTTATATCACACATTCTACGTAAAGACCGCATTTCCACTGCATTTATTTTACTTTCATGCCTCTTATTCCATACCCAAGTCTCGCTTCCATAAGTAAGTGATGGAACTAAAACAGCATTATGTATGTTCATTTTACTTTTAGTTGTAAGTTGTGTATTTCTGCATACATTGTTTAGTCCACCAAATACCTTGCTTCCCGCTTTCACTCTCCTTTCAATTTCTTTGTCTATCTTTCCACTTCTTGTAACCATACTACCTAAATAAACAAATTCATTCACTTGCTCTAACTTACATCCTTTCACACAAATCTTACACTCCGTCCTTTCATCTTCCTTTTCAAATACTAATACTTTTGATTTCGAAATATTAATTTTCATGAATTTCTTCTCACATTCCTCATTCAAAATTGCAACTAGGTTTTGCAGCTCTTGCTCCGAAGATGCAATTAATACCGCATCATCGGCATATAAAAGACAGCAAAGTCTAGTAGGACCCATTTCTATCCCTAAGGAACATTGTTGTAATTTGGTCAAACAACTATCGAAATACAGATTGAATAGACAAGGTGACATTACACAGCCCTGTTTAACACCACAATGTATATTAAACGGGGTTGAGCACTGTCCACCCACTCTAACAACGGCAGTACAGCCATCATATAATGATTGTACTGCCCTTATGAGTTTTTTATTCACTCCGTATCTCGCTAGTGTTGACCATAATTCCGTTCTGCATAGGTTGTCATATGCTTTTTCTAGATCAATGAAAACACTGTAAACTTTTTGATTTTTTGCCAAATGTTTTTCAACAATGTTTCTTAAGGTAAAAATTTGGTCAACACAACTCTTACCTTTCATAAATCCCGCTTGAGCATCCCACATCTTATTTTCTGTCACCTTTTGCACCTTTTCAATTATTATTCTTCCATACATTTTTCCAACCAAGCTGATAAGGCTGATGGCGCGATAATTATTGCAATCAAGCTGTGAACCCTTTCCTTTAAACACTGGAACTATTATGGCTTGACACCAGTCTCCTGGTACTCGTCCGTCGCTCCAGCATTTATTGAAGAGAGCACACAGTGTGTTACATATTATCGCTCCTCCATGTTTTATCATCTCGGAGGAAATCCTGTCTTTCCCTGCCGCTTTTCCGTTCTTCAATCTTCTGATGGCTGACACAACATCATCCTCCGTGATAATGTCATCGATAATTTCCGAGTCCTCATAGTCCTCACTATCAGCATCCGAAGGATGTGTTTGTTGTCCATCAGAGTTTCCATATAATCTTTCATAAAACTCTTTCATTCTTTCTAATACTTCTCCATTCAATGTCATTAACCGTCCATCCTCTGCTTTAATCATTTGTACATTAGAAGTCCTCAATACTCCTCGAGATTTTCTCACTAAATTCCAAAAAATTTTGACGTTCTCTTGGAAAAATCTTGAGAACTTCTTCTCTTCATTCATCTTTTCTTTCATCTTACTTTCTTTAATTATCTCTTTTACTCTCTTCTTGCATTCTCTATATTTATTCTTCATTCTCTCTTCAAGTTCTGTATTATTTCCCGTTACTGCCAAAATATCTAAATATGCATTCTTCTTCATTTGTACAGCCACCCTTACTTCATTATTCCACCACGGATCCCCTCTCATACCACCAACCTTCACAACTCCACAAGTAGTTTGTGCTGCTTTGACAATTCCATGTTTAATCTTCTTCTACATTTCATCTATACTGTCATCTTGTTCAATGGCATCTAGTTTCTCTTGTACTTTCCTTACATATTGTCCTCTAACATCTTCCTCTTCCAACTTTTCTACTTTTATTCTTTCGGCTTTTGGAGGCGACACAGGGGTACGTTGGCGCCAGCCTTGAAACAGACCCTTAAATGAGGTCATTACCATATAATGGTCCGTTTCAATACCGGTACCTCTGTACACCCTCGTGATTTTTGTCGCACTCTTTAGCCTATCGTCAATCAAAAACAAATCTATTATGCTTCTTTCAATTCCTCGATGCCATGTATAGAGATGAATATCCTTGAGATCAAACATAGTATTCGAGACAAACATATTCATCTCTAAACATAGATCAAGGATCTCTAGTCCACTACTATTCATTCTCGGGTCCCCAAATTTTCCTAGAGTGGACTCAAGCCCGTCTCTTCGGGTCCCCACCCATCCATTCAAGTCACCTATCATCATTAATCTTTCATTTAGTTGCCTCTGAGCTAGGATGTTTCTTACATCAACCCAGAAGTCCTTTATTTCTCTCAGTTTGTTGGTGGCACAAACTGGAGCATATCCAATAACTATTAAAATTCTTGTTAGTCCCACCTTCAAACGGAGAGAGAGTAATCTTGGGTTGATCCTTTCATATCCATACATACATTCTACCATACGTTGTGATAATAAGACTCCAACACCACGGTTTGCTCTTTCTCTATCTTTAACGCCGGACCATATTCCGGTGAAGCCGCGATGTTGTGTTCTGTCATTACCACGACGCATGGTCTCTGTCAGGCATAACACATCTATCCACTTTTCTTCCATCATATCTAAAATCTCATTCATTTTTCCATTCATTCCGCCTTGTAGCGAAATGGCATTCGCCCGTCCTCGTGTAGCCCCTTTTGTGTATCAGGCGTGATGGTTGGCAAATTTAAATGTCTTTTGACACCACTACCACTAATATAATTATAAATAAAATTATTAATAATAAACTATATATAAATAAATAATATAAACAAATGTTCCGCTTCACTTCACTTCATTTCTTTTAATGTATTTATTTCTTCTGACTTTTTCTCCTGGTCCTTGGTAGAGATATCATTCGTTTTATCATCATTAATTTCCAGTTCATTTCTGATTTTTCCTGTTTTGTGACGAAAAGCATATACGCCTCCTTCACAGCCAAATTCAAGCCGAGATTTATTATTGTTGTTAGCGTCTTGTACATCCCAGGGATTCCAAAACCTGAGGATGTAAGTCTGTAAGAAATTGTGCCATAAATATAATAATACAGGCACAATGAAGAACTTCACGCACACCATGTTGCATTTTTTAATTTCTTTTCGTTGTGAGTCATATCAATAAAACTGATTATGATTAATTTATTTAGAATATAATATTATGTTAAGAAAATTATTGTATATTGATGTAAATTTGTTTTATTTTAGTAAATAATATTTTTATATAAATTTTTTGTTGTTTACATCCATTTGACATTACCAATAAACTTGATAAACCAATCCAATAACACCTCAAAACAATAGCCCGATTTTAATTTAATTTTATCTCAGCAATAGCCCAGGCACCTGACGGGGCCTGTCTGTGAGCGCATTGTATTTGATGCATTCAGAGATAGGTCCCGACGGGTGCTAGTCACAACACTTTAGATTAAACACTCTAAAGGGCCTCTACGTGTTGGACCTATGTCCCCATGCAAGCCTTACAAAGGACCGGGTATTATGCCCCTGAATAGAGAGATCCATACTAATATTATAAATGCGAAAGTTAAACTACTAAACCGATTCGGAAGAAATTTGATATGGAGAAAGATTGAACCCTAGGGAAGGACATAGGCATCCCCCCCCCTCCCCCCAATAGGGTATAATAGAGGATGAAATTAGTATGGACTCTAAGGGCGAACAGCAAGTTGTTATTATGAGAGTTGTTGTAATAAATATAAAGGAGACGAAAGAGAAAAACCAATCACGGGTTTACCTATGTTGTTTGTCTTTGTTTGCTTTATGTTTGTTTGTTTGTTAGGGTTCCGAATATCGCCGATGACAAAATGGAAACCCATATAGTCTCTGTGTAACTCATGTGTCGATGTCTGTCCGATTTTGGGGGAAAAATTAAAAACTTAAAAAAAAATGACGTGAAATATAAATCAAAATGAAAGGGCTCGTTATAAAGAATACAATTATTTTTTTACAATTTCAAAATGCACAGTTTAATTAGTACGATAATAAAATAAATAATTATTTTAGATTTATCATACAAATATGTTTTTAAATACGAAACTATAGGTATTTATTATATCTATTTATTTATGCAGAAGAATGGATGGGCATAACGAAAAAACCAGTCAAGTGCGAGTCGGACTCGCGCACGAAGGATTCCGTACCATTATCTATAACAACGGCAAAAAAAAATCACGTTTGTTGTATGGATCCCCCTTAAATATTTTATTCTGTTTTTTTAGTATTTTTTGTTATAGCGGCAACAGAAATACATCATCTGTGAAAATTTCAACTGTCTAACTATCACGGTTCTTGAGATACAGCCTGGTGACAGACGGACGGACGGACAGACGGACGGACAGCGGAGTCTTAGTAATTTTTTACCCTTTAGGCACGGAACTCTAAAAATAACTAGAAACTTTATGAAATTGAAAGAAACAGGAAGGTGGAAGAACACAAAACCAAGCCTTTATACCTTGCAGTGTGGCAAGACATACCAGTAACAGTGTCCACTTTTTGCCATTTGGCTTCACTTAATGGACCTATAGATGAGTCACTTCTTTAACAGAACATGAGTTCAGAAATGCGAAAAAAAATCAGCATAAGGTAAAAGAGATAAAACGAAATATGATCAAAGGGCAAAACCACACATGGTGAAAATAAGATTTGACAATATAATTATTTTGTAATTACAATAAATATTAATTTCTTTCCAGAATTACTATTTTGGTACCTATCAAAGTAAATATATATTTACTGTGGTATTATGTAGGAGGTACTATCTTAAGTACAGATAGCAGAAAAAATAAAAACCAAAAAACGCCTGTTTAGCTTTAAATTAAATTAAAAAGTGTCAGGAAAAGTGAGTTTCATTTTTAAAATTTATTTTACCATTTTCCTATTCAATAAAACCCATTGAAAAAATAACGGCGATATCACTTACATAAATATTGAATAAGTAAATGCTAAATTACAGTGATTCATCAGGTGAATTATTTACAGAGAAATTGGGAATAATTTATCCCATACAAATTACAGACATAGGAACCTTAACACTAGGCACTTTACTTGTCTTTCAATATAAAAATACTAACCAATATTATAAATAAGAAAGTGTTTGTTTGTTTGTTTATTTGTCTTTCTATCTATCATTACGCCTTTCATCCCAAGAGGGGTAGGCAGAGACAATTTTTTATTATCTTTCTTTCACGTCAAAACAGAGCAACGGGGATTTTTTGCACAGGGATAATCGTACTTTGAAGGCATCAGGCTACTTTTTATCCCGGAAATCTTTCGTGATAAATTCATATGTCACATTTCTAAAATCTCCACGAGCAAAGACGGAGCGAAAAGCTAGTAGTAAAAAAATAAATAAATAATAATTTGAATTACCTACCAATATGTTATGCCGACCGTACCGATAACGCGGGAGTGAACAGATGATCTCGTCACTATATAAAGCGGAGCGCAGTAGAGATGTGTCCCAAACCTTTCAGTGCCCTGTAAAGTGAAACGTTGGGCGATTTTACTGAAAAATAACAAGTGATAATTCGAAATAAAAAATAAATTTGGGAAAAATCGTGTCCAGTAATGCAGTACCTCTAGATTTTTAGGTAAGTTATTTATTTATTAATTTTGTTTTTTTAGAAAATTTGGAAAAAATTATAATTGGATAAAAAAATAATATATTACATTTCGGTCTACATTTTGAAAAATAAAATTTTCCGAGTTTTCTTTTGTTATTATTTTATTGACTTTTGTTATAATTTTTCTAACTTTCTTTGGTTACTTCGGAGTATGAATTTGGTGATTAATCACGCCGCAGCGTCTAAACGAGTTTAGATTTTTTCTCACAAATATTATTTGGATATTCGGGCTATATGGTCATTGAACATATCTTGTGAAATTTTGCAAGTTTAGTTTAATTAATTATTTTTTGGACAGAGATAGTTGGAGGAGCGTGACATTTTTAACCCACAAATCCTTCGGGGATAAATTCTCATGTAACATTTCAAAGGGGTGGAAACCTAGTATATTTTTCAGGGGAACTAACTAGTGGATACAACAGTGGTTTAATCAATAAAATTGATGAGAGATCGTCATCATAAGGGTTTATAAAGTCAGTCATGTGCGAATCATGCAAACGTGGGACGAGATCATAAAACTTCAGATTTCAGTCTTTTGACCCTATAAGTGTTTAATTAGGTAGGTAATATGGTATTAACTAGGCAGATCATGGGTTCGATCCCGGATCCCGGCCATATACCAATGGGGTTTTTAATTATAATCCGACAAACCACATTTAGAGGCTTTTCCATCTAAATATACCTCAACAGAACTGGCCACTCGTTAGGTATAGCCTCACAAATACCATCGGGTAAACAAGGGAGACTTGGTCTTCCGCTGGGTACCCTGGGATCGTAACTGTAAGGCAACACGTGAAGAAAAAAACAAGTTTGACTTTTAACATCAGTAACTAAAATCTAGAACTACTCAACGGATTTGAATGCGAATGGCCACCCCTGGAAAAATGAAAGAAACTCAGGTTTCCAGAGATAATTTAATCATGTCACTGTGGAGGTTGATATCAACTTCCAGGAGGTGGGAAAATCTATCTATTTCCATCTATCAAAACAAAATTTATTACAACTGTCTTTTAGTTCGTCCATTGTTAAATGGCCCGTTTTGAAGACTGCTTAACCGGTGTTATTGCTTTCATAGCCGAGCCACTAGCTGTGCCCAGGGCAAAATGATGATCTTTTTAACCCCCGAAGTAAAAGATGGGTATTACGTTTGAAACCTATGTCTGTCTGTGGCATCATACCTTCCAAACGAATGGAACGATTTCTATGCGGTTTTCTTTATTTTAAGGCCGGTTTAGTCGAGATAATTCTTAGCTATGTTTGATTAAAATCGGGTAAGCAGTTTCCAAGATCTTCAGGTCTCATATTAGTTGCCCATATGGCACATGTGGTACATGAATTTTCATTTAATTGGACCCAGATCTGTCTGCACTTCTTCGATTCTTTTTAGAAGTGCGAATGCCCTCTTCACATGCCCTTTGAGGTTATCGACGAAATAGACAGATCTTAGAAATGTTTGACGGATTTCATAGAATTTTTCCAATTGTTCTGAATTCTGAAAAACAACGGTGTCTTATATTTAGTAAACAATCTTTGTACGTCTCTAAAGTTACACAAATATAATTAGTAGTGATCTACCGACTATGGATTTGACCGACTAGCCGACTAACTAATCGGTCCTAAAGAGTATACTACTATAAAAGTGGTCGAATAAGTAGTTGGCTTTCTCTATTAATTAGGCAAAATCGGCTTTTTTCTTCTTTCTTTGTTCATAGATTACATCTCTTGCCAGGGTACCCAGCGGAAGACCAAGTCTCCCTCTTTTAGACAATGGTATTTGTGAGGTACCTAACGAGCGGCCAGTTCTTGAGGTATATTTAGATGGAAAAGTCTCCAAGTGTGGTTTGTCAGATTATGTACATAAGTTTTTAATTATATAAAAACCCATGACCGGAATCGAACCCCGGGAAAATGGGATTGTTTTCATAAACAACTTTTCAATTTTCAAATGGATGGAATATTGTGGTCTCCGGTAGTACATAAATCTACAAACTTTTTTCATAACTCTAACTTACTGAACCGTTATTTATTTTCCATTAAACTACTAACGTTATATAAATCGGAAAATAAGCAAGATTGGAATGGACTGAAAGATAAGATAAACCTTTTAAAAAAAAGTGTACCGACTTCAAAAATTTGCACTGAAAAGTAAGAAATAATAAAAATTTCGTCGTAGAATTTGAAGACGGTTGGTGCCAAATTAGGATACAAAATTAAGTAAACATCTAGGGACATAAAGATCTGTTCAATATTATCTGTGTTTGTACTGATGATCGTAGGTTCCTAATGAATTATCTAGATTAGTGAATTTGGGTACTAAATTATTTCTAATTTGGCACCAACCGTCTTCAAATTCTACGACGAAATTTTTATTATTTCTTACTTTTCAGTGCAAATTTTTGAAGTCGGTACACTTTTTTTTAAAAGGTTTATTTTTCCCTTTTAAGTGATTTTGTTGCCCTGAGAAATAAATAATAACGCAACTAAAAAAAATGATGGAAAATTAAAAAAAATACTGCGGTGGATGGGATTTGAATCTCGAGCAATGTGCTGCATTCCATACCTTTAGCCGCTAGACCACCGTCGATACGAAAATTGACAACTTCGTGTCAATAGCAACCGTTGCTAAGACTTTTCTCTGATATAATTTTCAGCAGTAAACAGATACAAATAACTGAATTTCTGAAAAATTACTGAACCGATTTTCGTCATATGACTGTGAGATAATGTCAAGAAATTATTATATCCTTAAAAAAATAAGTCGCCAAAATCAGTATATATTTCATCGAGATATTAAGAAAAAAATACTTATAAAGTGTGATTTTTCAAAATTCCTGAAAAACCAGTGAACCAATTTTTATGAGATAAAAATGGGACCAATCCGGAAGAGTTATCTGTCGATTAAAAAAGAAACCATCAATATCGGTTCACAATTGGCGGAGTTATCGATGTACATACATACATAAAAATACGGTCCGAATTGAGAACCTTCTCCTTCTTTTTTTTTTCGAAGTCGGTTAAAAAGAGAAGGCGAGGTACAAAATGACATTGTATCTGCCTACTACTACATGGATTAAGGGCGTGATTATAAATAGATTGGTGGGAGAAATAACTATCTCGGTTTATAATAACTTGAATTCCTGCCTATGTAATATGAAATTTTAATTATAGTTAAATATGCTTGATAGACATTAGACATGCTACCGAGTATTTTTTCGTTTATTTTTAATTTTTATTCTTCACACGGGTTGCTTCACAGCTCCCGGGAACCGTTGCCGGCCCCAGGGTACCCAGTGGAAGACAAAGTCTTCCTCATTTAGCCAATGAGGTCAGTGAGGCTATACCTAACGAGTGGCCAGCTCTGTTGAGGTATGATAAAGCCTCTTTGTATTTGGTCGGATAATGTACATCAATTTTTTATTATAAAAACCCATTGGGATCTGATGTAGGAATCGAACCTGCGACTTTTCAGTTGCTAGCCGACGTCTAATCCACTCGACCACCTATTTTTTCCTACATCATTTTATTAGGTTACATATCTCTGACGGACTAGACAGCTTACACAATAAAAGCGCGCTGGCGCTAACTTTTATGCTCAGGCGGGTAACTCTTGATGTTTTCAATCCTAATCCTAAAATCCTGAGTTTGATTTCGTTGCGATAGCGAGAGTATCGACAATTTTATTGAAATTGACTTATGTTTAAATTATTTGTCTGTCACTGTTGTCATCATCGCAACGAAATTAAATTTAGGATTTGAAATTGATTTTAAATTCTAGAGTAAGCTACGATCCTAAACATAAGGGCCTTTATTCAACGTTTTTGTTAAAATATGTTTTGTCACTCTCTAACAAACCTGTCTTTACTAATAATAGAAAGAAACAAAACACATGTTAACAAAAACGTTGCTAATAAACGTTTATGAATAAAGGCAATAGTCTATATTGTTTAATACTAGTATACTTTCCTCGTAAATCAATCTATGTAATAGTGAACACTGCAACAAAATTAGTTTAGTAATTTCAGAGGGAATCGGGCACAGACAGGCTCGGCGGGAGATTTCGTTTTATAATATGTCATATGACTAGCCACTCGACCCCAGCTTCACATGGGTACAATATCGGTTTAAAACGGGTGTATCCCGTTAGCCCAAAAACAGTTGGAATTAATCTATCTACTCGTGAAAACCGCATCAAAATTCGTTCAGTAATTTTTGCCTGAAAAGAGCACTGACAGATGCCCCGCGGCATTTGTTTTATAATATGTAGTGATGTGATCCATAGCATAATTATTAGATTCTCGATTTATATTTTCTTCTTGACTACGGAATGTAAGTAAGCTGATTTTCAGGAGCTTTCATGAATGAATGACGTCATTGAAACGAGATACCACTGAAAAGTTTGTAAACTCCTAGCGGATACACCTTTGTAACGGTATAGGAGCGATATTTAAAACCACTAACCAAACTTGAAGGTGTTAAGAATGTTAAGGCTCTGTGCGACGCGGTGACTACAACGTCTACAACACGGTTAGGGTTCATAACCTTTGACACCTATACCAATTTTTTTTAATATCGACTTTCGGAATTTTTTTAGCTGAAGATATTTTTGAGATTTATATTTAAGGATTTACGAGGAAAAATAGTCTATGTCACACTCCCTATGGCTGTGTAAAAATAAAGTCAATCTTTGCTCTTTTTTGACCCGACAGGACGAACAAATAAATACAAGCTACACTTTCTTGTTACGGTTCCAGGGTACCCAGCGGAAGACCAACTCTCCCTCGTTTAGCCGATGGTATTTGTAAGGCTATACCTAACGAGTGGCCAGTTGAGGTATATTTAGATGGAAAACCCTCTTAAGTACGGAGTTCTTAGGCTTTATATCCTCTAATACAAAACTATTTACACATAACAATAAAAACAATAGATTAAAAGTAGGCATGTAGTTTTTACTGTAAATACGACCGCGGTCCTATATGCCAATTTAATTGTACACAATTTTATAAATGAGTTTTTATAGACTAAACGGCAGTTTTTTCCCGACTTGATTCTTTCAGCCCTAGCTACGAAAATTGATCAGCTCTTACAGCGATAAAGCATTTTTTTAATACATACAAAACTTCCTCGTAAAATGCAGATGATAACAGTGAAATCGCATCAGTAGGATTTCTTTTAGTGATATGGCGTCCGTATGGGAACGGGTTGCCTTATGGCCGGAAGTCTTTCTCTCTTAGCCAATGGTAATGAGGCCATACCTTTCGAGTGGCCTGTTATGTTGAGGTGTAATTTAGATGGAAAATCCTCTAAGTGTGGTTTGTCGGTTCCATGGCCGGGACCGAACCGTGATCTGCCTAGTTAATAAAAATAATAACTCATCATATCTAACTCAATATCTTCGCATATCACAGAGCCTTAACAATATAATGCTGCTTCGTTAATATAATTTATCAAAGATTGTTATAGCTCGACTATACACGGTAATGCAATTTTGGTTTAGGATTTCTAGTTTCTAACTTAGTATAAATAGATAAAGACTTATTTAATTAAAATAACAGCATTATCAATATGAAATGCACGCTGTACTTAAACTAAAATGAAAGTATATAAGAGCACTATATCCATAATTTGTATGGGGATAAACTATTCACAATTTCTCTGTAAATAATCAACCTGTGTCACTGTAATTTAGCATATAGTTACTTATTCAATATATCTTAGTGAAATAGCCGTTATTATTTCAATTGGTTTTATTGAAATTTATTGAATGGGTGGTTAAACTTCGCCCCCGTTTTCTTTTTCATAATCTATCACAAAGCTGTTAATTTTTTTAAAACGTCTTGCGTTTTTTTGTAGCTTATTGGAAATTCAAAATAATAATTTCTTTACTCTTTTTGACCAACTAAAAAATCATAAAATAATTTTTATTTTGATTTTTGAAGTACTAAAAACGTAAGACGTTTAATTGAAGGGCAATGGTTAAACAGCGTTTTAAAAAAATTAATAGCTTTGTAATAATTATGAAAGAGGAAACTGGGGCAAAATAATCCTTTATTTAACCACCCATATTTACTATTAAATAAAACCAATTGAAAAAATAACGTCAATTTCACTTAGATATATTGAATAAGTAACTATATGCTAAATTACAGTGACACAGGTGGATTATTTATAGATAAATTGGGAATAATTGGGATTTTATCCCCATACAAATGATGAATATATAGGACTCTTAATATTTCACACTAAACGCTATCTCTATATTAATTTAAATATATTTTGTCCAGGTAAGAATAGACATCGCTGATCAATCCTGACTGCATTAAATAAAGGAAATTTGGAAATTAATTTTGGAAAAAGCATAGGTATGTAGGTATAACTTTTATTACCTATTTTCTTTATTTCATTTCATTTCATTTCTTTTAGTTATATTTTTACATATTAATATAAAAAAAAAACAAAAATATAAAAAGGAGTTATCCCCCGGAAGCGGGGTAAATACCTAAACTACCGGTGGTTAGGGCTACAGAGAGGAACCTCCTCACAATACGAGCCGTGTTGAGGAGTACTGCCTTCTGGATCTGCATGGCCCTCGACCCAACCGCCAATCTCAAGGCTCCTAAGGTGACGGTCAGAACTCTTGGCAAAAAGACCATTGACCGTCACGACTATCGGTACAATGATCGCCGACTTAACATCCCACATGTCGACAATCTCGTGAGCTAAGTCATACTTTTATTATTATTATTAAGAGAGTAATTAAAATGTGCTAAGTGGTTCATCATAACAAAGTCGATATTTGAACCTTCTAGTTTGATACGACATTTTAAAGATTATTTTTCCCTTTAATGACGAAAAATAAACAAACAAATTAAAATTAAATGTTTTTTAAATTAGACTAATTTATTTATTTTGTAAAAGACGCCTTCTATTGGAGATCAGTTAAACTAACGGTGCGAAGTCTTCGTTTGCTCTGTTTGGACGTGTAAGAAGGATCAAAGAAACAAACACACTTTCGTTTACGGAACCCTAAAAACGATAAAAACGATCTAAATGTATACTCGCATATTCTTGTTTGCAAATTACATACTTCAATATTCATTGTTTGTCTATCTGTTGGTGCTTCGTGAAATTACACGAAGTAAAATTACTGAGAAATATTCGCAATTATTTCTATACAATATACCTGGTTATTTACTAAACATGAACAAACTCTTGGATGTTCCACGAATTTTATTTGGTACTTGCTTCCGTCTCCGGATATTTTCAAACTAAATAAAATATAGCCTAAATCACTAGTGATATCGTTAGTTTTCTATTTGTGAAATAATTTTTAGAATCGGTTCAGGTAGTTCCAGAGATTAATATAGATTGCTTGATAGATTGTTTTTTTTTAAATTTCATATATATTCCTGAAAATTGCCGAACTTTTCATGTAATATAGAGACAATCTCGAGAGAAAACCCTTTCAAAAAAAAATTAAAATCGATCGTGATTTTTTTTGCACAGGTAGTTAGAGGGTCGGATAGTCATATAGGTTACTTTTAATCCCGGGAAAATATGTCATTCTTTCAGGAAAATTGTTTATTTTTCATAAACAACTTTTCTTCAGTATATTAAGCGGAAAAGGACGGAAAAATACATATTAAGTAATTGACATCTTAAAATAATTTTATATTTACGAAAGGGAGTAATTTATTTTTATGCCTTCAAAAGCTTTTGCATGCAATTTAATCTTTTAATAAAAATCTTCCATTTTTATAAATTCCATTCTTATTGAATTTTCAAAGCTGCATTCCATACCGT
This sequence comes from Nemapogon koenigi, assembly GCA_963924495.1. NCBI lineage: Eukaryota > Metazoa > Arthropoda > Insecta > Lepidoptera > Tineidae > Nemapogon > Nemapogon koenigi. The sequence continues at coordinate 1,083,175 of OZ004649.1, forward strand.
GCATAGACATCACTTTAGAAGTATCCCTATATATATATCCCTATTATAATAATATAAATGCGAATGTAAGTTTATTTGTTGCGCTTTCACGCAAAAACTACTTAACCGATCATCATGAAATTTTGCACATATATTCTTGGAGGTATTAGAAGTAACATAGGATACTTTTATTATCACGGCATGACGACGGGAACGGGGTGGGCAGTGTATGAAGTGTCTATGTTTGCCAACATTTTGAAATTAGAAGTCGTGGGAAACAGCTATCAAATATAAAGTAAAGAATGTGTCAAATCAAAATCTTCTTAAAAAGGAACTCTTTATACAGCCAAAGAGATCGAATATTATTCATTTCGGTCAGCTACAATTAGATATTCGTAAATGTCCACGGGCGAAGCCGGGGGCGGAATGCTAGTATTAATATAAATGCGAATGTAAGTTTGTTTGTTACGGTTTCACGCAAAAACTACTTAACCGATCATCATGAAATTTTGCACATATATTCTTGGAGGTATTAGAAGTAACATAGGATACTTTTATTATCACGACATGACGACGGGAACGGGGTGGGCAGTGTATGAAGTGTATATGTTTGCCAACATTTTGAAATTAGAAGTCGTGGGAAACAGCTATCAAATATAAAGTAAAGAATGTGTCAAATCAAAATCTTCTTAAAAAGGAACTCTTTATACAGCCAAAGAGATCGAATATTATTCATTTCGGTCAGCTACAATTAGATACGAATTATAGGGTATATTTTATTTTGTTCGTAAATGTCCACGGGCGAAGCCGGGGGCGGAATGCTAGTTAAATATAAACATGTAGGATTTTTCACAGAATTTCAGGCGTAGGCGCTGAAAGATTATGAACGAAGCTTTTTATTTTTATATAGATATATATGCCCGTAGATATTTTCGAACAAAATAAAATATACCGTATAGCACTCAAGGATAATGTAGCTTCCTATTAGTGAAATAATTTTCAGAATCGAATTTTACCTCTTTATAATATTAGTATAGATTTCGGGATCGTAGAAGATGGAAATATGAAAATTTTGCTTACCCCACTGAGAGGATGGGTGCGAGTAAAGCTGAAAAGCTGAAGCTGTAGGTATGTACCTGGGTCAGGTAGATACATTAATAAATTAAATAACGGATTACGAATTTGTAGTCTTGTTAGAATAAAGAAAACAATTAAAGTAGCAATATTGGACAAATAAAATAAAAAGAGGTAAACTAGGGTGACTATACTTTTTATACACGAAACAAATTACAAAATTTTCATATTAAATCTATATAAGTACCTATTTATTTTTACACACAATAAAATAAAATAAAAAATATATATATAACGAAATATTCCTAATGGAAAGACAACTGGCTGCATTTCCTTGTTGAATCGTTGAGCGAGGAAGGAGCCAGCGCTCTTGTCACCAGAGGAGATGATCAGATGATTTTTACATAAAAGATATGTGATATTATGTTAGTATATAAATCTTAGAAAAGTCGATTATCATCATATTGCTCAAAACCTTTGATAAAATAAAAAAAATATATATTATATATATATTTATTTATTTTATAACGAAATCAGAATTAGGCAGTATTTAGTATTTACCTTTGTAGTAAAATTAAGCACCAAAATGGTGTCTGCATTTTAGTCACTAATAATAGAGCTTTCATTACTCATTAGGACCTCTGAAACAAACAAAGCGAAATAGAGAATGCAAACTTGTGAATGAGGGTAAATTATTTTAACAGTGCGTTTACTTTAGTTTAACAATTGTCCAGCATAGTTAAATGTAAAATAGGATTTGATTACCGCTTTGTTTCGGATTTACAGTTTAAACATACGGCCAAGAGACTTACAAAAGGTATATATAGAACAGAAGTGAATGGAAGAGTCGATCGAGGGCGCCCTAGAAATAAATTCACAGAACTTATTAGTGACAATAAAAAAAGGGGAAGTAAGAAGCACCAGCATGAAGCGAAAGATGTGTGCCAGGATGGTGGCGAGTGGATATCTTTGGTCGTCCTTGCCTACCCAAAGGGAAATAAGGCGTGAGCATATGTATGTGCCAATTTTAATAAGAATTTTCTCGAAGGTATATCTGTGCAAATAATCACGTCAATCCATTGCGTCGTTTTGAATAATAGAAGCGAAAAATAATTTTAGTTTTGGATGTGGTTTGTGATGTGTTGAGCTAAGCTTGGGCCAACATTTAGTGTTTGTTTCATTTAAATATATTAAATTGTTTGACTATTGATATTTTTTAATTGAAACTTGACATTAATTGAATTATTGTTATTATTTGCTATATAATAACTTGACATTTGTTTCATTTGTTGTGTCAAGTATTGGTTTTTTCTCTTGTAACTTCACTTTGGTATTGTTTAATATTTGTGCACCCATATGGGTTTGTGTTCATATGTCTGAGCTGGCAAATAAAGATATTTGATTTAATTTGAATATATTTAAACTTTGCTATTTTTAACTATGAGCTATGAAAATTATTGGTTTATTAAAAAATTGGTAAAATAAAGGTTATAGATTTCGGTCCGTTTCCTGGAAGAGATTTCAACAAACCAGATAACCAAACTTTCGCATTTATGGTGCGTCGGTGGCCCAGTGGTTAAGAGGTCTGGTATTAACTGGTACATAATCCGACAAACCACACTAAGGCTTTTCCATCTAAATATATCTCAATAGAACTGGCCACTCGTTACGTATATCCTCATAAATACTTGGACCTTTATTCATAAACGTTTAATAGCAACGTTTTTGTTAAAATATGTTTTGTCACTCTCTTACAAATCTGTCTTTACTATCTGGCTACCCTGGGACCGGTTTCGGGAGCTGGAAAGCAAACCGTGAAGATTGGTCACCCTATACATTTAGATTCTGAAAGAAGCTTGCTGTAGTTTACCGCGACTTGTGTAAATTCTCTTGTTAAAATTAATTAATGTTGATTAAACAAACTAAGAAAATTACATTTCCATCCATGACTGGAAACTTAATGTAGAATCAAATTAAGGAAGGGGCAGTATATATTGCCTAGCTTTGAAGAAGGCAGAGGTAATTATCGTTATGTTAGGATTCCGTACCAAAACTATTAATATCCTCGGGAGTTACCGCCAGATATGCTTTCATGGCGTATACTGTCGATTCTGTGAGAGATATAACAAAATTATGTAGGAAAGAATTGTGTAGAAGAAAATGATCTACAAAAAAGTCATCTCTATATATTATTTCTCAAAGGTGTTTTTTGTCGGTATGCCATATCTCCCTTAAGGGCCCTATCCCGATAATTTGTATGGGGATATTACTATTCCCAATTTCTCTGTAAATAATCCACCTGCGTCACTGTAATTTAGCATATAGTTACTTATTCAATATATCTAAGTGAAATAGTCGTTATTTTTTCAATTGGTTTTTTTGAATAGGAAATATGAGTAGTAAAATATAGGAATATTTTGCCCCTGTTTTCTCTATCATAATCTATCACAAAGCTCTTATTTTTTTTAAAGCGCGGTTTAACCATTACCCTTCAATTAAACGTCTCGCGTTTTTTAGCAGCTTATTGAAAATTCAAAATAAAAAATATTTTATGATTTTTTAATTGGTCAAAAATAATAAAATAATTATTATTTTGAATTTTCAATAAGCTACAAAAAACCCAAGACGTTTAATTGAAGGGTAATGGTATAACAGTGCTTTAAAAAAAAATTAAGAACTTTGTGATATGTTATGAAAGAGAAAACGGGGGCAAAGTTTAACCACCCATATTTCCTATTCCAAAAAATCCATTGAGAAAATAACAATTATTTTACTTAGATATATTCAATAAGTATCTATATGCTAAATTACAGTGACACAGGTGGATTATTTACAGAGAAATTGGGAATATTTTATACCAGAAAAAATATGGGGATAGGGCCCTTACTGTATTAAAGTTAATGTTTGATACGCCATTTTAAAGATTATTTTGCCTTCTTATAACGAAACATAAACAAACAAATCGAAAGTAAAAGACGCCATCTATTGGAGATCAGTTGAACTATGACAGCAACACCACTAACGGTGCGAAGTATTTTTATCACTTCATATTATGAAACAAAGTCTCCCGCCGCGTCTGTCTGTCTGCGCCGTTTTCACACAAACGGATTTTCTTGCGGTTTTGGTTCACTGGAAAGGTTCACGAGTATTAAACATGAACCTATCATGTTTAGGAGCCGAGCATTAACAGTATAAGTGAATCAAATCTGGAAAAAGTTAGCCCCAGCGAGTTTTCATGGCGTATTCTGTCTAATCCGTCAGAGATATAACAAAATGATGTATGAAAGAATTGTGTAGAATAAAATAATCTACAAAAAAGTCCGCGGTAGCATATATATCTATCTCTAATAAACTAACCTGTGCGAAGTAATATATCCATGCAGACGGAGTCGCAGGCTGAGACTATAGTACTTAAACCCTTGTCAAAAAAACTACAACTATAAACTTAGTGACAGTTACTGCCTTGTTAGTGTTTTTGCTGATAGTTAAGTTTTCTTCTGAAAATCTACGATTAAGCATCTGTAGTTGGTACCTACCTAAAATTTAAACTTTTTATACTGAGGTGTAAGTACGGGCAGAGACGCAATGTCCACACTTAGACGTTGCCCATATTAAACGAAAATGGTCACAACCCTGTCGTTGGAGTTGTGACTTCTTTTTATTAAGTATAGAAATATTTTAGAAGCTTTGTCCGGGGAATTCTTTGAAATGTGAAATAAAACTTCCGGGATAAAAAGTAGCCTCTCATTGCACTCTCCGGTCCTATAATTATTTCTGTTAAATTAATTCATATAGCTTATCTGTCTATCTATCTATTTATCATCACGCCTTTTATCCCAAGAGGGGTAGGCAGAGACAATCAAATGCCATTTGCTTCGATCCTGACATACCTCTGTCGCTTCTTTTATATTCATTCATCTTACCTTTCATACATGCTCGACGATTGTGTGTACTTTTAACATTTCCTTCGTTAAATAATTTTTTTATATGTTCAATAGAAGTAGGTACACCTAGGTGTTCCTATGCTAGCATTTCCTTTCACTTCAGCCATATAAACCTTTTTAGTCTATATTTCATCCTTCATTCTTTCAACGTGTCCAAACCAGCGTAAACTTCTTTTCTTCATTTTAGTAATTTGTTATTTATTCGCATATGATGTAGGTATGTAACTAGGAAGCCCCACACTTCTCTGGCTACGACGCTCTACCTGTTTTTTATTATATTTAACTCAGTATAATTATTTTTTGTCCACAGTGATGTCGATCTATTGGTTGGTGTTAACGTTCACGTGTATGAGAGGAGCTCGTCCGCAGTACATCAACACGGGCGAAGCCGGCAGTCTCAACGGACTTGACACAGAAGTAGACTCACAGTTACCTTATGCCAACTACTTCAGCATGCCTTATGACAGATTCACATATAACGACGTTTATCAAACCCAGGATTTGCAGCGGCAGAGGAGAACAATCGACGAATCGAAAACCAACAAATGGTATCCCAACCAGTTGGACATAGAGAAATCTTTGAACATTCAAGCCGAGGGAAAAATCGCACCCAATCCCTTCATTGTTGAAGGGTATGTCGATAACCAAACTGGCTTAATTATACCAAGTGTTGTAGAGAAGAAAAGCTTCAGTCCGTGGGGAGGCAAACGGGACAACCCATTCATTGAGCAAACATGGACATGGAAACGAGCTGCCAATATCAAAGAGCCCAGCATGCCGAAAAGAGTGCGATTCAGTCCATGGGGTGGAAAAAGGAGTGGCCAAGTCATATACAAGCCCGGCACAAAAGGGTCCAAGTTAATATTTTCCTCCGCAGTTCCAGAATTGACAAAAATCGTATCGAATTACTCGCCAAACGGTGAGAGCATGAACTTGGCCGGTTTCCAAATATTACCAGTGCTGGACAAACGGCATCCCATCCGAGTTTTGGCTCTGAGCGCTAAAGTAGGAGGCGGGAGTTTGAAAGAAGCGTTGCCGTTCAGAGATTTCATGGAGGTATTCCCGAAATTCTTCAAACCTGGTCATCCGTACGCAGACGTGAATATGAAGAAAGACGGCAAACGAAAAGTGAAATTCAGCGCGTGGGGCGGCAAAAGGGCACCTCCTATTATCGGACCCATATGGACCCCAGCTTTCCACACGGCAAAGGAACACGCCCAAATCATAGACTAAAGAAAAACTCGCAGCAACCCTGTCCGAAAACGAATGTGGTCATGTTAAAAATAAGACTTTTAAAAATAGTGCCATATTTAAAGGCTTCGGAATATTATTGACAATGTTGCTTCTGGACTTTTGGCAAAATGGCTGGTTTTGTCAAAGGTTTTTCTTTCATTAAAAAAAATGTCGACGATGTTGTTAAGCGCTAGAGTAGGAAGTATAGTCCCCGGATTATAACATGACCTAACATGGAAGTTGTGTTAAAAAGAAAAAAATACCTACATTGTTATGAATATATAGTTATACAATTCCAGAATATAAAGGTAAAGTAGAAATTAATAGCAGCATAATCCGCGAGTCTTTACGCCCATACAAATCACAAGAGCATAGTCTAACCACGTGTTACTTTTTTTGACTCAATTTATTTGGCCGGAGTCATACCTAATTATCTATCTATCCTGTTAGCATATTAAATAAATTAAATATATAAAAGATGTTTGCATGAATGTTTGATATTGTTTCCAATAATTCCCATTCCATACCCCCCTATGTTGCTAACAATAACGTGTTGCTAACCGTTCACAGATTAGTAATGTACGATAGACAGAGAAGAGCGAGCGTGCACGGTACACTTAATCTCGCCCTGTCATATTTAGTAATCTGTGGATCAACACGTTTTTGTTAGCAACAGAGATATGTACAGCAGAAAGGATTCCACGTCACGCCTTGGTGGACAGCACACGCGCCCGCGGAGACATGATGGAGAATCCGGTTTAATCCCGTCCGCGCTTTGATTAGTTAGTGATTAATAGTACATATCAGTCGGCGGGATAATCTTAGCTACCGATTTATCGGCTTACTATTGCACAAGATTAAACACTGGAGACAGGCGGAAAAAAATCGGAGAGAAAATAAATTTATTTTATAGCTTTAAAAAGTATGATTGTATTGAAAACATTTGCACATTTAACGTTTATTTATCCCATCTACATATATAAAAATTAATTGCTATTCTTTGTCTCGCTAAAACTCGAGAACGGCTGAACCGATTTGGCTGATTTTAGTCTTAAAATATTCCTAAGATATCCAGGGAAGGTTTAAAAGGTGAGACAATTCGAATAATTGCCGAAAAACCCCTAAAAACAGCCCTTTTCTTTTTCCCATAATAACGAGTCAATTTGAACCTTATTGCTATTCAATAAAGTTCATTTTAAATTAAAAGCACTCATTGTTGTCTATGCAATGTAGATGTGTTCCTAATGTCACCGCACAAAGTTAAAATTCGCGTGCGTGTTGGAGAATCTAATGTCGCGTTCCGACACTCAACAAAAGTGATAATATCGCGAACGCGACCAAATTGAATAGTCACAAAATGTAATTTAATAGATCATTAGTAGTACTGATTTTCAATTTGGTCGGCTTCGCAAAAC